>JAUCMS010000038.1:1715115-1725546 GCA_032357445.1 Enteromius radiatus
AATATATATATATATATATATATATATATATATATTTATATTATTATTATTTTTTCTTTATCATTTATCATAATTTTAAAGATTTTTGATTTCTGTCCATATATTTCTACCCAGTGTTATTTCAGTTTTATTTTGATACATGCCAACAAAAGCACAAAGCACTACACAGATGCCTTTTGAGAGAACATTTTCAAGAGGATGTAAATGTTTTTGCGAGAGAATGCAACATTTTGCCAGATAATGCAAATATCTTTGTGAGAGAAAGCAAAAAAAAATTGCAAGAGAATACAAAGTTTCTTAGGGGAACACAATTTTTTTTATGAGAGAACGCAAAAGAGTTGACAAACATTTTTTACTTTCACCCTAAATTTTTTCCACCCACCCCAAATTGTTTCCTCCACCATGTTCCTTAAGGAACTCCGTAAGAAAGTTTTAAGGTGTTTGAGTGGAGTGGAGTAAATAATTGCTGCATATGTCACCAAAGAGAAGCTTGTTGTTTCACTGGCAGAACAAGAACATAGATAAAGTGAAACTTAATTTCATACCGACTTAAAAGAAGCACCTAGTAATGACAGTTCTTCATCATTTACTCGACCTCATTTTAACAAAGCTGTGTAACTGCTTTCCCACCAATTTAAAATCATAAGATGTGACCCCGCATGTGTTTCCGAGTTAGAGTTTTAATCATATATACACAGCTGAACAATAGCTCTTGCCAAACGCATCTTCTCATGACGGTGTGCATTAAATGTGTGTGTAATCGGTGTGTCATCCACTGTGTTAGCTTATAATTACATCACACTCCGATGGCGTTAATTGTCAAGTGTTTCTGTTGCAAACACCCGCAACACTCCCCGCGCTCACTGACATCGGACTGCTGCTCTGATTATGCAAGTCCTTGCAACTTTTACTTTTAGTTTGTGCCTTGTTTTGACCCCATCTGGCACGGCCTGACCTTGAGCACCTGACAGCAGTTGTCCATCTCTCCGAACAGGTGCATATGATTGTGCCAGAGTCCACCTGTTCTCCCAGCGCAGAGGGCATGTCGGGTTCAGGAGGAAACGCTGTGCTTTTGATTGATGGATGCAGCAGCGCGGGTCGTGCTGACCTCTTGTTAACTGGTTTTCACATGGTATGTTGATTTGGTAACTAGTCATTGTGAGTGTTTAAGGCCTCTCTTGGCACTCGGAGCATGCGACTTGAAAACTAAATCTTATTGTCAGTTGTGCTTTAATCCTGTCGATGCGCTGTAATACACAGTTTATTCCTGACTTTCAGCATTTATTGCAGGCTTTCGGTCTGTTTGTTTCTTGGAAGCACTGAAAGCCTGAGGCTTTGGCTCCAGTGGGATTGTTTTTGTTAGTGAAAGAGAAAAAAAAATAAACAAATAACTGGTCAGTTTTGGCCTTAAACATAAGTTATTAAATATTTACAAGACTCTGTTCACTGAACTTGTAAAAGGCAAACTGTATAAAGACCTGTTAACAGCAAGAATGATAGTCATAATAAGATATAGTATTAAAAATAGTTCTAAATTCAGCTGATGAGCGATAAAAACATTGACAGCCAATCAGAATCCAGCCTGCTTTCAAGAGCAGAAGCATTTTAAGTAATAAAGTGTGGGCTAATAGTAAACAGAATTTAAAGTATACACTTTAAGATTCTCTTTGTAAATGGGTTCATAAATAATAACTCATTTACAAATGTGTTATAAATAATGAATAAACAGTTATAAATGCATGAATAAAAAGGGTGATTTTAATAATTTGATTATTTCATCTTCAAGATACAAAACCTTTCAAACTCGCTATGTAAAAGCATGAAATAATTTAGGTATCTACATTTGAGTTAAATAAATATATTTATTAAGCATTTATAACATTTATACATTTTTAAGCTTTATAAAATGCCTCACTATTTGTCAGGTACTGCATTAAAATCACCCTTTCTGTTCATGCATTTATAACTGCTTATCACTGACTGATTTATAATCCATTTGTAAATGAGTTATTAGTTTATTAGTAATTTATTACACTTTTTTTTTAAATTCATTTAATTTAGTTTTGATTGATAAATACAGCAATGCAGGTCACACTGATCTCTTGTTAGTTCATTTTTACATGGGACAGTGATCTGGTCACTGGTTGGTGTGTGTATGTTTGTGTGTATTTAAGGCCTCTCTTGGCATTCAGTACATATGAGTTGAAAATGAAATCATGTCATCATTCACATCCTCATTCTGGTCTTGATCTTCTTTCCTGCACACACTCCCCCAACCCATCTGATCTGTACCTGCACACACACACACACACACATACATTGACAGTCATCACTGCCTTTCTATCAATTCCTACCCACACACACACACTGAGAGATTTCTGTCATTACCTACAGCTCAGATATCACACACACACCAAAAGTCACCATCTTTTTCATTTCCTCTTCTCTTCTCTCTCCTTAATGGCTTTGCATGATTCTACTTTACTCCATTTCTTTTTTTATCACTCCATTTATTTTCACATTTACTTCACTCGGCTCATTTGAGGTTTGTCCTCTTCTCTCTTCTACTTTGTCCTTTTTCACACACACACACACACACACACACACATACAGAGAACATGACATGCCATTAGTTGGAGACTGCATCATAAGAGTGTGTTTGTGTATATTGTTGAAGGAAGTCACAATATTGACTGCTGTGTTCTTTGATGCAGATGGGCCACTGAATGTTAAATAAATGCATGTTACAAAAGGGATCTATTTCATTCTATTTAGCTAAAAAAAGACAAAAAATCCTAGATTTACCCTAATGAACATACAATAACATATGCGAATATAAAAAGTGCATTGAATTCTGTAATTAATAATCATAAAGTGCATAAATTTAAAATTCAAGTATAGGCGCACACACATACATGTTTTAGTGTTTTGGTTAATAAGGCTAGTCCATATCTCTATTATTATATTCAAATTCCCACTCTTTTACTGAATGAGGAAATTACCAACATAGGCACTATAGTTTTAGTCAATGAAAGAATCGCTACTGGCACTAAAACATCAACAACGTGTTTTCCTTTTTGCACAAATTATGATTACTTTCATTATTATATTGATTATTTTCATGCAGCTCCTTGAAAAGTAGTATTTTGTGAACTAAAAAACGTTTACCGTAGTGTAGGATTTGCACACTAATACATTTTGACATATAACCAGCTTCATATGTTTTTTCTGTAAACTTGCTCTATAGCGCACCCAGTAAATACTTGCACGTTTCTATAAAAACTCAAAGCAAGCTACAATTGCATGGTTGTTTCAGCAAATGAGTTTTTATCTCACATATCTGTATCGTCGTTTCTGATAGAACTGAACACACTGAATCAGCACTCGCTAAACATTTTACTTTGAAAGTGACACAAACCGTTCAAGATGAAACGTACTACTAGAATTTGCCGAGGCAGATTTTTCCAATGAGCCTTGTTTGAAATTTACCCAACCATATTTTAAAAGCAGCTGATTTCCTTTTACTTCTGACAAATTGTGAATCTTCATCTTGTTAATATCTTGCACTCTATTCATCATTCAGCAGTTTATTTATTTTAAGCCTACTGCTATTATCACAAGCAAAAAATGACAGACACAAGAAACCACACCAATCATGACAGGAAACAGCACCTGAAAAGTGGTGTGACTTCTCCAAGTAAATGTTGCATTTCTTGTGCTTGTTTAAGAGAGAGACAAGAAAATCTCAGTATGTTTTTTTGATGTGTATTTGAGTTCATTAAAAAAACAGTGTAGTTTAAAAATCTTGAGGCTTAACTAAAAGCTTAACGAATGAGACTGTGTGAAATTACTTTGGCACGATGAGGATGATGATGATGATGATGATGATGATGATACCATAGAATTAGGCCTCATGTTAGGTATACAAGCAATCAGATGGTTAGTGTTAGTAAATAGAGTTAGATCCTATTTATTATAGGTGTATTGTAGTAAATTATAAAACAGAATGCAGTATTGACAGCATGTGTTTATTAAAACCATAACTGGATGCTGTCTTACTGGGACCATACTTGTCGCTGACACCTAACACTAACCACACTGAGATCTGAGGTATAAATGCCTTATAAATTAAATGCCAGTTTGTTTGATATTAAACGGGCAACACAGTCTCATGACCAATTCGTATGTATTTGTACAATGTTGCTAATTTGTGCTAATTCGTACAAATTAGTATGACGTACGATTTTGTACGATTTGTCCAAACCCCAGTGAAGGGAAGGTTTAGGGGCGGGGTTAGGTGTAGGTCATTCATACAAATTCATAAAATACATACATACATACATACATGAGTGAGGTAATACGAATTTATAAAATATGTATGAACTGCCATGAGACTGGGCTGAAATGGCAATAGGGTGAAGAAAGGGAAAAGAAGCCTTTTTCAAACTCGTGAAAATTAAATGAAGGGTCTTCTGCACACCACTGCTCCTGTTACGAGACATGTCTCCTTTGGAATTGTGTCAATGGTAGACAGTGAAGTTAAGAGTAAATATGTTTTCCAGTACGGTCGACACTTCCAAATATATATATATATATATATAAGACAACTAAGTCTGCTGATACATAATACATGTGTTCACTCTTTTCCATCCCCTTCGCTGCTCTGCTAATATTTACTGTCCTGTATTACTGATTCTGTTCTATTTGCTTGCTCCTCCTTTCCCTGAGGAAGCTGTGGATTCATTCCCAGTATTTCCTTTTTTTCTCCTTTCTGAAACCTTTATTTTGTCTGTCTCATACTGGAAAAGAAAAAAAATTGAGCTGAGATATGATATATAATGTAGAATTGCCTACATATAAACCTTTTATAAATATATATTATACATTATAAATTCTAAAGATAAATATTTTTGCAAAGTGAATTTCTGTTACCAAGTGTCATGAATGGGGACGTGGAGCATACAAGTTCAACTGCAAGAAGGTTTATTCAGGCTGAGGGTCAGAACAGGCATAATCGAGCGCCGGCAAACAGAGTCAGTGGAGGCATAGACAGTAGCAGAAACGTAAACAGAGCAATGGTCAAATACCGTAAATCAGTCCATAGGAAGAGCCAAAGACAGAGAGAATATCCAGGAATCAAGCAGTCTTGGCAACGAGAAATCCAAATGACAACATCCACGGAGAGAGAAAACACGAATGAAAACGACTAGGGCTGACGGCAATACAATGATCCGTGCTAACACAAAGACATCCGGGAACTTTATACACGAAGAACTGGGCGGAGACAACAATAAAACATATGTCATGACAACAAATGAGTTGGGCAGGGGCATGAGTTTGTGTAAATGAGTCCATGAATGAAAATGGACATAAAACACAGAGAGTTCGCTGGGTGCTGGAGTGCCATCTGGGCTGGCACATCCAGCTGAGTGTGAAACCAAGATCATTTGTGAATGCAATTCACAAAGCTTATTCATATTTGGTAAAATGTATAATTTAGTAGAAATGTTAGCTAATTTATTCTATTTTGTGATAATTTGGAAAATGTTTGCTTTAGTCTAATAATAATAATAGCATAATTCAATTCTTATCAGCACCTCTAAATGATTTACATGAATGCATATTTGCAGTTAAATTCAGAAGATATAGAGCATTAATTAAAGCAACTATTTTATATATATATATAACACAATAATTAAATCATTAACTAATTACTGCAGTTTTCTGAAATTAATCATTATTAATCCCACCTATCCCCATTAGTCCCACCTATTGTTATGTTTTTATATATATATTCTTTAAAATTGAATATTCAAAATCAAATTTCTTTATTTTTTACATATTTTCTCATGTAGTACGCTTGATTATATGCTATAAGGTGACCTTGTGTCTTTAGAAAGGCACCATTAAATACAATTAATTATTATCATTATTATTATTAATATTATTTGTAATGCTGTTAAAACAGTTATACTTCATTCACTTTTCTAAAATAAATTTTCTATTTTATTTAAGTGCGAGCCGACTAAAATATTGTATGCATCATCAGCTGGCTATTAAAGTTCGCTCATAGGTTGAAACATCAGTGCACAAATAATGCATTGGATTAAAATCACATTATAGTTACTTTTTATCTTTGGATGTCAGAACATTTCACTTCATTTATTTACACGCTGTTTTATTTTGAAACAGTCAGTTCAAAGTTCCTTGGGAATGCAGACGTCCTCAAACAAATCCCCTAAATCATCAAGCATTTATTGTTATTGTCAATTTACAAACTACATCCATTTATAATCTCAGGCTTGAAAGGGGTTTCAAAAATAAACACATTTAGCAAAATGGGTCCATTAAAGTATGCAAATACTCTACTAAACGCTTGCTGCGGAGAATCTCTCGGGGATGTTTGCTTTATTTTAGAACGTCACTAATTCTGATTCCACACAAGAGCTGTTAAAACCCTCTTTATTTTAATGTCTTGCTCTTAGAGGACTGATAATAAGAAGAAATAAATGTAAACACCATCACAACTGCTGAATTGTTCACGTATTTTTTAGTTAGCGACAATTTGTTAAATTGCTTTTGGGGATTGTGCGTAACAGTAGTAGAAGAATGAATTAGTAAGGAATTCGTGGAGGAATTATAGTTTATCAAAATAGATTGCACATTAAAAACACATTAATTTCTGCTTGTACGACAGCTTTCTGAAGAGATGGATTTTGGTTGATGAGCCATTATATGAAATGTCATTATGGGCTTCTTTAATGAAGGAATTGAGTTGTGTACTGTGTGAATCACATATGCTTCATTTACACCTGATATGAAGATGTAAAAATGCATTAATAGTGGAAATGCTAATGCATTCTAGAAAACAGCAAAGTACCACATAGACTTCTCGTGTGTGTGACATTGATCGTGCTGAGATAAAGTGAAATGTATGTAGTCATGAAATCAGAGACTCGATGAAATCTAATGCACAAGTGCTCACTTGAGCCGCTTTGAGACACATGTTAATGACAGCTGTGAAGGCCAGTCTGTCTTGACTGACCGGATCACTAAAGCAGATGTTAATGGACTGCAGAATGTTTGACTTTCGCAGTATATTCTGTGTCCTTCAATCCAAACTTGAGAAAGGTAACCCTGGCAACGTTGCAAGGTCTGTAGTGGTCTGATGGAGAAAAAAAAAAAAAAAAAAAGATCAATCTTGCGTGCACCGTATCCATGCAGAGTTATATATTTAATTCATCTTAATTAACCTCTAAAAAAGAGCTGCTCTAGTTCTGATCCCATGAGGAAAGTAGCTGCTGAGAAAACATGAGTATGTTTTAGGAGACTGTATTTTGGATGCATTTTATTTACTTATTTATTTTAGTTCTACATTTGACTGTCAGTGCAGTATAAGACAGTGCTTCCCGAGTGGTTTTCCCTCATAACCCAGATGGTGTCACAATACAGCGCAAAACAGGTTTGTTGTACAGAGTAAACAGAAGTGTTCTTAAAATCAAAATTCCAAACATATGCCAAAGTATTAACATATTAAATAAATCTAAAAGCTAGTTTTAATGACCAAAAACAGAATTCTGGCTTTTCACATATTTTACAAACAACCTTATTACTGCATAATAATAATATATATATATATATATATAAATAAATAAATAAATTTAGAGAGGGTAAGTAAATAATCAAATTATACTTACTTAACTTTTTTTTTTTTTTTTTACAAATATTATAGTGCTGATTGCATCTATCATGCTTTGATAAATATTTTTTGTTTAATTTATGAGACAAAAAGTGCATTATCTTCAAATAAATAGTTTTTTATTTAACTACAAGTGTTACCCAATCTACAAATTGTAGTGATTTTAAAAGCATATATATATATATATATATATATATATTAATTGTTTTATTAATTTTTTTTTTATTGTGTATTATTATTTTGTCAAACACAGTTTTTTTTAATGTGTGAATGTTTTAATAGAATTAAATTTAAACATCATATTAAAAGAAGAAGAAGAAAAAGTTCAATTTAAAAAAAAAAAAAAGCTTATATAATATTTTAGTTTTACCTCAGTTGGTCAATCAATAATGACATTTAAACACCTTTGATGAAAAAAAAAAATAATATATATATATATATATATATATACAAAAAGTGTAAATTCCTCTAGACAATATTTATCATCACATTGTTCCTTTCAGTTTTATACACTCCAACAAAGATTTAATGACAGTATGGTTAAAGGATTTGGATTTCTGTCACTCTGGAATGTGGTTGTCACCGCAAATAACCGAACAGAAGGAGATTACGCAGAAGTGAAGTGACAGCCCTATTCAGCTGCGCTGTGAATGTGGCCTTTATGACTTTGAGCTTTTGGAGGACTGAGAGATATCTGATCCCTCTACGGTCCAAGCATCTTCTCATTTCCTTTTGTAGAGCTTATGCTAACCGATTTCATTGGTGAAATTCAAGCAAAGTAATTCAGTCTACACTCTCCGGTGCACTTCTTAGGGCACTCAACATGGGGCCCTAAAGGAAGTCTTAATGCTCTAGCGCAAAACTCCTTCTGAGTGTGGCAGACTCATAAATCTGAAAGCAGCCACAGAGAGACATTTTGAGAGGTGCTTTGATGGAGTCAGTGAATAGACCAAGCAGCTGACACCTTTCTAACCGCAGTTAAAAGCATCAACTCAACCTCTTCCACCTCCTTTCACAAGAAAGAGAAATACATTCTCCCCTAAAGGCAATATGAAAATTTCATATTCCCAGCTCTGTCGCCCGTCCTCTCCTCCTGTCCTTGTGGAAAGAGACGCGCGCAGGTGCTGGAGTGATAATGAGCCTGATTAGCGTTGCATGTTCGCTAATGCTCTATTCATGATGCCTATATATGTATAAAAGTGGAGGAAGAGCCAAAAAAGAAGGCTTGTATATCTTACGTCGTAGCTCTAATTTATATCTCACTGTGCGGAAGAGAAAAAAAAAATGAACAGACTAAATGAAAAATGGGAAGGTGGCACTTATAACGACAGCCGCGTTTCCTTCCTTTCCTCTTCTCTTTCTTTCTCGGCTAATGTTTTTCTCCTCCCGGCGGATCGCAGGGTAATGGATGTGAAAGCAAGAGGATCATGCCCCATCTTTCCTCTTGCTTTCTAAAAACGCTTTCCCTCAGGAGTTCTGCTTGTCTGCTGAGGTGTACGCTCAGGGAATAAGTGTGTGTGTGTGTGTGTGCGCTGTACCGAACAAATGTTAAAGGGCTATTAAAGGACCAAAGGCCTGTTAAAACAGAATAACATTTAAAAAGCCACCTGTAACTAGTCAAGTCCATTCAGTGAAGGAATCTAAAGGGAAGAAACACAGTAATTGCTACTTTTACAGCACTATGAAGCACGTTAATGGCATTTACTAAAGCTGCTGTTCATGTACGGTTGAGAATATGAACATATCTCTAACTTTTGTTTGGATTTTGACTAAAACTGATTTTTCTGACTAGAGCTACGGAAATGAAAGCAATCACAATTTGCTTTGTTTTATGTGTCATTTAAGATTGGATTAATCTCACTATGGCATTAAACTTAGACTAGATAAAAATAGATATAAAGATAGACTGGCATGACAGCTCATTGAAGTGATAAAACTGATAAAACAGCAGTCTCTCTGAACATTTTTACAGAAAACACAAGAGATATTATTTTGAACATATGTTTAGACTTTGTTTCTTTTTTTTTATTCCTGTTTTTGAGTGCAGTATGCAGTACTATTTTTATAATCATCTCTCATTTTAAAGCATTTCTATGTATTCGATAAACATGAAAAATAATTATAATACTGTTTAGGGCTGTTAACGATTAAACAAAATCAACAAAATCTATCTTTGAAGTGAAAAAAATATATTTTATATAAATATATATACAAGAAAAATGAATTCAGCTCAAATATGCCATGAATGCATTTACATTACAGCTGCAAATGCATAAATTAGATTAAATAAAGATAAATAAGATAAATGAATTATTGTGTTAATTATAAAATATACTGAATATAGAACTAGGGCTGCCCCCTATTATAATAGTCGACTAACCATCAGGTTGTGTACCCAGAAACCAATGTTAATTTAATGTAAAATTAGCTTCAAATACTGACGTCAACCTGCTGTGGCAATCTTTGGGCAATTAAAGGCTCATTATTATGAATGATTAGGTTTATTATTATAAACGTGCAATTAGTTGGCTAATCACTTCAAATGAATGACTATTAGTTGATCAGAAAATCTTTAGTTGAGTGTAGCCCTATACAGAACTATCAAAATGACACTTTAAATATAGAAATAAAAACTCCAGTACGTTAGGACAAGTGAAGTCAAGTCAAGTCACTTTTATTTATATAGCACTTTTAACAATACAGATTGTAGCAAAGCACTGAACATTATCAAA
>JAUCMS010000038.1:1725646-1744340 GCA_032357445.1 Enteromius radiatus
CCCAACTAAGCAAGCCAGAGGCGACAGCGGCAAGGAACCAAAACCCCATCCATTATAGAATGGGGAAAAAAAACCTTTGGAGAACCAGGCTTAGTTGGGTCCAGTTCTCCTCTGGCCGGACGCCCAGCACCTAATTTCCAGTTCAACACAAGTCAGTGTCTTAACAAGTAAGTCAGTAATGTGCTCACTTAACCGATTCATTTAAAATATATGATTCATTTAGGAATGAAGCAAGAGACATCCTGATTTACGAACTGCTTACATACTATTCCTGCTGTTTATGGCATAGAGAGTTGTGCTAAAAATACTACTAAACATGTACTAGTATGCCATTTCTAAAAGATTTTGCTATAAATGGCTTTTTTTTAAAAAACACTGAATTAATTGGGAATGAAGCACCACTGTGTTGATCAGCAGTGCCTTCATGATCCAAAGGGCCTACAAATCCAGCGCCTTGTTCTTCCTAAAAAGGAATAAACCGAGTACCTTGTTAAAAAGAACAGCCAGTCAGAGCAACACACCATCTGGAAAAAACAGATTGAACTTTTACTTTGAGAAAGAGAGAATGAAATGCATTTTTACCGTGGCCTTTCTGAGACTGTAATGTGAAAAAGTCATACATGTGACAGTAAAAGTTGGAGAAGTGTCACTGCATGTGCCAGGAGAGTTGAGCAGTCAGGGAAAGTTTGGCACTGCCAGACGTTCAGACAATGGTGTGGAGCTCATTTCCAGGACTCAATGTGAAGCTCCGTCGTAAATTTTAATCTAGAGTCTGTGAATAATTGATGTGGGGTTGGAACATAAGGTGAGGTGATGCTGAAAGGCTCTGTATTGATGATCTTGTTCCATTCTCATACTGACACTGAAAGTTTGGGGCATTTTGATGGCAGTTTTGCTCTAAGCCATCATTCCTTTCTGACATTACATTTTATTTGCTTAATTAAGTTAAGTTATTTTATTATATATATATATATATATATATATATATACATACATACATACATACTGTAGCACTTAAAAGTATGTACCACATTTAGTTGTTACATACTTTAAAATGATTAAATATAATACTTAGACACTTAAAATGCAATTTAGAACTTTTAATTATTTTTAATTATTACCACTTTTAAGTGTAAACAAGAGTGTTAAAAAGCATTCATTTAAGTGCACTTAAATTGATTATTATTATTTTATTTTATTTATTTTTTGGTCCCACTTTATATTAGATGGCCTTACTGTGTACTTACATTTAAAATATATAAAAGTTATATATATATATATATATATATATATAATAGATTTGAAGTACACAAATGCACATTGAATACAGTTAAACACTTCTGTTTCAAGCATATGTTGTGGCAATATTTATTAATATGATTATTCATTTAAATAATACTTCAATGCATCATGGCCATGCTCCTGGATTGTCCTCCATTGTATTCACTTGCTAAATCATTAACAGGTGGACTAGATCTTTGTGTCTCGCTCATTTCTCTGTTCTCAAAGATGAAAGTGTAACTAGTCTTCTTCATGTCTCTCTGTCAGTATTTATTATCAGTATGTGGGTCAGTTTTTCCAGTCACTATGTTGCTGTAAACACAAGCAAAAAATTGGTGATCCATCAAAAACATGTAATTCCCGTCTCAGCGGCATCATAACTCGAGCTCTGGCTCCAGACTGACAGCAGACAGAATCTCTGCGTTCCAGCAGTGGTCCCTGATAAACACCTGGACTCCCTGCCGAACTGAACTTAGCTCAGACAGCAGGAGCGCACACATGCTTTACACCTCCGACTGCGAGGAGGAGCCGAGCTTCAGCATCTGCGCTCACTGTCGATGATAGATTACACTCGTATTGTTGGGAGGTTTGGAGATGATTGAGGAGAGTAGACCAGGACTTTTTCTTTTTTTTTGCAACTTCTTGTGTTTCTGACTGCTGCTTTGAATTTAAATCCAACATTAATTTGTGTTGCTGGTCTTAATGTGAAGTCATCGGCGCTCTGTCATGAGCTGAAATAAATAACAGACCACAGATAGAGTTAGTGCAGCAGTTACAAATTACTTGTAATCATTTCATCCAAATTATTCCAAAAATTAAGCACTTGTAGTTTTTAACCATAATTTATTATTTACCCTTACCTGTTCTAATTTTACTTTTGAAAATTTTGTTTAAAATTAAAATAAAAAAAAAATTAAAATCTATTGTTTGTCGTGGTGTATTGACAAATTTGACTATATTACATTATGTAATAGCCATGTAAAATTACATGCACATAAATTTGTGATCTGTATGTGTCTTAATATGCAAGTTACTAAACACTGGTGATATACAGCTGTGAAACAGTATTTTTTATCATAACCTGTAGTTCTGTCAAATGATTAATCATGAGTAATTGCATTCAAAAATAACGTTTCTGTTTACATAATATATGTGTGTGTGTGTGTGTGTGTGTGTTCTGTGTATTAATATGTATATGATGCAAATACACATGCATACAGTATCTTAGATAATATTTAGATAATATTTAGATTAATATATATTCAAATAATCTTCTTATTTATATATACATAATAAATATACACAGTACACAATAGTATGTAAAAGTAAATATAAGTTAAGATTTTAATAATTTATTATACACATTAGTTTTCCATTGTAATCTTTTGACATATTTTTAAATCATTTATTTTCATTTTAAATTTTAATTAAAATTTTGCCTTGATATCTAACTGAAACAGAGTTTATTCTGAAACCATGAAAATACTAAAACTATGACCAAAACAAAACAATTAATTGAATCTCAATATAAATATTGGGAACACTTTAGAATAGGGAACACTTATTTATTTTTTATATTTTGCCTCAATATATTTGCTGCTCATTAATAGATAGTAAGGTAGTTTAGTTATTGTATACAATAGGGATGTGTATATATATATATATATATATATATATATATACACACACATGATTAATTGCTTAATAGAGCATGTCTGGGATGACATGTCAGTTGCCGTGGTGAAGATGGACTAAACCAGCTACCATTAGCATTTGTGTTGCTAGGAATTTGCTGAAATAGTTGCAAGCATATCAGTTTGAGTCAGCCTGCGCTACTCGTACATTACTGGCTGATGGACATGTCACGCGTGGGAGCCATAAAGAAAATTAGTTCCCATCCAGCCCTGAGATAAATTGTTCAGCGGGATAAGGGGAGACATTTGTAACCATTTGACTGTAAGTAATTGTCATGAGTTGATAGCCTGTGTCCGATACTTAACCATCAATAACACTCTCCGCCTCCAGAGATTCATTTCTCTAACAGAAACAATACCAAACAACAAATATTTACTGGCTTTATGGCCCACAAAACACAGCGATGTTTCTCGGTGAAGCAGGGCGAGCTACTCTGAAAAAAGCAGCAGTGTGGCTTTGTTCCAAACCTCAGCCCTTCTGTCTATTAAGGCCGCATTCTCATTGCAATAGGACCTCATAAGCGGCTAATTTGAAACACTCAATAGCCAGCATGTGTTTTGAATAGAGGTAGGTGTTGGCATACTGCGAAGCTATTGCGTATACATATTGCATATTTTTCGGGATTATTTATAATCCATATTTCTCTCACTTTGTTTGGATGTGGGCTTTTTTCATTGTATTTTATTGGATTGTATAAAGATTTATACAATTCTGCCTTAGAATTTGTGCAAAATGCATTTTGGGAAGTAACACAATTATGCTGCCTGCTCTGTGAAACTGAATCCAGGCCTGGATCGTGATGCCTTAAAATACTGTCCATGTAGGAAGCTCACTACGTTTTGGAACAGAGCCCATATGTCTCTGTCTCTCATTTAGTCACTTTTTTTTTTCCTTCCTTTGTACTTGTTTTTATTCCTTTCTTCCATTTGCTGCAGATGATGATCAGATTTATGACAGCGCTACAAATGGGAACCGCAGGACAGATATTAAACCTTCTAACAAACTATCGGCATCAAAGAAGAGCCATAAAGTGAAAAAAAAAAAAGAGAAGCGAGTGCGTGGTGAAGGAACAGACTGCACTCAGTGTGAGTCTCAGACATCAAAGGCAGCTCCGACACACGTATACCTGCATCTCCACGCCAGCTTTCGGGATGCGCTGTTCTGCAAATTACTTTCCTTGCTTTCAAAGTAACGGCCACAGCATTCACACTGCGTTATTTATTTACGGCGCTTTGTTCTGTCTCACCACACCTCTCCGAAGGCTGTCTGGAGACACAAGGCATCTTCGGCGAGGGGAAGTCAGGCCTCATCTTCAATGCGCTGATGAGAGCCGCTTTTCATTTATGCGGTTTCTAATTAGCATACCACGAGGATCAAAATGCTAAAGAGGGATTCTTCTATCCTAATTTATCCTGTTTGACATTTCGGCAAGAATGCTGCTCGGGGAAAACAGTTCAGGTTTTCATGTAGCAGATCTGGAAATACTCATCTTCAAGTGTTTCCTCAGGGAAGCGGAGCGCTTGTGCCATTAACAGCCCACACAGAGACACGAAACGGCAGGCAATCAAACCTTTCTACAAGTGTTTAACATGTAGCATAAGTGCTGACCCCACAGCAGAATAAAATCACAAATGAGAGCTCAATAGTCTCTTCGAGACACCTGTGAGCTTTAAAAAATTGCACTGTAGACTGCAGCAGTTTTATGGACAACTTATGGCGCTTTTCCACTACACAGTAACAGCTCGCCTCGGCTCGGCTCTGTTTGGTTTTCCACTCTGTAATAGTTGTACCTGTACCGGCTTCCAGGTACTTTTTTTCGTACCACCTCCGATGAGGTTCCAAGCGAGCTGAGGCGATACTAAAATGTGACATTTTAGCTTCCTTCTACAATTCTTTAAACTCCTTCATCATAGTACGGTACTGGATCCGCTACCCAGAAAGTTTACTTAATCAGAAAAAGCCAGGTTGTATGATGCAAATGTCATAAATGTTCATATTCGTTTACAAACCATGTGGTCATAACATAGCATAGTGTGTACTGACATATTTCCATGGTTGAAACAAGATACCTTCTGATATTCCTTCATGTTTAGTGTCTACATTTTATGTAAAGGTATGTTTTGGTATGCTTTGGAACATAGCTGTATATTTCTAGAACGTGAAAGTGATCGTTAGATCGTTAGTATTCTTGTACCAGTGGCAAACTATCTTAGAGCACTCATTCTAGCTTTGGTGACCAGTTTTGAGCAGCTAATGGCCAACGTTTGTCGACAAAGTTTGCAATTAAAAGTCAGAATTTCAATATGAATTTCTCATCAAATGATGTTTAAAACTACTTTTACAAAGCAAGTTTTAGAAGCCGTTTCAAAGAAATATAACAGACTCCTGTGCAATAAACATGCAACTTCTGAGCAGTAGCATTTCCTCTGGGAACACACACACACGCACAAACACATGTGCACATGGTTTTAAATAATTTTAATTTCATTAAATGCGTAACTGAACGCTTGCAAAAGCAACGGATCACAGGCAAAGCCCACACTAATGAGCAACATCAGTGGAATGTGTCAACACAATGCTGTTGAAAGAGCTGAGCAACTTTAACACCCACAAACACACTTCTTTAAGTCAGTGTGTTCACAGAATCACGCACTCATCAACAGAATGGCATCTTGAGACACTAAATGTCTTTTAACCTAACATCACCTTCAAAGCACAGGATTCTGTCAACCACAAGAAGTAAAAACAAACATTTTAAATTCATTTTAATATTATCTGTCATAATTAAAATGTCAATCAAGAGGTACACTGAAACCATATTACTTTGTCACAAAATGAATAGCCGTAAATAATTATTTATAACTTATTATACTATAAATACCAGTGATAAGAATGTTTAAAAAAAAAAAAATCATGTCCAATTTTTATTTTATTTTTATTTTTTTGTAATGCAGCTGAATTTGTTTTTAAATGTTTTCCACATTGATAAGTATCATGTCTTCAGCAGCAAATCAGCAAATTAGGACAATTTCTGAAGGATCGTGACACTGAAGACTGAAAGAAAGAAAGAGAAAGAAAGAAATAATACAAAATAGTGCAGCAAAATGCAAGAGTGCATCCTTTGCCAGGTGTGAGTGAATGGTGTTGGCCTGGGCAGAGTAGTTCAAACTGAGTCAACAACTGGACTGAAAATGAAATCAGACACACCACAGGCAGTATGAGATGAGCAGTGTGCTCATAATGCCTGAGACTGGAGTAATGCCTCTGCATTATTAAAGCAACAGATGGAAAGGTAAACAAACAAAGGGAGCTCGGGCCCCGGAGCCACCCTCACCATAGTCCATGAGTGGGTCTGGCACAGAGTCAGCCAGCATCTTTAGCACCTTAAAATATCATGCTGCTATGAGACTATGAGCTTTCTGAGGCCCAGAAGAAACTCTATGTAGAAACATTTTGCTCTTTTGCTCACCAGGACAGCCTTTGCTTGATTAAAAACAGTAATATTGTTGAATATAATTCCAATCTTTCTATTTGTATATATGTCAAAATGCATTGTATCAAAGCTGAATTGGATCGTTTATTAAAACCAGTTGCAGAAACCACTATATTTGTCACATTACAGTCATTTTTAATACATTTATTGCACATATCCCATATACTGTTTATAGGAGAGGATAGACGTGTGAGTTTGTTTGAAGTGGAACGGCTGTGAGACTTTCACACCAGTGGAACAGAGCGAGACAAAGCGAGAGATAATAATCTTTGACATTGTAATTTTCATGGTAGTGGTGATAAAAGCTTTACGGCTCTTCTGTAATAATCATTATCTTGGCTTTTCACAGACCGCAGCCTCTGATGATGGCAGCTCTGACTGTAAAGCTGTGTTTACAATGACAGAGAGTTCCTTCACAGACAACTGCGGACTGATCTGAAAATCCTGCTCATAAGTGCCTGGAGATGGCAGCTGCGGATTATAAACCCATGTAATATAAGCCTGTCTTTGCTGTTTAATTTTGACAACTAAAGCGACTGAAAGACTTCCTTAAGAGCTGTTCTTGTAGCTTTGCGAGAAACAGTTTTTTAATCCGGCAGAGACTCTGTCTTGCCTTAGAGAGCTAAACCTTTTCTAAACAAACGGTGAAGGGTTGTGCTCTGGATAGATCCGTTGGGTAATTTGATCATTTTCATCTGCCATCAAACGTCGAACACTTTTAGTGGAAATGCATCATTTGTGCATTTACAGACCGGGTAACACTTTAGTTTAGTTCTAACTAGTCAACTAGTTGCTTATTAGCATTTTAGTATTTACAGAATAAAGCAGATATTAATGCCTTATTCCGCAAGATCATATTTTAGATAGCCTAAAATGAACAACTCCTTACTAAATATTAATAAGCAGGACATTAGGAGTTTATTGAGGGAAAACAATTTGTTTTTAGTTAACAGTGAGAATTGGACCTTAAAGGGTTAGCTCACACCAAAAAATAAAATTATGTTTTTAATTACTCCCACTCATGTCGTTCCAAACCCATAAGACCTTACAGTAGTTTATCTCCAGAACACAAATGTAGATATTTGTGATGAAATCAGAGAGCCCTCCACAGACAGCAGTACAGCTCAAATGATCCCAGGTCCAGAAACATAGTAAAAACATAGGTAAAACAGTCCATGTGACATCAGTGGCTCAACTTCAGTTCTGTGACACTAGGAGAATATATATTTTTTTCTATTAATAAAACAAAAATATAGCACTTCAATCTATATTCCCAGCTTACATCATGTCAACAGTAAAAGTGTCAAAGCTGCACATCATCTCTGATCGTTCACTGACATTCACCAATCAACTGTGAGCTCAGCACCCACAAGAAAATCCTGATCTCTATTCAGCAGTATTCCGTTCAGTATTAAAATCGACTTTGCAATTCCTTTTTTTTTAATAAGAATATTGTACAAAATAATTCTGTATAACTGTGTGTAAATATAGTTAGTTTCAAGTCAGCACAAATGTCAATGTAAAGGGCAATGGATAACGAGTGCTTCGATATGATGCTCAGAAGTTTATAGAAAGAGCAGGCATTTCTAAATGATCATTTAATTTCAGACAGATGGGAGAAATAAAGTGGTTGAAGTAACTTCAAAAACAGAAACGCAGCATCCATCAGCTCAACTCAGGCTCTTTCAGTGAAGACAGCTTTGTTGATTATAATGGCAGTGATTTTGTTTGTACATGTTTGGACATCACATCTGATGCAGACAAGTTCTTAAGCCATAATAGAAGCACACTAATTTGCTGTCGTTGCTACATATGGTAGTGGAACTCTTATACAGAGTGCATAATGCATTCATATTTATGGTTTAAATATATGCATACACTGTACATCACAGGCAGCTCTTGTATAATGCTGCATGGTTTATTCTGTGATAATGGCTGGCTGACTGTACATTATCCAGTAATTAGCAGGATGATATACAGTCAGCCAATCATTAAATAAATGGTTACTTGCCAAAATAAATAGACGTTATTTATTTATTTATTGAGGGTATAAACAAAGCACTGTATAATAAGACAGACTAGCACAGCTAATTTGTAAAGTGCTTGCCTGGGACAATGATTAATTATTACCTGTCAGTTTAGGCTAATTATACAAAAATACCATTTAAAAGTTTCTGAAAGACATCTCAAATGTTCAAAGTAACTGTTTTCTATTTGAAAACATTTAAAAATGCAATTTATTGCTGTGATCAAAGCTGAATTTCATCAGTGTCAAATGGTAATCTGATGCTCAAGTATGATCACAAACCATTGCGCTGCATAGTATTTTTGTTTATTTATTTTATTATTATTTGTTTTTGCAGGTTTTTTGATGATATTTATTTATTTAACATTTGATTAAATGCGCCATTAATGTCACTGTTAATCAATTTAACATATTCCTGTCAAATGAAAGTATTTCTTTCTTAAAAACACTAAAATAAAAATCACCATTGACCAATCAGAATCTGACTGCTGAGAGTATACGTCTTTACTGAGAGCTTCAGCTGTTTGTGTGAGCTGTTTGGTCCACTTTCTAGGGTCTGAGTGGCTATAAATTCTCCACTAGTAATGTAGTATTAGAGTGTTTCTGTTTTTAGATGCTACTGTAGATGGAGTATTATTAGCTTCTGTTGGGAGCCTGCTGATAACATGTTTCTCAAAGACACAGGAATGGGTCACCTCACACCGGCAATGAGCCTATTATGTGTGTTTCATGTCTCTGTGTCTCTGGTGTGATGCTGATGTTTGTCAGCTGACAGCAATCTACCTGACCCATCTTTACCGCCATGTCCTGCAAGCCTGAAGCTAATTGAGCCGAAACACACACCTCCACTTACACACAGAGCCGAGGAAAACCAGAGCTATTAGATGCAATTAAGGAAAACAAAAGGCACCGAAAAGCTTTTAGCTGGAGTCTGAGTTCAGATGTGGCACTCAATCATGTTTGCCTGAGATGATGCCACATCAGTATGTGCTCCATCAAGAGTGTCTTTTTGTTTGCCTCATTAGTTTTAGTGCGGGTGATTAGCCTTTCTTCACACTACACACAATTCCAATTGGGTTTCCAAATCCAGTTTCTATAACTGACTGTTCACACAGTTATTTAACAAGCAATGAACCCCAAACAGATTCATTTCTTTCGACAGTGTTATCGTTGTCCAGTAATATAAAAAAATGACTGTATTGCATAAATAGTGACATATTCTATTCCCAGTGAGTGGTTCAGTTTTATCTGATATCTGATACTGGTTTGTTACATTGGTTGATGTATGTATCATTGCAGTTCAGAAATGAAATGCCTAGCGAGTGGTGGTAAATTAAGTTGCTCTGTAACCTTTGAAAACAACGTATAACCTACAATAAATCCAATAGTGTTAACACATTTTCACGTCCTTGAGCTCTTTTGTAACTTGCATTGAAATAGCATAACCGGGTGTGCTACTGAGCAGGTTTACTATATCAGAAAACCTCTGTATATGGAGCTGATTATTTGATGTAAAAGCGTATCAGTTGTACATTTGTTTTGAGGTCATAACATAGTATTGTAGTCAAGATGTAAAAAAAATTAAGAATACAAAATATTGGTGTTTTACTGCCACTAGTGTTCATTTCAGCCAAAATGCAGTGGATTTTAAGCATATTGTTTTGGAGCTTTCCAAAAGAGGCACATCTAAAATAGATTTATTTTTCTCTTTTGCAAAAAAACTAAACAGATTTGAGTTGGATATGCCAAAAATCCGATTTTAGCTGCCTGTCTGAGCAAAGTCTTTCTGCTCAGTGAAAGATGCAGAGTCCCGTACCCCTCCTGAAAGATTACAGCTACAAAGTAAGTTGTGTTTTTGTGCAGAATATTTAATTACTCAAACAAAACAGCCTTGAGGTTCCTTTTCCACTACAAAGCTAGCAAACTCACATAAAGTTTTTTACAGAAATACATCATCTGCCTGAAGCGGCAATCATCCTACCATTCTCATAAAAAAAAAAAAAAAGTTTTAAGTGTGTGATCAAAAATGTTTGTTGTTTAAAGAGGTCATTATCAACTCATTTTATTTTTTTTCCTTGTAGTTCTATCAAAATCTTGGTCAAGTTTGAATGCACCAAAATTGGACGCAGTTTAGTTTCACATGAGAATGTTTTGTTCTTTCATTTACCCTTGCAATTAAGCAAGCTGTTTCCACTACTGCATCTTTAAGAGGTCTATATTTAAGTAGCTCCATGGGAAATCATTAAATGTGTCACCCTGGCCTGGGTGCCAACACGCATTTGTGAAATCATTGTAAATTTCTTCACGTTTACAGTTGTCAAGTTCAACTTTAATCGAAACATGACTTATGTTGCACTTTTCCAAGTAGGATGTTGGAATAAATTACTTTTCAAAATATTAAAAAATCAGTTACACTGAGCTACAAAAGCAAAACGCAATGTAAAGTGTCCATCTAAATATAATTCTAACAGTGTGTTCTCTTTCTCTCTCTCTAGCTGGATGCACGTTTGAGGAAGACTCCGACCCCAGCCTATGTGAATACAGACAGGCACAGGAAGATGACTTTGATTGGCAGCTTGTACGGACCTACAGCTGGCCTCACATGACCTCTGACCTTACACGAGGTGAGTACTGTTATACTGTTGTGCTGCAATGAGTGCTTGATTGTAATATGAATGTTTCCAATATGTGATTTGGATTTATATGTAAAAACCTAAGAAAGCACTGCATGAATCCTTAGTGGATAACGGAATACCAGAATGCATTGCATATCTAAAAAACGAAACAAAAATAGTTAAACCTGAGGTACAAAAATGTCTTAAAATTACATGAAAAATATGGAGCCAACAAAGAGACATGAAAAAAAAGAAAGAAAGTCGGAAATTTGTTGCGCTATGCCACATTCAGTATAGACAGCAGAATAGGTTATATAAGAATTTAGAGTTTTTGAAAGATACATTCATTAAATAATTACTTTTATGTGTTATGTATATTAATATTTACTTCATGCCAGGAAAAACTTGATAATCACAGCAATGTGTGAACATTATTTCATAGACGAACAAAAAATTTATAAGAATTGCATATCAAAACGATAAAACAGACAATGAATCGTCATAATTGCCATGTTTTACTAGACAATTAATCGTCAGCCAAATTTCCTAATCGTGACAGCCCTAGTTGAAACTCAAAACCACTGAAATCCTTTCATCTTATACTTGTTTCTATCATACATGCAACCTCATTGTCAAACAAGAGTCTCCTCATTGTATGAAGAAACAACAAAGGAAATACAGGCCTCATCTTATGTTATTGCAACTCATGGTCAAGTGTTTTTTATAATGTTAAAAATACACTGTGTCCTTCCAATTATAAATACTTTTAGTATCCCTTTAGGCCATGTCCTGCTGTTCAGGTAGGAGCTGTGTGTTAACATACTTCGAGATCAGATGGTTTTCAGCGGTAATTGTACATCTCCACAAGGTACTTGGGGAGCTACAGAAACACACAGGGCTTTTTCCTTCTCTAATAATGGCAATCGAGTCTAAATAGTGATTTGTATGATGTGGAAATTACGCTCTTGTGTGCATTATGGGTTTTTAGACGTCTAAGTGCTCTCACAGACACGATTGTGTTTTGTAATGTTTGTTTTCACCAGTATATAGTAGTCAGTATCCATAAATCACCAGTTTTTTTTTCTTTCTGTACAACACAACATATACATGTGCAACAATTCCATGTGATTATTAATATAAACCACTTGATTATCAAACAAATAAATAAATAAATAAATATTCTTACTACTACTGCTGCTGCTGCTGCTGCTGCTGCTACTGCATACAATATTATTGTGCTGAAACTACTAATAGTGTGCAATATAAACTGTCTACTACCCTGGATCCATTCTAGTGGCACATAATGTTGTTAACTGGACATAAGAAGCTTGAAGACAATCTTGTGGCACTTTGTGTTGACATTTCTTTGAGTAGCCGTCCAATACTGCACTTATCTCGAGGGTTAAATTCCATCAAATCTGCTAAAGACACTCCAATTGAGACAACAGCTTAGTTTATTGGGTGCTATTTGGTCAATATTATTGATCCATACTGGGGTATGTTCAGCATGTCAATGAAGGGGAACTTAGAAACAGAGAGGGGGGGGGGGTAGACGGTGTAATGTGGGTCTAACTCAACAGACAGGCTCTGTAGCATACTGATAATTCTGTGAAAACCCTAGTGATCTTTTGTGTTTTAAGTTGTACACGTTTTTCAGTTCAAGGTTTCACATGTTGAAAGGTGCACAAATTGATTATGTTATGCACTAACAGTATTCATACTTCTGTAAAGATTAATGTACTGTATGAGGGTCTTTTTGAGTACACAGTTAATGGTTTATATGTGAATAAAATCTAATTAAATCTGTTTATCACATAAAGCAACTGTGAATCTTAAGTAGACTTGGATTAAATCACTCATATTTTATTAATTATTTTTGGTCTATTAATCAACTTTTAAAAGATTTTGGTTGCATAGATTTTCAATGCATGGGGAAAAAAAAATATGAGAGATTCAATTTTTGCAATGCTTAAAGCCTTACTGTATAATGCATAAATGCATAAATCTCCATTATAATATATTATTTTTATATATTATATTATTTTAACCACATTTAAAATGCATACATTTTGATTCCTTGTGAAATCATTTGTTTTAATACACTGCACTTTATTAAGGCATAACACTCAATAGATAATATAATTAATATAATATAATATAACACTTCAAATGTAGTTACAGTTAATTATGAGATCATAAAATGCATTAAAATTATATTATAAGTGTTACCAAAATATATTCATTAGTGAGGCTTAGTAAATCCTGACCGAGCTCACACAGAACATTATTAACAGAATATCTGTACTTTGCACTCTATAAAAATAATCTGCGAGGTACCATTTACCTTGTGTGTTAAATGTCATCACAGGTAAATATAAAAAGTGTAACTAAAGCGTAGATTTATAGCCCACTGGCAAGTTGCATTTAAGTGTCTAAAAACATTAAGGTTATTTACAAAACCTATAATTGGTGTAAATGAAAGCTCCTTTGTTGCGAGTGTTAGTGATTTCCAGTGACATGCGCAACAGCACATCGGCGATCTTTAAGTCAACTTTATGGAAATGAACAGCGAAGCAATGAGAGTTCAGACAGCATTCTGATGACTCATGAAGTTAGAGACAACATTCAACACCTGCTAACACGCAGCACATAAACTCCTGAGTGATCTCCAGAAATTGAACGCCTCTTAAGATGATTGAAGCAGAAGTAATGAATTATGTTTATGGAGAGCACCTCTTTATTTGTGCTTCGAGCTCTTGCACACCAAAAAATACTAGATGATTAAAGCACATGGATCTTTAACAGAAGCGTGTCTGGTCTCGAGTTTAGCGAGCTTCACTTCAAACAGATGGGCGGTGCCATGATCTTCCCACTGCCCCCTGCTGCATGAACATGTCAACCCCGCTTTAAAACTTTGACATGCTGTCTTTGAAGATCAGGTGCGAAAAAGCAAAAAAAATCTGCAGAAATTGCTCTTTGCATTTAAATGGCACATTAGCACGGGCCAATTTTCCCCTTGTTTCCTGACGAGATTGAGATGCTCATTTGTGTTGATGCGGGGAAGCATTGCTGTCTTTGATGTCAAGGTGTAATAAGACAAGCTTTCAGTCTATCGGCTTGTTGCTTCGCACTTTTCTGACATTCTTCATGCTGCTTTGTAGTGTGTTGATTAGAGAAATGGATTGAATATATTATTGAAATAAGAGGCAGAGGTAATAAGCTTTAATGGTTCTTGCATCAGAACGAGAAAACTTTCACCTGTTTCACCTGTCATGCTGTGGAATCTCATGAACATTTGATCTGGCACTTTAACTGCTGTGGCAGACTTCAGAGCACTGCTTTCTGGTCCAACAAGTTGCGAAATTAGCTTGATTTGGGACATTTTTCAAAATTAACTAAGCTCACTATATTAACCGTGTCTAAATCTTCTTTAATACAAAAGTAGGCTGAAGTGGTGGAAGGTATAAAAGTAATGCTTTCATTTAATATCAAGTGGCAGTTTGTTTTTAAAGTTTTTAATTCCACACAAAAGACTTTAGCTTGAAGGACTTTCATTTGTAATGACCTTGCAGCTCTATGGATCAAATGCTAAGTATTTTAGGGGAACGCAATACTTTTGCGAGAGATCTTTTGTGTTTGCCTAAGAAGCTTTATGTTTACTTTTGCATTTGTCTTTCCTCATATTCCATCGCAAAAACAAGAGAACATAAAACTCAAAAGAGATGAACCACTTCTCTTTACTTACTTCATAGGACTGAGCTTGCAAGGACACCGAAGGAAAAACTAAAAGCTAAAAACTCTAGCACAGTCAATCGCTGACCACTGAGAATTGCAGAGGTGTTTCTGAAATCTAGTGTAGTGTTAATCCTATTCACCTCCCTACTCCTGAACTCTCCCAATCAATAAGACGGTGGTGCTTTCAAGAAGGGCACCATTTCTAACATCTTAGCATGAGCTTGAAGGTGGAGGAGAGGGGAGAGATGCCACTTGCTTGTCAGACGTCGAAGAAAAAAAAAAAAAAAATCAGCACTAACTTCTCTAAGACGACATGGTGTATCAGACGGCTTAAATAAATCCTAATTAAACTGAAGGCCTGGGGCATTGTGAGAGTTTGAGGATGTCTTTGGAAGTTTCAGAATTTAGGGTGGATGAAGTTACTGTAGCGCTCAATTACAGAATTGAAAGAATGTGAATTAGCACTTTACAGTAAAGCCCCATTAGACAACATTAGTTATTACACGGTTCCCTGAAATTCCAACACAGTCTCATGACCAATCCTTACGTATTTTTACTAGGTGGGAAAATTGTGCTAATTTGTTCACAATTCGCATGACCTTGTACAATTTTGTCTAAACCCCAGTGAAGGGTAGTTTTAGGGGCGGAGTTAGGTTTAGGTAATTCGTACAAAATCGTAAAATACATATAAATTAGCAAAAATCTTATGAATTCGTAAGAATGAGGTTGTACAAATTTGTATGAATTAGCCACCTCGTAAAATATGTACGAATTGCCGTGAGACTGGGCTGGAAATACTTGATTCTGATTCTGAGGTATGTCAACAACCATCGTCATTAGCGACACAGAATATCACACACTTTCGCTTGTGCTTTCGCTTGATTCATTCGAATGCAACTGCTGTCATCTTGTGCCTCATTTATTGACTGTATATAATACAAAATGAAACCAGAGGACTTCACTGTTAATAGCATGTGGTAACAGTTTAGTATAGGGAACACTTATTCACTGTTAACTGCGACAGTTGTTCAACTGATGTCACATGGATTATTTTAACCATGTCCTTGCTACCTTTCAGGGCCTTGAAAGTAATTACATTTCTGTCTATGGAGAGTCTGAACACTCTTGGATTACATGAAAAATATCTTAATTTGTGTTCCAAAGATAAACGAAGGTCTAAAGCCTGGCTCACACTACAGGATTTTTAGCCTGATTTAGCCCTGATTTTCCCTTTCCGAGAATCAGAACACCTCGATCTGTCCCAATGTTCAACGTGTTTTATCTGGTAATGTGAGACGTTAACCGATGGACCTTTGCACCTCCCGATCTGATCAGGCTGCCCCAATCATATTAAACATGTTTGATATTTAGGACTTAAATCGGGATGATGACGGTTATGTCGGTACTTGTCACAATAGCCAATGTGCGACCGTAAAACGCCTGCTGTAACGGCCATTTTATATATAGAGTGTTGTAGTAAGATGACTGTCTGACTAATGCGTCAAAAGCGTATCACAACCGTAAGGACAAAGAGTGAAATCACCCCAGTTTTGAACGTAGTACAAAAAGCGGCTAGCACACTAGCTAATGTAATGTAAACATCACTGAAATATCAATGACGATCTGCTGCGTGAGATCAGATGAGGCTCTCCCTCTGGCATGGTAATCTTAGTAATATCTTGTGGTGTGCCACGATGTTGAAATCTTGTAATGTGTGCATGTTTAAGATTATCTGCAAAGATTTTCCTTAAGTGTGCTGCAACCAGATTCATAATTTCATAGGATTTAAAAACTCCTGTAGTGTGAGCCTGGCTTTACAGGTTTGGAATGACATGAGGGTGAGTAATTTTCATTTTTGAGTGAACTGTTCCTTTAAGGCATTACACAAGCTCCAAAGACAGAATGAAAGTAGTATATGCTTCATATGGCTATGGCACACATGACAGCTTTATGTAAGGATAGTTTTCCCCTCTGCTGGAGCTCAACAATCACATTTGCTTTTGTGTTCAGTTCAGAAATGATGCTTTTGGGGCGCACTGCACCAGATTTGACACCACTGACACCAAAACACCACTGGTTCTCATTACGTGACTGATCATAAAGCGACATGTTTAAAAATGCAACAGCATCGAGAGCTTCTGCACAGTCTTCATCCCGCTGACACATTTCTGAGATTACCGCTCCTTTTAAGGAAGCACAAAACTTGTCTTTGACTCCAATTTGAAGCAGCAAGTTCCTCTATTAGCTCTTCCTCATGGCCCTGAGCAACAGCGGTACAATAATGAACAGATAATGATGAAATTGTGGGCTTCGTGTGGATTCGGTTCATTTGGAAGTCTATGAGAAATACTCACACACCTATTGGAGAGTCTCTGAAGTCATTACCGTCTCGTCCTGAGGTACTGAAAAATTATGTGGTTGTTTATAAAGCACAGAGTGCACGATGCATAGTTTACTTTCCGCAGGCAAACAATCCCAAGTCTGTTTGCCTGCCAAACCATGAAGGAGACATACAAGCTGGAATGAGCTGGGGCTCGAGGAGCCTTGATTCTGCTTATGAGCTGCGCTGGCTATTTCTGGAGGGGATTTGAGTGCGAGACAGACAGCGAGGGCTGGACTGACATCAGAAGAGAGATGACTGTTCTTGTCAGGATAATTGATATCCAGGTAGGCAGGTGTATGTGGGGGGTATCTGTGAAGTGGTAATGATGGGCTGTTCACTGCCATTAGTGTAAGTCCTGCTAAAATGGACAGTCATTTGAATAATGAACCAAAAGCCACCTTTTAAGTAACCATGAGTCAGTCACACTGACACCAGACAGCTTCCTAGAAAATATGAGTGGGTATTTGAAGAAGGGTCCTCAGATTAGACCACCCATGATGCAGTGATGAGGTTTTTTTTTGTTGCAGGCAAACCCACAAGAACACATCACCCTGTTTTCACCCGACAATCACTCATAATAGGATTTTTCCATTGGTTTTGGATTGCTGTGGAAAAAGAAAAAAAGCTCTGTGTGTGACAAACGTTTATGCTTCCTACACATTGTGTTCATAAAGACATTCTTCACCACTGAGCACAACTTTAATGAAGTTTGAAGACTGATTATACAATAGCTAGAAGTAAAAATACCACCAGTATGCTTATGATGACAGTCTTTCTGTCTTTATTTAAAATGCATTTTCCCTTTGTTTTTGGATAGTAGTGATGGGTCGTTCTTGAACGATTCGTTCATTTTGAACGAATCTTTAATGTGACTCGGGAAGAACGAGTCGTCTCGTGGGAGTGATTCGTTCAGTCGCGCATTTGCGCAACGTCGTATAGTTTCTGTATTGTACTGAGCCGGTTAGTGTCAAGTGGTCACGTGAAAAAAGAAACAACTCAAACCCGAAGACTCGAGAGACGAACTAATCAATTCTGTTTCCGGCTCAGGCTGCATAGCTTAACATTATGGTGCTGTCACGTGATGAACGAACGACTCGAAAACCCGAAGACTTGAGAGACGAACTAATCAATTCTGTTTCTGGCTCAGGCTGCATAGGTTAAGCTTATGGGGCTGTCACATGATGAATGAACGGCTTGAACCCAAAAACTTGTCAGATAAGAGGCGAGGTGAGCGAATCATAGATTAAAGACCCAGGTAAACAATGAATTAATATGTTTCTTATAGCATTATAGTTTTATAGCCCCGCTCCCCAGACACCTTATCCCTCTCTCCAGAATCTCCACTTCTAAGTTTCTCACAAAAATGGAGGAACTTGTATATGCTGGAATCAGACTCTCTCACTCCTTTGCTGCAAGCCCCCAGATATCAACTAAAAAACGCCGGGCACCACAACCCCCAAAGCCTA
>JAUCMS010000038.1:1745720-1763168 GCA_032357445.1 Enteromius radiatus
TCGTTATTGTCATGAAAAAAAGTGGCGTCAACGAAATTATTTCGTCATCGTCATCGTTGACGAAAACAACACTGATGGTTTGATTAGACAATATCTGGCCAAGGTACAACTATTATAAATACAAATAGCCATTAAAATTTTCAAATGAAATTCTTAGCAATGCATGTTACTAATAAAATAAAAAAAATAAATAAATAAATCATATAATATATATATTAAAATCATCTTGATGGAACATTGCCCATTAGAACTTAATGTCCTAATGATTCTTGACAGAAAAATATATATTATTTTGAACAACATTTGACAAATGTATTTTTGGCAGTTGCTATAAATATACCCATAAGATTTAACTTAAGATTTGTTTAGCATTTTTGAAATATGCTGATAACATCTAGTTGGAATCAACACTTTAATTTTGCCAAACTGATTAAAAATTCATGCACTCTCATTTTTACCGAGCATTAATGGTGTTTCATATTTATTTATTTATTTATTTATTTATTTTTAAATGATTCTCCTTCTAATAAAACTGTGGAAATTCATACCTAGCCCATCAACTTGTAATATGGTAAGATCATATATCTTCCTAAATCACATACATATTTAATTTCCCAAGGAGATGCATTTGTTATTTGAGGCATCACAGGCACAGTTTATCTGATGAATTTTACAAGATGAATTACACAGAACATTTGGGCCCAGCAGCTATAATAAATGACAATAGTCCTCATTTAAATATTTTTGAGTGCACTTCAGATGCATATCATAAAAACAAAATGTTTATGTTCATGGCTACCTGATATCCACGTTCCTCTACATCAGTACAGCAGAACGCCATCACATTCCCCCGCGTTATAACTAATGTCTGTTGACACCCGTGACGAAGAAAGGCATTTTTCATAAAAATCCTGTTTCCTGCAATTCCCTCTCTCGCAGCCAAAGTTATTTCACTGAAGATCAATTCTCTCTTTGGAGCCTTTCATATGAGGGAAAAAAAAATACACACAATTTCAGCCCACCCTAATTCTGAGCAGCAGAGAAGGCAATTTAATCTGGCCGTTTTATGCTGTAGAGGAGCGTTTGACTGACAGTCCCTCGATGGCCCGCTGATTCAGTGCCTCTTCCCGGACCCACACGGCGGCCCAATTAAAGCACAAAAGACGCTTTGTTTCTGCAATTATCAGATACACTGAAATCTTTCTGCAGATAAGACTCATTCAGGCGCCATTGATATGCATTTTGATGGACTCGGCTGCAATTATCACCTCTTTTGTCCGACCGTGATTGCTGTTTATCTGCTAACAACTTCAACGAGCTTCGTTGGGATTTGTGTGTATAGGTGGAATTTTTTTATGTCCCTAATGCAAGTAAACACACTAAAAAGAATACACTTTTTGCAGTATTGGAACATCGCGTCAAATGTGAAGCTGTTTGATGTCGAACACGCTGACTTTAGCTGCCGATCAATGGAATGATATTAGGTGAGCATCTGTGTGAACTAAATAGGACTTTCAGAGCTCGATACGCTGATCGATGAGATAGATTTGAGGAGAAGCAGAAATGGTATGCTGCATGGGAGAAAATCTGTTTCGCCCTTACTTAGCACTCTTTGTGGATGCTACCGAAAACGGGCTAAGTTGGTTTAACATTAATGAGAAGGAAATTCTCTTAAATTAGCAGGTCACGCTTAAATTCTGAAATTATTTTCAAGGTCATTTTATTGCTTTAGAAAAAGAACATAATGACAGTTTGTCTATTGAAAATGTTCAAATGTCCAATTTTTCAAATATTTTTTAAAAAGTATAAAGCAATTTATTTTCTGACGTCTGCGCAATGAGATGAACTGGAATAGCCTTTCTGTGTGCAGAAATCACAATCAATCAATCATAAAAAAAGAAATAATCAATGAATGAATTAATTAATAGTCAAAAATATGTAGAACATCTTTGTTCCATCCCAAATAGATAATTCAAGTTCATTTTCATGTAAAATCAATTCTTAATTATAAATATTTTTATTTCACATAATTATTTTTTTATCATGTTCAGTGTACTATTTTTTTGTGTTTGTAATTTTGTAAAAAAAATATTTAAAATAAATAATGCTGTTTATTGCAGCAATTTAGTGTAAGCATGTGTTATACTTAATAGTCTGATATATAAAATATATTTAAATTTAATTGTAATAACATGCTGTCTTATTTAAAAAACAAAAACAATAATGGTCAATTATTACATTCAGATGATAACTGCTTTGCATACACTTAGTGCACAGAAACATTTTAGATTTTTTTTATTTTTTTATTCTATTTAAATAGAAATACACACATCAGGACTTTGGAGTGATAGTAGGAAAGTTTCTCATGCACATTTTGCTTATGTGCACCACCGCAGAACCTGATTTTGCTGAGTTCGGCGTTTCCCTGGGTCAACATCTTTGTTGACCCTGGAACAACATTGTGATTAGCCAATTAGATTTGAAGAACCAGTTTATGGTTTTTGTGACTTACAATCAGTGTTTGGTGCTTGTACATCAGTATCAGTCATCTATCATTTCCTCTGATTTAGGCATTACTCATGGGTAGGGTTAGGTTTAGGTGCAGAGATATGGTCAAAACTAAAATTTTGGAATAAAATGTTGTTCCAGGGTCAACAAAATATGTTGACCCAGGAACACGCCTAACTCAGCAAAATCAGGAGGTGCGTCGACCACCTTAAACAGCTTCTGAGTTTTAAAGTGTCTTCCATGTGAGCCGACACTTTTGATAAAACAACAATCCTCTTTTTGCCCCTAAAATTGAATGCGGTTAATGTGTCAGCACCTTGATTTTGCTATTGTAAGAATCTTTAAGCAGAAGAAAATAATGATAGAGACTTAATTTAGTCTTAAGTGTTAAATGGACTGTGTGTGATTCATGAATAAGAGGTCGGCCCTCGTCTATCCAATCAGAGCATAATGCATGACCCTTCCAGGACATCGCATCTATTTTCATTGAGACGAGTTTCAAACGTGTAGCTTCTAACAAGGGAGCTAATTTAGGGAGGTTTCCTCTGTGCTTGTCTCTCTTTCCCGAAATAAAGTTGGATGTTAGGAGACGTCTCCTCCAGACAGCTGTGAACCCCGGCCAGCCGAAGCCCTGACAGGACCAGACGATAAGGATGCTGGGAAACGGTGTTAGTGCAGGAATATAAATATCAGGAGGTTGAAAGAGACACTTCCAGCGAGGCGTGCGAGAAGGGGAAATGTCAGACTGGTCTTTTCCTCAAAGTAAACAAAAGCTCTTATTTTTCTGTGTGTACAGCTCAAGCAGCCGGATGTAGTTTGCTCTACAAATAGTAAACTTGGCAGGGCGGGTGAGATAATTAAAATCTCCTATCTCAGCGCGTGTTGACTGATCGTCACCTCCGGCCCGAGCACGCACTCCGTCTCAAAGTCATTACTCTTTTCATGGCTTTTCCAAAGTCAATGTTTGTTATTTTAATGAAAGCCCCTTGGACAAAATAACAGGGGAACAGACAAATTTCAGTCCTTTCCTGAGCCTGAAAGAATAAAAAACACATCCCTTTGAGTCCAGCAGTCTCTCACTGGAGGGCTTTTCTTTGTTTTTGCTGCTTTATTTTTCCAGCTCTCATGCTTATTAGCTGGCTCGGCTCACATGTGAGCGGTCTGTGACCCCCGCGAGCTTCAGAGTTCACAGGCTTCCTAAAACCATTTCAAAGTGCATTATAGAAAACTTTCAAAGACATTTTTGTATTCTCACAGAGACAGATGGTGCAAAGTTGCAAACACGCTTTGAGGTTTATTATCTGATCATGGGCTTCACGTATAATAGAATGTGGCATTTTAACCTGAATATGGACCTACAATGTCAAATACATCAAATACAGAAACTTAAGACACTAGTTTTAGTTTTATTTATAGTTTGAAGAGCACCAGATGACCTTTGAGAAGCTACAACCATTCACTTTGTCGCGCCATAAGAACTGTCAACAATATTATTTTTAGACTTTTTAAAATGAATGTTTATTGCATATTTCAGTTTAACGATCCTCATAATGATAGTGTTTAGTGCTTGTGTGAATGACACTGAGCACCTTCTATATATGTTCATATTCAAAAGCTGGTTGTGATGGGTTTTGATTCATCATGTATATTTCTTATGACTACCTGCATTTGGTGGTTATAAGTGTATTTTAAAGGCTCAAAACAGAATCCAGTACTTTAATAGGTTGGTATATTAACATTATATCAGTTAATGAAATTACTTTATTTAACTGTAAATTTAATTTAAACCGTAATGCCTAAATTGCTGTTACCGTTTTTTTGCGGTTTGAATTCCGGCAACCACAGCTGTTGTTTTTTTTTTACCGCAAATTGTACAGATGAATTTTTTTATAGATCAAATTTATATTTTGCTTAATTTGAAAACTTTTTTTTTGTAATTGTATCAGAAAATACAATATGTTCTATGTTATACTCACTCTACATTTTGAAATCTTGAAATTGAAATGGAACATTTTCCTTTTTTTAAAAATATATAATATAGTGTTACTCTTTTGGAATATTTTACTCATCGTTAGTCACTTATTGTCACGAATCAGACACGGGAAGGCGTTCGGATCCATATGCAAACGTTTATTAAAACACACACAGAGTCAAACAGCGTAGAACACAAACAAACAAAAGGGCTGAGGCAATAGAATAATCCAAGGGGCGAAGCAGTGGTCGAACGAGGAGCAAACAGTATCCAAGGGGCGAGGCTAAATCATAAATGCAGGTCAGGCGAGATCGAGGACGAGAACAGGGAAATCCAGGGAAACACAGAGAAACACGGAAAGACACGGATGGCTTGACAACGGGGAAAACAGACACGGTACATCCAACATTGACTAGCGATGAACAAAAGGACAGATGAGCGGGGCAGAGACAGGAATGAACACACGTGATGACATAGAAACATGAAGAGTCCAAAATGATAACAGACATGAGATTGTGTGACTGAGTCCAGGCATGACAACAGAGAAACACACACATATAGAGCCTTATGCTGGAGTGCCAGCCAGAAAGCTGGGCTGACACTTCCAGCTGATCATGACTTAAGGCGCGGCTTCCAGACGCGCCAGGCTTAGGAGCTGGCGGGAACGACCTCCAGGGCGGGGCAGACGGCGGAGAAGCCCACTTGATTGATGCTGGTGGAGGAGATGCCCACTCAGGTAACAGGCTGAACAGTTCGTTTGGGCTTCGTCGGTAGAGTAGCCGCCCCCCAGGGCGGAACTGACGGTGGCAGAGCCCACTTGGGCGAAGCGGACAGCGGGATCACCCCACAGGACGGTGCAGATGGTGGAGACAACCACTTGTGCAGGTCAGGTGAAGCAGACGTCCACCAGGGCGGTGCAGATGGCAGAGTAGTCCACCAGAGCGGTGCAGACGATGGAGTAGCCCACCAGGACGGATCAGGCCGCGGAAACGTAGCAGGGAGATGTTATTGGGCTGACCGGACCGGCTCGGAGGCTGTGCAGCCATCAGCGGAACCCCTGGGGATTCCATGACCGAAGTCAACATCCCCAGGAGTCGTGCAGCCACTGATAGACCGTCCGAAGCAGAGACCGGGTAGCGTAAGAGCCCTGAGGCTTGGAGCACTGAGACTGAGGGTCGTGCAGCCACTAGTGGATCCTCTGGAGAGTTGACTGCTCTCTCCGGAGAAGGTGCAGCCACTGGCGGAACCTCAGTAATCAGGACCGACAAGACGTTACACGGCTCCTCGGACCGTGATTCAGGGTTTGGACCTGACTGATGTGGACTGGGAACCGCAAGGATTTCTGATGGCTCACCCGCGGGTGCAGGTGGATCTGGCCACCAGGGGTCCGGATCACAGACGGCATCTGGCGGATCCGGCCACTCTAGTTCTGGATCACAGACGGCGTCTGGCGGATCCGGCCACCATGAGTCTGGCTCACCGACCTCTGGTAACTCGACTGACGGCAACACTGAGACTGGACTGAACACGACCCCTCGTGTCGCGCCACGGGGCTGGGACCCGTTAATATATGGTTGGAAATCATGAGGGCCTTCAATGGTTCGATTGGTTGCGAAACCGGGACTGACTGGACATGACACGACCCCTTGTATCGTGCTATGGGGCTGATACCCGTTAATGGTTGACTGGAGGATGTGAGGGCCTGCGGTAGCTCCACTGGCTGCAAAACAGGAACAGACGAAGCACCACACTGTGCATCACTGTGTTGTGCTGTCAGAATCCCTCACTAGCGCTTCGGAGATCGCTAGTGTGGGTGTCAGCTCCTTGAGCTGAAAAACCTGGACCGACTGGGCGGAGAACAGCACCCCTGGCTGTTTTACTGGAGCTGACCAGACAGGAAACAGTCTCTTAGGCTGAGAAACCGGGACCAATAGAGTTTTACATGTCAAGCGATTAATCGCATCCAAAAAAAAAGTTTTTCTTAACATAATGTATGTGTTTATGCTATGTTTATTTATTATGTTTATACTAAAACACACACCTACACTATATATTTTGAAAGTATTTACATGTAAATGCATTTATATATTTATTTTATTGTATTTGATATTATATCTAAATATATTTAATATAACCATATTTTCAGTAAATATATACATGCATGTTTTATTTTGGATTTGATTAATCGCGATTAATCATTTGACAGCACTAACAGAAATGAATGGTTATCAATGTATATATAAAGCTGGGTTTCCTGAAGTGAATTTGACTGGTGCATTCCTGTGGAAGGGCAGCCATTGCAACTGGAATAATGTGAAAATCTGGTAAATTTTCAACAATTTCCCACATCTTTAATATCCTTGTTCTCAGATACAGCCAGGGGTTTCATGAATTCAGTACTTTTCATTCACCAAAACCAAACAGAAAATATGAGCAATGAGCCACACAAATTAAAGTACAGTACAAATGATGATGGACGGGTTAGAGTTTTTTTTTTTTTTTTTTTTTCACATCACTAACTCTCAATATAAGCAGGCAAACAGCACTAATATCATTACCTGAATGGTTTTCCCAGCAAACTGCCACTACACACAAAAGCCCTGCAATCGGTTGACCTTCGGAAAATATCCTCCCTCAGGTTAATGGTTTCCTTCCCTTTTAAACATGCCTCTCGGTCTCCAGGGACCGTGCTTGAAGTTGCTGCTGACCCCAAGCTAATGCTTTCCAAGCGATAAAATCTCCAAAAATTCAGGTCTCTGTGCCTCGCTTCGACTGAACTGCAAACACTTAATCAAAAGAGCGAGGAAAAGCGACTTAATTGAATTCGACCATGTTTACGTAATTCTCCTAAGATGGTTGAGTGCGGAAAACCAGCACTACACCCACAGACGTCTTTGAATAAAGCTGTTTCTGCTGTTCACTTGGACAAAGTTCCATCTCTTCTATCGCTGCACACTCGTTGGGCTTCATTACTCTATTTTGGAGTGCGTGGGCTCTCAGTCAGGAACCCTGCGGTGCCCTCGTGCTCATCTCCCAAACAGCCGGATAATTAATTGGAAAAGTAGAGGCAATGTAATCCAGTTCTCCAGCAGCCTAAACCGCTTGCACATATCATCCTCACAAGAGGCTCAAAGGCTCGGACACTTCAAAGCACAACCGTGCGCACTTGTCAGACAATTGGCGAGACGGCGAATCTGCTTCACTTTGGTGGCGAGTGGCAGTGTGTGTATCGTTAGGGCATGAAATAGATTAATTAAAAGCATTGAGGCGGCGTGGTGTAGATTAAACGCTTCTCTCACAGACTCGGTTGGCCTTTAAACGGTGCTAACTTTTGAGACATGTCTTATGTGTTGCTCTGGACTCCCTCAGGAGCCGTTCTTGGAGAAACCGATGTGCTAGCGAAAGCTGGAGAGCTCAGCGCTTCCCCACTGGAGCTGTTTTATGTGATTTTATTTGATATAAGTTGGTATGCTGCAAACACACTCACATAAACATGTATTTCACATAAATGTTTAAATCAAATGCGCCTCTTAGGAAGTACACTTTGAAATGAGTATTCATTAGAGAAATAGCAGACTTTTTGAAGACTTTCAAACATTTAGCTAACTGTAAAACGTACAGCAGTAATTGCAGATAAATAAAAATGCATTGTTTAAACTTATTTTTAAACTTTTTTGGACCCACTTAAATTAGGATTTAAAGTACATTTTATATGCAGTTTTGTAATAATTTATGTGGTTTTTAGTTTAGTCATGAGAAAACTGACAATAATTAATGGTATTAATATATATATATATATTTAGGGACCAATTATCACTATTAACTAGTTGCTTATTAGCATATTATTAACTTACTGGCTGTTGATTTCATTTATTTATTTATTTTAATAAAACTATGCACTAAGATTTAAAGTAGCTACACTTGAACACTGAATACAGTTAAGCACTGAACTATGACAAAGCTTTTAACATTTCTCTTCTAAAATATAAACACATTATTAGCTTAGCAACATGCTAACACCAGACTCTTCTGGACTGAGCTATAAGTCGTCTCTCTCATGAGGAGTGTTATTTGTGAGACTTGAGGGGCTGCTGATCGTCGAGAGCGCTCCAAATCAGTCACTTCTGAGCTTTGATTTGTGCTGGACTGTCTCTGTGGACAGTGAAGAGTGGTTTGAGGCAGGTTTGAGAGCAGCGCTCTGATCTCTGAGCCGGATTCTCCTCACGCATGAAGAGCCATTGACAATGATACAGAGTGAAAAGCTGAGCACATTCTCTGCCGGTCTCAGTAATTCCTCCGGATCGGTCCGTGACTCCGTGTAGACCTGTGACACTGATGCTTATGCTGCTGCCCACAGGTTATTTGTGTGTGTATGTGTGTGTGTCTGACCCTATGTATTGTGTGAAACAAAGAAAGTGAGTGTATGAACTCATGCTGACAGAGATGATGTTTCAGTCTTGTCTGAGTGTTTGACTTATTCATTCAAAATGGCCATTTTATGATTGACATTTTATGACACCACAGTTGCTGCTTTACTGTGATTTAATGCATACTGACACGGAATTGTTCTTTTTGTTTTTTGACCACAAAAATACTGTTGTCACTCTTTTTTTTAGTTATGTTCTGTGTTAAGTTTAGTTAATTTGTGGCAATCACATTTTTACAATTCAATTTACCCAACCTATACATGTAATATAATACATTTTTCACTGCATTTCAATTCTTGTGTCAAGTATTAAAAAAGTGAAAGTGATTAAAAATAGAACACACAGAACAAAAATGTAGGATATTTTGTATTTCACTCCCAATGTTTTTTTTTTTTTTTTTTTTTTTTAAGCATGAACATGGACTTTGTTAATGGATGTATGGTATATTTTATTATATGTAGTTGCATAGTGTGTTTTAAAATGATAAGAGCATTTTGTTCTGATAAAGATGATTGAAGGACTCTAATAGTGTCAGACACAGACCTTGAAATGATCTCTAGTGTAAGAGCTGTTGAGATAACAGCCTTCAGCAGCACAAAACACAGCCTTATTATGATAACTCAGAGAATATCACCAGGGGAGCAGAAGGCTTTATCAGTGATGCCTACATTTTTTTCAAATGATGGTGATGGGAGGGAGTACAAGAAGAACCGTTCATCAAGAACAACATCATTTTCAGCAGTTTCTTTTTTTAAATTTTTTGTATTCAAAGAAAATGAAGCTGGCTTTAATCAGGCATCTTCATGCACACATGTAGTCTCAACACTGAGGTAGACAAGATGAATGACCAGAATAAAATAACCAGAATGAAAACGTGGCGGTGACTAAATGTTATGGATAAAGAACAAGGACATCTGGAGGAAATGCCAGATGTGGAGCAAATTGAAAGGAACAGCCACCCAGAATTTAAAATGTCCTTATCCTCAGGCCATCCTAGATATAGATGAGTTTGCTTCTTCATCAGATTTGGAGAAATGTAGCATTAAATCACTTGCTCATCAATGTATGCTCTGCAGTGAATGGGTGCCATCAGAATAAGAGTCCGAAAAGCTGACACCACTCCAGTCCATCAGTTAACATCTTATGAAGACAAAAACTGTTTGTTAGAAACAAATCCACCATTAAGAACCAATAATATTGCTTCGAAACCAGCTTCAATATTTCATGTTCATGTGTTTATTTAATTGTCATGTGGCTGTGTAATAGTGGGAAAATGTTTAACTAGCTAGTCATTATAATAAAATACACCCCTCCAGGGTTCTCAGGAGCCTTGTATCACCTTATCTGGATCTATCTGGTGTTAATTACCTGCTTACACTATTCTTTATTTATTTCTTTGTCAGAGCCTATTATTACGTGCTTTTGGCCCTCGGCGAGTGTTAATTCTCTACTCTGGTAGCAGTCCTGTATCGGAGGGAGGTGACTTGGGCCGGTGTGGAGCTGTAAAGCACTTGAGTGCTCTGTTAATTCATCTCTGTCACGAGGGGCGTGGAGCTCGGCGGCGGCTAGAGAGTTACATGGGAGGTGTTGATTGATCATCTTTTCCCGTTTGTTGCTTCCTTTTCTCAGCCAGCGGTAAAACTCTGTTCTCTCTGCTGACAAACTGCTGCAGAGGTGTTTGTAGGAGCAGAGACATCACCTCAAACTCACTTTCTTTCTGAGTTCTGGCCATCTGTACCTTAAAAGCTCCAACGACCGCCTGACGTCGCAAATTCTTCTTTTCTAATCGTAATTTATAGCTTCTTCTTTTCCCTCACTGTCTTCCATGAGCTTTATCTTTTGTCTTCTGTTTGGCAGGCTGTTGCTTTGTTTTTCTCTTCATTGTCTCCATCCATCTTCCTTTAGATTTTTTTGAAAGTGTCATTAAGCAGAAATTCTTTATCTGAAGTCATTTTCACTAATTATCAGGACAGTCTCTCTGTGGGAAGAGGTCATTAAATGCCCCAGCAAACCTCCAATCACTGCTTAAACGGGCCGAGAGAGTTTCTTTCTTTCACTTTAGATAAATCTCATCTTTAAAGGGGCGTTTAGCAGTTCTAGCTAGCGTTAGCACTTTTAGAGAGCACAATAATTAATTCCCCAACCTGTCCAACACACACACAAAAAGAGAAGCATCACTATGTAGGATTTTCAATCTTTCAAACCTTTCAGCCCTCATCAGATCTTTCCACCTTGTGTATGCCAAGCCAAGCACTCACTTTTTTTTTCTTTCTTTGTCACCTTTCAGTCTTCTGGCTTGCTGTGCCGGTTGTTTTTGACACATTTTTGGCATGAAGTTTCAATAAATGCTGTTTTTAAGTTTTGAGTTGGACTGTACAAGTTACAGTATGTTTTCACAGCACATGAACTCTTTCATTTCAAAAGATCAGAGAAAAAATCAATTTCTCATGACACAAACCCTGTAAGTGCTGTAAGTGCGCCTAGAACAGTAGGAGTTGTATATCACTGTCAATCAGACGCTGACACCAGTGCGTTTTGAGGCCAGAGGTTACAGATGGCTTCAGCTGCACTTACTGTAAGGCAAACTCCTTTATAGTTCTCCGCTGCGTTTTTGCACTGTTTGCCAAATTACTTTTCACGCTTTGATTTTTATGACATTATTTCTTCACAGTTGGCTGTTTCCTGAAAAATGGCACTGGTTTCTATGAAAGCCACGCTATTCTTTGTTAGTTTCAGAGTTTAGTGATATGTTTTGATGTAACGTTGCTATTATACCGCACCGTAGAGTACAACAGTTAGGTTACAGAAGTAAAAAACTGTGTTCGTTTTCTTCACGAGGGAATCAATTGTCAACGATAGCTCAGAATGTTTAAAGGCTTACTGTGATGCCATACACCAATGCTGTATACTTTTGTTAAAGCTTTCAGCCACGTTAAATCATTTTTTTAGTAAAAATCTACATTCTGAACATACCAGAATTGCACCAAAATATATATGTGACCTATGCTTTCCACTGATGCATGGTTTGTTAACATAGGACAATATTAGGATAAATTACAACTACATGAAAATTTGTAAAAAAAATCTGTAACTTATGGTAAAGCTGTGGTTGCCAGAATTCTACCGTAAAAAAAATATAGTAACACCATTTTTGATTTTACAGTTTAAAGTTAAATTTACAGTGAAATACCATAATTTCATGTTAATATTCAAATCTATTAAAGTACTGAAATCTGTTTTGTACCTTGGTATTCACTGATAACCACCAAATGTTGGTGGTGATGAGAAATACATGTAATCAACCAAAGCCCATCACAAGCAGCTTTTAAATAGTGATATACTGTGTAAAGAATGTTCTCAGTGTCATTCACACAAACACTAAACACCATAATGGTGAAATATCCAATAAACATTAATTTATCAACATTATATGTAACATACAACCATAATAAACATAACTGATAAGAAAAAAACTACTGAGAAACATAATGATTTTAAAGAAAATGCTTTGAATTTAAACAAAATTTGAAATGCAAGGGAATTCTGGGTATTGATGTATTGAGTAGACTGTTACTGTAGATTCAAGGTTCGTAGAATAAGTTGGCATATACTTGCAAAGTTTCTAATAGTCTGTATATGTTGTGGACCCATCAAAATAAAGTGTTAGAAATTATTAAGCAGATAGTTTACTAATACTGCTATCTGACACATAGGTGCAAAGTTACTGTGTAGAATGTCTAATGTACACTTCAAAATAAAGTGTTACTGACGTTTTTGGGGTTTCCCATTGTTTCTCTAAATACTTTAGCTGATAAAGACTGGTTTAACATCCATGTTTTACATTATTATGTGCTTTAGTGATATACTTCGCTGTGCATTAACTCATTGCATGATTGTGAACTAGTAAATTGAAACAAACTGTCCAAAAGACCTAATTTGCAGTGAAGAATCAGATTTTCAGGAGGCTCTGGAAAACAATATCTATGGGCTCTTTTGACTGGATCATTAAGCAACAACTCAGCAACCCAATCAAATGTGATCAAAACCCTAGCAAAATTGATTTGGGAAATTTGTTTTGTGTGTTAGGGTGACTGTGAGTGGCAGTGGGTTTAGCATTGAGGTGTGTGAGTATCTTCTATAGACGGCTGTAATCCTCGACGAGGACTAAATCACACGGAAGTGCGTGATTCATCTGAGAGCGACACAACGCCAGCCCTTTTCTGCTGTCTGCAAACACTTCACACTGACACACACTACTGTTTGCTTTAATCTCACACACACACACACACACTCACTCTCATTGTGCGCTTTGGGGTGAAGTGTAAATGACAGACTGTGAACACACTACAGCAAAGACAGATGTGCTATGGCTAATTTGTGTTGAGGTTTTGAGGTTGCTTTACTGAAAACTGTGTCTTAAAATCCACAGCAGATTTAATCACTTTATGCCATTATCTCAGGCTGGGAAGCGTTCCGCTCTGGACCGCTGTCCTGAAATTTAATAACCTACTAACAACCAGCCAACATCAGTTTCATAACCGCGCTGCTCATCAAATTCATATCAAAGTTAAACACATTTACAAACCCGAGAGTCGCATGGGGATCATTGAGATGTTGAGAGTTGAACAGGCCAAAAATAGAAAAGAACAAAAGCACCCAAAACGAACCAGCCGCAGAACAAACCACTGTAATGGACAAGCGCAAGATCGCACTGGAACATGTGAACAATGAACGTCAGTGTTAAAAAGTTCAAGTTAAGAGAGATATTTGATGCTTTGATATAACTAGCTTGAGATGTTATCAACTCTGTACTCTGTGGAAGTACCAAGCAATTATTTCAGATAATTATTTGGTTCTTTGACATAATTAAATGGTTTAATCATTAAAAAGATAAAATAAAATAGTAATAGTATAGACCTTTCCTAGTTTACAGTAGATGCCAGTAGATGGCGACACTTGACTCTTATTGAATTATTAATTCAACCAATTTGTACATAAATACTGATTGCCCATACTTCCTTTGACGCTACATTAAATTTCGTGAGCAAAGCCAGTCTGGCAAAGCTGCCGTTTTAGAGCATTTCCATTCGAAAAAGTGGGAACCAATGATAAACGAGCCCCCTCCCCCATAGTCGCGGAAGCCAGGCTATATTATGTAGGAATTAAACATAATGTATATCTCTCTCTCTATATATGGATGGTTGGAAGGATATGTATGCGTGCATGCATTTGTCCACTAAACCATCCTAACAATGAAGGGACCAAGTGATAATATCTAAACCACATGTTACTATAATTACAGAAACTATGCATAATTACATCTTAACAAGATAACAAGATTTTTTGGAAACATATAATTTCGAACAGTTCTTTGTTAGATTCAGCCGGTGATTCAGTGTCATTAAAATCTTTGCTGTCTTTATGTGGTTGCTGGCGCTGCTTTCTTTATATCTATTTTATAAGTGTCATTAACGTTATAGTCCTGTAGAAGCCAGGATATCACAGAGAGGCAGAGCGTTACGCCCCATTGAGCTGAACTGGAACGAGACAGAGGGAGATATGAACGAGCGTGTGGAAATAAATCTCACAGCGACAGGGAAAGCTACAAGTGAAAGCAGAATCAATGGTGAAATGGAAACTGGAGGATTGTTGTTTTCCAAGATGCCTTCAGCTGGGTTGTACGTTAAGCAATGATTAGGCAGTTTAAAAGGTTAACCCAAAAATGTAAAGTTGTGTTGTTTCAAACATATTTGACTTCGACAAACTTTCACAATCGATATACTTGATTTTATGAACAAAACAAAACTGTATAAAACAAAATGAATGAATAAATGAATGCATGTGGAATAACTGGGACCACTGGGCCATAGGATTTTAATGACCACAAGGACTCAGGACCATGGTTTAATGTTGCATTCGAAAGACTGCTTTGAGATGTTAGGACCCACACAGACTACAGGATGAGCGCCCCATCCTGGTCTTACACTTCTTCCAGCAACAACCTAGTTTTCCAGAAGGTCTCCCATCCAAGAACTGACCAGGCCCAACCCTGCTTAGCTTCAGTGGGTGAACAATCTTGTGCTGCAGGGTGGAGTGGTAAAACACAACAAGAAAACAAAACAAAACAACACAATAAATGTAAACAAAACAGCATAAAGAAAACTATACAAAACAGCACAAGAAATGTAAACAATGCAAGAAAGCTAAACAAAACAATGCAATAAACAAAACAAAACAACATAAGAAAAAAAAAACCACAAGACAAATAATTTAAATAAATAAATAACAAAAACAAACAAACATGACAAACAAAAACAAAGGAAAGCAATGCAAGAAAACTAGACAACACACAAAAATAAATAAAAATACAATAAAAACAAAAGAACAAAACAAAACCCCCAACAGCAACTAAAACTAAACAGACAAAGCAAAGAAAAAAGATAAACAAAACAGAAAATCATTAAATAAATATATATATACATACAAAGCATAAAACAAAACATGAAGCACACAAAACAACAACAATAAAAAAGAGAAAGCAATGTTAAAAACAAACAAACAAAAACAGGAAACAGCAAAAATAAAATAAACAAAAACAAACCAAAATAAAACATACATCAGACAAAACAAAAACAAACATACACAAAAACACTAAAACAAATGTTTGTTTCTTGTTTGTGTTCTACAGAAAAAGGTCACCGTTTCAGAACTACATGATAGTAATTTAATGATGACAGCAGTTATTTATTAATTTAATGTAACTTATTAAATTGTCTCGTTAATTGTGCGTTTTTTAAGCCAGTCATGGTCTTTTGGTACTCACCCCTCCCCCAGATCAGCCACCAACTGCCACACAGACACACACACACACACACAGAGACTGTCAGGGGCGTGTTGCGGAGGCTATTGTAGTCAGTGAGGAGCGACCGTTAGGCCAGCGGTCCTCTAAACACACGAGACAACAGCACAGACTCCACTCTTACTGTCCTTTGTTCCAGCAGCACACTAAAGAAGCTTTGATTTCAAGTGCTCCAGATCTGCACTTTGATTTTAAGTGGTGTCAGAGAGGCTTTAGTTTTGATGCACCTTTAAAAAAGAAATAGCCTGCACAGCATTTAGACGTATACATCAGATTTAAAAATATCTGAAGCTTATTAAACATAAAATATCTCAGCAAATGTCATCTGTGCTCCAATATTGCAGGAGATTTTAGAACTAATTTTACTTTTCTGATGAGTGACTTTTAATCAACTGGTGTCAAGATGATTTTTAGTGGATGTATGCAGCCGAAATCCTCTTTGCTTCAAATAGAGCAATCACAGTTTCATGCTGATCTAACCTTGAATGTTTTTTTTTTTTTTTATCTCAGTATAGAATAATTTGAAAGACTTGATTTAGGGATATTAGATAATATTTTTGACTTTATTTGAATTTAAACTAAATACATATTTTACCACATAAATCCTCTTTTGTCAGTGCTCAGGCGTATAATGTAATAGTGATTCAATAATATTTGACAACCATGACATGATCACTATTGATTTATCTTTTAAACCCTTTCTGTCAAGTGTTTTGCGTCAGTATTATAGCCATGGATGCATTTCCTTGGCACTTCAGTATTACTGACAGATCTGCGTATTATAACCCACGTTTGTAAACGGCCGATGGATTTTTCTTTGCCTTACAAGAGCAGGTCATATTTCTGCCCGTTCCGTTTGCTCAACACACTGATTTATATTGATGCGGATTTATATCGATTTTGAGGCCCTATTTGCTTCCAGTAGCAACATTAAACATCGGACAAAATGAAATTCCTCTGGATTTTTAATGTTCGTTTCATTGAAGACAAGTTTATAACCAATAACGGTAGGCAAAAACAGCTTTCACTTGGGTTTAAAATATTTTGATACATAATTGTGTTCTCTGATTGGCCGCTGAGTTACTCGGGCAGCGAATAGGAATGGACGGTGTGCGTTTAAAAGCACACGGGCGGTTGGTGGTCCCTTTGGGCTGCTGCCAGTCCTCTGGGGTTTAAAGGATCCGGCAGTTAATCCGGCGCCCTCTTTTATTCACCAACGCATTTAAATCTGAAATTACCATTCATTCAGAGGCCAACCGTCACACCAGCTGACACTCTCGGCCTCACAGCTGTTTAAATCACTCAGGACAAGAGCTACTCTGCCCCCTACTGCCTGGAAATTAACATTAATAGGGTTTGGTAAAATTTATAATTTGCTTGGACAATTAATTAATTGATTTATTTAGTTTTTATTAATTGATTTAATAACCAAACAAATCAGTATATTAATTCATGATCAAAATAGTTCTCACAATTATATATATATATATATATATATATATATGAGTCCTTAATTCATAAATGAATAAATTATTGTTACAAAATGATTATCATAGTAAAGCAGAGGTCAAAATATGAAACTTGAGACATCCTCATGCAGGTTAGCAGGTTAAAGTCTCTGGTAAATTTAGCTAAAAATATACACACGCATTAATGAATGAATGAATGAATTAGTAGGTACT
>JAUCMS010000038.1:1763385-1773717 GCA_032357445.1 Enteromius radiatus
GGTACTAGTAATATATACTGTATATATATATATATATATATATATATATATATAAAATACAATTAAATAAATGAATTAGTTTATTTTGACTAAATACAGATTTGGGCCTAAAATGTGTGTTAAAACAGAGACACGGGTGTAAGATTTTATAACATGAGCTCAACTACAAAGTGTGAGACAATTTAAGTCAGTGTGTTCAGTGAATGCTGTCGACTGAAGACGAGTGTGTGTTTCGCTCTGTGTGTGTGTGTGTGTGTTGTAGTAGACATTGGCACTGCTCTGTCCAGCTGTCTTTCTTGTGAGTTCTTTCTTTATTTCTTTCATTTAGTGACAGATATCGTCTTATCACTGGGCTGGTATGGGACTCAAATAGCCAGTGCTTTGGTCCAGTCCAGCCTGGAGGAGGTCATCATGCGTTTCATTGACTTCGGCCTCAATCCTTCCTCTGATAGCATCTCCATTCCAGCAGCCTTTAATCCCAACAATTCCTCCTCGCCTGCAGTCCATCCAAAACGCATTTAGCAGAGGTCAAATGCAGACATCAAATCAGCTAAATGAACAGATACTGAGACGGGATCTCTTAAATTGAGTGCGGGTGGAGTTTCATTTTGATCTGTGTCCTGGAAGAGATTGTGTGATACAGCAGCATGTCCCTTATACACTCTTTTCTCTCCAGAGACTGCGTTTAGTCCTTGTCTGTTGCTTTTATATATGCTGTTTATATGCTCTTTTTGTTTGTATTCGCATAAAGCATAATTGAGTTTTCTGTGCGATTATGTGATTATTCACTATTCCATCCACTGCCTTGGACTCTCTATTGTACTGACTTGAATTAGCTTTTTATTTAACCTGACAGATATTAATTTCACTCCTGGTGTGAAATGACTATTTGTCTTTGATTTGTTGCACTTTTTTTGTTTCACATTGGGTGTGAAATGAGCTTTTTGTGCGACTTCCAGAAAGCAGGCAAACTAACTTGCCTGACCGTGTTGCAGAGACAAAGAAAGAACACATCTTCCCACATGCATTTATTGCTGAAAATGGGCATAAACTGCAGGACATCCTCTCTATTCGCATTGAGAGAGCGCGAGGTTAATGGCAGCTATTTGTGACACAACACTTCACACAATTTCAGCTGTGAACAGATTCACTCATGGCAGTTCAATCTTTCACAATCATGTCTGGAGTATTTTGAAACAGGCTTCAGATGTGGGCAATGCATAGTTTAATCTTAAAGTCACTTTAAGTGAAGTTTAGAGAAAAAGGAGGAAAATAAAACAAAAAACAGAAACAAATAAATAGAAAATTTAACTAAATTAATTTTATTAGTTTAAATGCTAGCCTAACTCAAACCCACCCTAGTTTTTAGCACTTTTCAGGAAATGTCATCCCAGTCTCATGGCAGTTCATGATTTAGTCACATAATTTCATTGAATCTATTTATTTTTATTTATTTCGTTACTTTCATAAGTCCAGTACGTTTTTTAAACTAAGATGCATCCAATTTAAATGCATTAGTTTAAAAAAAACGTGCTGGACTTACAAAAGTAACGAAATAAACATGTCCTTGGCACAAATAAATAAAGTGAGACTGGGTAGTATTTATACATATATAATAAATACACAGACACACACACACACACACACACACACACACACACACATTATTGCAACAAACAAAACATGTTTATGCCAACAAAACACTTTTATTTTGTGTGTGTACATACATGCATACATAATAAATACACACAACACACACATATTATGTAAACAACATTATGTGATTATTCATTTGACAGCATTAATATACAGGTTATTATTTTATCACATACTAAATTCTCTCTCTCTCTCTCTCTCTATATATATATATATATCTCAAAAGGAGTAACAGCACAATGAAGTTGTAACTAAGTTGTAGTCTGTAAGACGCGCACGGAAACGTGACTTGATGTGTGTCTTACAGACTACAACTTACAGTGTACAGCGTAAAATGTGCGTTCGCAAATGTAAATGTTAACTGTGTAATTGCATCAGTTCAAAGTTGCGTCAGGTCTGCGATCACCAAAATGATTTTATGTGACAAAAATATTGTTCAAAGTTTGTTTAATACATTTATAAAAATCAATTGTAAAACCATTTATTAATATTTTATTTATTTTTAATTATTATGTCAGCATCGCGGACCGCTTTTGCATTTGTGATGGGCCGCAGGTTGAGAACCACTGATCTAGCCTATAGCCTACATTATCTAATTTGATCATTTACATTGAAAATACAACTGCATTAAATGATATTATGAGATTCTTAAAAAAGAAAGTAATGATAGTGGAAAATGAGACTGTTCAATGAAATTAAAACCAGCCAGAGTGAAAATGATTCGCTCATATGGCAGATTCTTTGGAGGTTTATTAATAGGCTAATTAAACTTTACCAAACCGATTCGTTCAAAACACTGAATCATTCAGCAATGAATTGACTGGTTGATGTGAGATGTGCTGTTGTTCTACCTAAATGACTAAATAATACTGTGTTTGCCTTTTGAACTAATTTATAAAACAATTCAATTTTATAATAATAATAAAAGCAGCGCTACCTTAAAACCTAAACTGTCAGTAAATGGATTATCTACTATATCGATTATTTGCCATTTACTTTAAATGCAATAAAACCAGAGCACTACTTGCGCTTGGTGTTTACAATCTTATTTTTGGTAATAGGTGTTTTAATTATGTTACTTGTCTATGACTAATGAAGCATTAATGTTGAGCCCTAAGCCCCAGACAGTCCCTGCCCAAGTTAATTTGTATATAATGTGTGCATTAATGCAACTATTCATATATATAGAAGTGACTTCTATATTTTTGGTGGAGTTCTGATTTTCTGAGACAAAAATGTCCATGTTCTGAGTCTCCATCCTTGAGAGACAGTAAGAGATACTACACATTGTGAATCACCAGTCCGGAGAGGAAACTCTCACAGGAGGAGTGTGTCTTTAAGGAGTGTGTGCCAGACTGTGAGGGAGATCAGCTTTCCTCAGAAACCCATCTGCAAACACAATCCATTCATCACAGAGATTACATTGTGTTCATCTACACAAAAAAACATGAAACACACTTATACTAATGAGATCACTGTATTTGAATACCATTAAGATAATGTAGAGGATTATTGATCATGTCTCTTTCCCAAAGGCTTTGTGTGTGTGTGTGTGTGTGTGTGTGTGTGTGTGTGTGTGTGTGTTGTCACTACCCTAGTGACCACCATGTTGCTGGCATTTACAGAGTAAGATAGCGATCGCTTTGTTTGAAAGGTTCTTTTAATTTGGCTCATTAATTCCGTTTCTTCATAACTCATCTGTGATTATGTGTGTGCTGCAGGGCTTTGTTGTGCAGATGTCTCAGTGGGTTTGTGGATTCTGGAGGTTGAGCGGATTGTTTCTGCTGTTTGTTTATTGGCTGTGTTTATTCAGAGGTGTGAGAGTTAAACTGCGGTACAGTCGCACGGCTGCTGGCAAAGAAACTCCAGCTTCACCTGCTTCCTTTGTTCCCCCTCAAACAAGCTTAGAAATTGCAGTTTTCTCTTAAGTGCTGGGACTGAGACAAAAAAAAAGTGAAATTACAGAGCTGTACGCTCAGGTTTACTAGAGCTCTTGAAAAATGAGGGCAACATTTGAGTTTGTGTGTGTGTGTGTGTGTGTGTGTGTGTGTAACACAAGCTGGCAAGAAACAGCTGAACCACGAATTCAAATGGATGAGATATACGTCACAACATTGGCATTACATTCAATTGTTAACTACAACCAGAATTTCACAAATATTGGGATGATACTTTTTAATTTGAATGAAATGAAAACTAAAAGACTTTCAAATCACATGTGCTGATATTTTATTCACCATAGAACATAACATATTTAAACTGAAAAAAATCATACAGTTTGAGCTAATTTAAAATTTAGTACCTGCTACAGGTCCCATAAAAGGTGGCATAAGAGCAACAAAGGGCTGGAAAAGCAAGAAGGAAAAAAAAAAACAGCTGAGAGAACATCTAGCAACTAATTAAGTTAAGTGACATCAGGTCTGTAACATCCATCTAAAGCTCTATTATGGAGTCATATCTGAACATGGTTCAGAAGTGCAGTCGTGTCCTGTGGGTCAAGGATCATTTAAAGGGGACTGTTTCAAAGTGAAAAAGTGTTCTAAGCTCAGACGAGTCCAAATGTGACATTCTTGTTGGAAATCATGGACACTGTGTCAGTTCAAAAGCCAGCATCTTTGATGGTATGGGGATGCATAAGTGCATACGATCTGGAAGGCACTATGAGTGCTGAAAGGTATGTAAAGATTTTAGAGGAACATATGTTCCCCTCCAGATGACATCTATTTCAGTGAAGGCCTTGTGTATTTCAGCAGGACAATGCAAAACCACATACTGCAGCTGTTACAACAGTGTGGTTTTGTAATAGAAGAGACTAGTGCTGAATTGCCCTGCCTGCAGTCCAGATATTTCACCTATAGAGAATATTTGGCGTGTCATTAAAAATATATATTTCATAAATTACCACAAAATCTTTAGCAGCTGGAAACCTCTATCAGGCAAGAGTGAGACCAAATTCCAATAACCAAAACTCCAGAAACATGTATCTCAGTGCCCAGACGTCAAACTGTTTTGAAAAGAAGAGGAGATGCTACACCATGGTAAACATGCCCCAATCCCAACTATTTTGAAACCTGCAGCCGGCATCAAATGTGAAATCAGCTTATTTTGTGTATAAAGTTGTACAGTTTCTCAGTTTAAACATTTGTTTATGTTTTACTGTAAATAAAACATTCTCTCATGTGATTTTAAATTCTTTTAGTCTTTATTTAACTCTCATTTTTCCCAACATTTCTGGAATTCGGGATGTAACAAACACACATTTTAGCAATATAATGTAATACAATATAGTATAATCGTATTTTACAATTATAAAATACATGTTTTCTATGTGAATATATGTTAAAATGTAATTAATATTTTATATTTATATTCAATATTTTAAACATTATTATTCCAGTATTCTGTGTCAGAAATCATTCTAATGTGCTGATTTGCTGCTCCAGAAACATGTCTGATTATTATAATTTATGATACTTTAATACAAATTAATTAGAATAGAAACAGTTCAAACCAACATTATTTCAAATAGAAATATCTTGTAACAGTGTCCTACTGTCCTTTATTACTTTCCTTACAAATTATGTACTAATGTCCTACAGAATATATACACAATATTGTCAATATTTTATTTTCAAATAAAATCTTACTGATTAAAATTATTAACAGTAGTATGTGTGTGTGATATAGATATAAAAGGCCTACAGTCGAAGCTTAAGTGCATGAATTAATAACATAAATATCTTATTGTGCATTGCCTGCATTTTATGATTGTTGATTAATTAAGTTACATCAAATCCGTTTTGATTAATGAGAGGTCTGTGGCTTTTTTTCCCCAGCCTTCTCTCGCTCCAGACTCAATCTCTGCCAGTCATGACCGTTTGTTGTAAAGTCTGACATAAATGACATGTGATGTTACACAGTGGGCTTTAACCCAAGGCAGACACCGCAGGGTCATTTCATAACAGCACAATCTGACAAGCAGCAACCGTATAGAGAGAACAAATCACACAGTGTGCATTGAGCTTTGCTTTTCCAGAAGGGTAGCTTGAATATAGTCTGCAAAATTAACTTCCTCGACTGAGATTTGGTCATGTCAATGTGTCACGTATTATGATTTCTGTGTTCCCATCTTGTTCCAGCCCTTAATGTCTGTCATTTTTTTCCTCGCCTCCTATCTTCCACACTTTCTCACCTCTGTGAAGAGTATCGCAGGTGTCCATGGAAAGTGTTAGAAAGTAAGTGTATAGGAGTCACCAGTTAAAGCAGAGCTGGAGTCTCCTGAGACACACAGTTAGCTCTGGGCGGCTAATACTCTATTGATTTGCTCTGTGGAAGAGGCCATCCAGCATTTTAAAGCTTCAAACTGACACCTCTCAAAATCACTCAACACACACACACTTGCGGTGAGGTGAGGTCCATCAAATCGTGTATCCATTTAGATTGATTATAACATTGCTTAGCTTTGGTTCTTTTTCAACAGTGTTAGAAAGTTTCAAAAGACGAAAAAACGATTTTTAATCAATATGTTTATTTACTTATACAAATTACGAAAATAAAACATATTTACTTGTGTTACTTTCAAAAGCACATGTTAATAAAATATGCATTAAAGTCACAGGCTGATCATGTTCAAACATATTTATTCCAGTTCAAGTTTAAACTAAATCCTGTAAGGACTTTAGGGATGGGATATGAGTTGGGCATCATTAATAATACATGGAAACATCAAAGTACAGTCTGTCTTTAAACTAGTGATGTAGTCACTTAATGTGTAATTATGGTTTATATGGAAATATATTCAAATGAAGGGAGATAAGCACTAAACACTATGCTCTACACAAACAATAAACATTTAATTCCATTTTTTGTTGAAAAATTTTAACTAAAAATTTTATTGTTTTTACTATATAAAGATAATAATTGCAAAATAAAATAAACTAAATGTGGCAGTTTGATACACAATAGTGTATTTCGCACAGCAGAAACTATTTCACACGATGTTTCACTCATAATTACCACAGGCATATAACAAATCATCAGTCAAAATGTAACTGTTTTTTTTACTGCAGAGCAATTATTATACAAATGAAATATAAATGTCTGTGCCATTTGATGCTGGGTGTGGTGAACAAATTGTTATTGATCAAAATACTGAATATGAAGTCTTCGGAAACAATAGTTTTGAGAATATGGGTGAGATCATGAATATGAGATGCTATACTGTGGAAATATCTGACAATGACAGCAATGGTAAAAGGAAACGGTCAAATGTTACCCCTTTAAGTTCCAAAAGTTAAGGCAATATGCTTTATTTTGTTCTTCTTCTATTGCAGCAGGAATAAATCCATCGGTCTGGGTCGCTACAGACCTGAACATGTAATACAAACTGGCAAAACTTTCATGCATTTAAGGGTTAAACTACTGGAAATCTTCATATTGGCGCATATATGTATTTAGTAAAATTTGTAGTTGATATAGTGGCCATAGTAAAACCTTGGTTTCAAGTCTAAGTCAAGTCTAAGCCACTAAATTTTCAAAGCGGACAAAATTAATTTCACAACCCACAGAGTAGAACATCCGAGGACTGATCCTAGATCAGCATTTTCCTCCGAGACGGTCGCGGCGCCCGTGCCCAGATGTGACAGTTTTGTTCAATGTGCTCTGAGCTCTGAAGGAAATCCTGTTCAGAAGCAGCACAATCCGGCGAGCGCTGCTTTAGAAAGCGAGCTGTGATTGTTTGCAGGGGTCCGGGGAGCGTTTCTGACCAGCTGGCATTGCCATCTTCACCCATTCTCATGCAACTCGCTATTCAAGCACCGCCTGAGCAGCCCGCAGCTCCGTAAATGCCAAAATCTGCATCGCCTCCGAGCTCCAAAGAACACAGGCAGCGAGCCTGCAGGGTTTAAACCCATGAGAGCGACACAGGAAGGGGAAGGGGATGAAAGAGAAATGAGAATGAAAGCCGAGATGATACAGACGCAGCTGAATATTTGCTTTTTGTTGCGTGAAAAAGACAATGTTTTCGCTACGACCTGCTGCTGCCCTTCAAATTCCAGCCAAGGTGACTGTGTGGTTCACAGTAGAGTCACATCAACACAAGAAGTGGGAATTGATTGATTATTCAGATTTAAACAGTGCTGAAAGAGCGAATAAACTAATGAGCTTATTTAGATCAAGGCAGATTTGACACGCGACTGTCACAGCTCCTCTCAAAGATAGTGTGAGCTACCCTGCCGCTTCCTAAAGAATCAAAACCATTGATGGAAAGCAGTGATTAAAATGCACATTTTGCATTCGAATGTTGTGCAAGCGTGCCCATGAAACCAGCGTGATCTCATTAGTATTCATACATGAAGCAGAGCTCTGATACCGTAAACTTCATTTGGATTGACACTGATATACTGTAGATGTTTCAGCAGCTTCTGAAGCATCAATACTTAAGTGTATGTACATTATACATACAAATGTTCTTTGTTGAAGTTAGTGGTTGCACTTTGAAAATTTGAGCATTGATTTTGTACTGTTGATGAAAAGTAAGATTAATTACATTTTCAACTCCATTAAAGGCAGGGCAAGCGATTTTTCAAAAATACTTTAAAAAACGAATTGGGGGCAAGTACCCAAACAAAATTGTAGCCAATCAGCAGTAAGGGCGTGTCTACTTATTATGTGGAGGAGAGTGTGTTCAGTGAACATTTGAGCCGCCTAAAGATAAAAACAAAAAAGGAAGGCCTGTAATTGGACGCCGAGATTGCTTTGGTTCTTCTATTTAACACCGTGTCTACGCCAGACGCCATGCTGCTAAAAATCTGCTTACCCTGAACGTGATATAGTGAAAATAATTAGAAATTTGTGTCAGAACATCATAAATAGAACATAGATAGTGGTTTTCTATAAGAGATTTGTTGTGGCGCTTGCCTCCGGTGTAGACAATATCACTGATTATAATGACTTCAATAGTATTTTGTCGTGCTGCTCATCTCCCGCATGGACACGTTGTAACATTGATTCTATTTTGTTTCAAAGAACATATTTTTGCCTGGGTTGCTACATATGCATGGGGCGGAGCTATCAAGGGCGAGAACCATTTGGGGGTAGGGGCGTGTTTGTTTTGGTGATTTCAAATATTTTTTATTTCAGATGTGAGGTTAACAAAAGAACCTGTTGCAAAGTGAAACAATGTGAAAAAAGCAACCCACTCAGGAACCTGAACATTTGAGAAACACTGGTTTAGGTAAAAAAAACAAAAAAAAACAGTCTTAAGTGTCATAAAAAAATAAATAAATAAATGATATATATATATATATATATATATATATATATATATATACATAGTCTTACTTATTAAAAGCTGAATAAAGAAGTTTTCTATTGTTGTGTGGTTTGTTAGGATAGGACAATATTTGGCTGAGATACAAAATCTGGAATCCGAGGGTGCACAAAGCAAAACAAAATTAGGATGAGAATAATAAAAAAAGGATAATATTGAATCACTTTTGACTTCGGATTGATTTAAAAATGATTTTTGCATCAAATTGATATAAAAATACATATGTAATCACTTACATGTATCTCTATTTTGATTATGAGTATTGCACTGAATATATATATATATATATATATATATATATATGTTTACAGCATACATAAATATTGTATGTGTGGGTGTATTTCAATACAAACTGTAAAGAACAGCCGTGGCATCAGTGTGATGAAACGCAGAGGACAGCAGGGGCAGATTGTTGATGGTGGAGGTTGAGAAGGGTTTTTAAAGAAGCGGAGGAGGGAAATGAAGTTGAAACCCTGTGCCTCTGTGTGTGTTTGATAAGATCGTGTGCTGGGCCCACGGGTCTGGCTCTCGGCGGGGTGATGGAAATGCAGCGCTGCTCCTAATCTCCTAATGTATGTTCCTTCGTCCTTGGCCGGGGCACATGGGAGAAAGATGGGGCCTTATCAGCGTTTATGAATTTATGGAAAATATTTCTGCACTGACATTTTTCAGCCCTCTCTCTCTCGGTTTTCCTCCATCATTTTCTCAATCCACCCACTTGCTTGCTTCCTCTCACACTTTCCTCTTGCGCTCCTGACCAACTTCATGCGAGTTTGAGCGGAGGACGGGAGTCTTGGCAGGAGTTACTCTGTATCGAATGGCAGTTTCTAGAAGGCCACATACGTTGACAAGCCAATGACATTGATATAAAGTCTATTTATGCACGCGCTTAAACAATACATCATTTCTTTTCCGCACTGAATTGAGCAAGAGATGACAACAAAATAAAGTGACATTAGTGAGCTAATCACTAGACTTCACTTATGTTCTAGTTTGTTATTTATATTATCAGGGTTAATTAAAGGAGCAGCAAGTGGGAGCTGATGGTGTATACCTGTCAAATTGTCAAGTTGTTAATGTAAGTAGGCATTATAAGGTGTGCTAATAATTTTCATACCGTTATACTTGTCATTTAATAAGTTTCAACACTTTCATTCAGAAGTCTATGAGGCAAGTGACTTAAAATGTTAAAGGTGCCATAGAATGCATTGAGAGAATATTTTCAATTGTTGTCTGATAAGTACATAGAAGGTATGTAGCTTAGTTAAGGGGGGAAAAATGGCCAGAAACGGTTTTACAGGTCCATTTACAACCCTAGAATTTGACCCTAGAATGAAACAGTCTGT
>JAUCMS010000038.1:1777912-1789170 GCA_032357445.1 Enteromius radiatus
CAAGAATGTAGGTAGGTTATAGATGTATGTTAAAACAAAATAAATTTTCATTTAGACTATATATCGCACCTAAAAATCAGCCTGGGATTCGAACCTGCATCACCCGGCATGCGAGGCAATTGTGCTATGAAGTACACTAAATACCACTAACTCCCTTCTTTAGGCCGAAGGAGTAAAGTTTACATACACAGCTCTTACTAGCTTTCTTTCATTACGCTCAACCCTATCTGGGTCACGGCACCAATGTGCTACCAGCACCACTCTCAGAGGCATGCAGAGCATTGTCACCTGACGCTGAAAACAATTGCACAAAGAAGTGCACTAAACATCTCTAGCAGACCTCTTGACACCAAGAAAGTGAAATTTATGCTGTATAGCTCTGTCTAGCTGCCCTCACACCTATCTGGTTCACGGCACCAATCGTAATCCAACGACTGTGTCATGATTGGATCCTTATTTTCATTTCTTTAACGTTACTTGTCCGTGTGGGTTCTGGTGCCATTCTAAATGAATAAGATGTTCTTGAGATGTTCTTCAGACAATAAATAAGGCCAGCTGAGCAGGAACCTTCCTGACACTGACTGTGAATCATTGTTAATGCCTGCCACCTGTTTTGACAAATGAAAACTGTAATTCATCTGAAATCAAGCCCTGGAAACAACATGTCAAAAAAGTGTCACATCAGAGAAACACCATTAAAGTTAGATCTGTTCTTGTTCATGTCATATTAATTATTATTCTTCAAACTGTCATCCTGTACTGTTTGTTCTACAGGAATGAAACATTAAACCATGTGGCTTGATGACTATTTTAAGCAACGAGACTTAACATTTCACATAGCAAATGATAATACAAATGTTTAGAAAATTCCACCGATTTACATTGATGGATGAAAAAGTACATATCTGTGGCAAAAATGAACGAGAAGAAAGAAAGACAGCATATAAGGTCCTCAAGATACTGTCACTAAGATGCAGCACTCAGTATTTTGTGTTTGTTGTGTTGTGTCTCTGAAATGTTTGTTGGGAATTCTTTAATTTGTACCTGTTAGTTTCTCACTGTATGTGATGTCATTTTTGTGGTACCCCGGTGGCAGACATTAGAGGTTTAATAACTGTGTCAGCATGATTAATAATGGTGGAGTACCCAAGCAGAGCTGCCATCATCACTGCACTGATTGCACCTGCTTTAAACTACATTAGCCACAGTGAACTCTGCCCTGCCCCAACACCACAGCAATCATTAATGCTCACTGTGTGTAATTGTGAGCTTAGCATGAGCTCCATCCCAGTCACCCAACAGAATGGTGAAGTGCAATTTTATGTGTATTAGTATTTGTGATTTTTCAGTGAAGGTTGCATTATTACACCAGTAGATGGCAACAAGTAACAGTTTAAAAAAGTGAGTCATTGTTTAAATCACTCAACCGTTTTGTTCAGAAATCAGTTCCTTAACTGATTTGTTAAGGAAGGATACAACACTTTTGTGTACTTTTTTGGACACATGCAGTGGTTGATTCTGTTTTATCTAGTGCCAAGTAAATGAAGAAAGTAACAGTCTCTCTCTCTCTCACTGTGTCTCTTCAGGCTCCTACATGCTGGTGAACTCTTCTCAGTATGGTGCGGGACAGCGGGCTCAGCTCATGTTACGTCCGCTGAGTGAGAACGACACGCACTGTGTGCAGTTCAGTTATTTTCTGTACAGCCGTGACGGACACAGTCCCGGGGTCCTAAACGTGTATGTGCGTGTAAACGGCGGCTCGCGGGGAAATGCTGTGTGGAATGTGTCCGGCTCTCAGGGGCGGCAGTGGCATCAGGTGGAGCTGGCTGTCAGCACCTTCTGGCCCAGCGAGTACCAGGTAATACCACTGTCATGCACAAACACTCAAATGCATGTTGACTTTTTGTTGCAAGTTACACACACACACACACACACACATATATATATATATATATATATATATATATATAAAGTATTGACTTTTACTGGAATAGTTCAACAAAAAATGACAATTCGTTCATCAGTAGTATGAATTTCTTTGTTCTGCTAAACAAAGTTTTTCTTTATCTTTTGAAGAAAGTTTGTAAACGGGCTGTTTTGGGTCACCATTGACTTCCATAGTAATTTTTTATGTCCTGGTATGGAAGTTATGATGACCCAAAACAGCCTGGTTACAAACTTTCTTCAAAATATATTCATTTGTGTTCAGCAGAACAAAGAAATTCATACATATTTGGAACTATTCGAGGGGGAGTAAAAATGAATGAAACAGAATTTTCATTGTTGGGTGAGCTATTCCTTTAATGTGCTAATCCTTGCAAAAATTATACATCTGCATTTAATTTATGTCAACATGTTTTTACCAGAAGACAAAATAAGGACAATTTACCCTGATCATCCAATTTCAGAGGCTTACATCCCCAATCTCTTAATGAACTGTACTATTCTTCTTGTTTTTACCTTGTAATAGTTAAATGAGTCCCTCAGTTGTCCTTAATGTTAAAATATGGATTTATATACAGCAAATGCTGTAAAGGGTTAAAATATGAAGAAGATGACACATAGTATTAAGTCTTAGTCTTGTAGAGTGTGAATGTAAAATAGCTTATTCAGGAAAGTACTAAATAAAAAAATAACATGCCTCTTTTTTTGAAAAAAAAAAAATATATATATATATATACACACACACACACCAGCACACCCCCCCCCCCCACCCCACTAAATAGTCTATTATCTTCAGTTCTTGGCTCTGGTCAGAGGGTGTGTTATTGAGTCACTTGTTCCTCTGATGGTTAGTGCACAGAACACTGTCACCTTGTTAAAGCTATGATTAATAACTCGCCCCTCATTTGCTCTCCAAAAAGCCCATAATGACCAGTAACTTGAGTGTGTGTGTGTTTGTGTGTGTGTACATGAGTACAGAGTCAATTGACCCCCCTCTTGTGTGTGTGTGTGACCCGTTTGAAAAAGGAGGTCCAGTGTGGTTTCCATAACCCTGACCCGTATCGCTCCTCTCTCCATAAATCAGACGAGCTTTAATGAGATTACAGCTCTGCCACGATCAATGCACACACGCACTCACACACACACTCGCAGTGCACCACAGGGCTCCCAGATAGACAATGTGAAGAAATTATCTTAGCCCTCTGGTTCTGTTGCTCATTTGTTTCTCTGTGCAGAATGGTGTCTGGTTTGCTCAGACGTGTTGTGGTGGAATACACATGGAATATGGTAAATGTGAGGTGTTTGGAGATGTGGCGAGGCATGTTAGTCAACTGTAGTTAGCCAGTAGTAATTGCCTGCAGTCATTTATGACACTGTAATTTATAATATGTAATCTTGTGATGAATGTTGTGTGTAATTGTGTAAGGAAACAGGGACAGATACAAATGCACATGAAGATGCAGATAAATTGCTGCATTTGTATTGTCAAGAGCAGATAATGAGGCAGCAGAGCAGAGGAAAAACAAACTCTATAGTGGGCTGCCTACATAGAGTGGTGTTTAAAGCATCATAGGTGCACCGGCGATACTGAGGCTGTTCTAAAATGTTTGCAGATGCCTTCAGAATTCTATTTCACACCAAACACATCACAACAACCACTGATGGATAGACCATCCATCCATCCATCTTCTTCCGCTTATCCGGGACCGGGTCGCGGGGCAGCAGTCTAAGCCCAGACTTCCCTCTCCCCAGACACATCCTCCAACTCTTCCAGGGGAACACTGAGGCTTTCCCAGGCCAGCTGAGAGACATAGTCCATCTAGCGTGTTCTAGGTCTTCCCCGGGGCCTCCTCCCTGTAGGACATGCCCGGAACACCTCCCCAGGGAGGCGTCCAGAAGGCATCCGGAACAGATGCCCGAACCACCTCAACTAGGCCCTCTCGATGTAGAGGAGCAGCGGATCTACTCTGAGCCCCTACCAAGTAACCGAACTCCTCACCCTATCTCTAAGGGAGCGCCCAGCCACCCTGCGGAGAAAACTCATTTTGGTCGCCTGTACCTGGGATTTCATACTTTCCGTCATAACCCAAAACTCATGACCATAGCTGAGAGCAGGAACGTAGATCGACCAGTAAATCAAGAGCTTCGCCTTACAGCTCAGCTCTTTCCTCACCACGACAGACTGATACTCGCTCATATACATACAGACCCTCACTCGTGAACAAGACCCCAAGATACTTAAACCCCTCCACCTGAGGCAGGAACTCCCCACCAACCTGAAGGGGACAGGCCACCCTTTTCCGGCTGAGAACCATGGCCTCAGATTTGGAGGTGCTGATTCTCATCCCAGCCGCTTCACACTCAGCTGCAAACCGCTCCAGTGCCCTCTGTAGGTCATCTGCAAAAAGCAGAGATGAAATCCCTCCTGCTCGACCCCCCCGACTGAGCCTAGAAATCTTGTCCATAAAAATAATGAACAGGACCGCTGACAAAGCGCAGCCCTTCCGGAGTCCAACACGCACAAAACACATGTGGACCAGTTGGGCAAACTCCCACAAACCCTCTAATACCCTAAAGAGGGTATAGAGCTGATCCAGTGTTACACGACCAGGAAGAAAGCCACATTGTTCCTCCTTGATCCGAGGTTTGACTATTGGACGAATTCTCCTCTCCAGTACCCTGGCATAGACTTTCCCGGGGAGGCTGAGGAGTGTGATCCCCCTATAGTTGGAACACACTCTCCGATCCCCTTTCTTAAAAAGAGGGACCATCACCCTAGTCTGCCAGTCCAGAAGCACTGTCCCCAACCTCCACGCGACGCTGTATAGGCGTGTCAGCCAAGACAGCCCCACGGCATCCAGAGACCTAAGGTACTCAGGGTGGATCTCATCCACGCCTTGCCACCAAGGAGCTTCTCAATTACCTCTGCGACTTCAGCCATGGGTAATGGTCGAGTCCACCCCTTGGCCCTCTGCTTTCTCAAAAGAAGACGCCTCAGTGGGATTGAGGAGATCCTCAAAGTATTCCTTCCAACCCCAGACAATATCCCCAGTTGAAGTCAGCAGATTCCCACCCCCACTGTATAAAGTGTTGGCAGGGTACTGCAGGGCACTGCTTTACTGTTCACTAAAGTAAACCCCTCCACCATGGTAAGGTGGCGATCCAAGGAGAGGATTGGATGGATGGGTGGAAGGTCAGCAGCAAAGAAATTGGTAATTAAAGTGAGATCAATTGCACAAATTATATTTATATAATTTTCATAAGAAGAGTATTTTGACGAATGCTGCATCTGTTTTGTGTGAATGGAACAGGTAAAGAGCATTCTGTTGTATTAATTATCGTTGGTTCATAATAGTTTTTTTTTCTGCTTAATCATTTTAAGGAAACCATTGCTCATTTTTGAGCAGCAAATCAGCATATTAAAATAATTTCTAAAGGATCATTTGACACTAAAGGCTGAAGTAATGATGCTGAAAATCCGGGAATAAATTACATTTTACAGTGTATTTATTTAGAAAACAGTTATTTTAAATTGAAATACTATTTCAGAACATTGAATAACTAAATGAATAAGAGCGGTGAGTTTCTTTCAAAACCATTTGAAACTTTTTACTGGTAATGTACGTCCATATTTCACCCGCTCCATCTGTTCATTTGTAATCTGTGTTGGTTTGAATTGTTTGTCCCCATCCCTCTCATGCTCTCTATCTCTCTCAGTTTTGGCTCAAGGGTCACTGAAAACCTCTCGGGCATCTCCACCCGGCTCGCACAGATTAAATCAATTCACGTATACTCCCTTTGGGTGACAGCGGAGGAAAGAGAGAGGAAAAGAAATGAATGAAAGATAGAATGGAGGAACGAGAGAGTGCGTAAGTGCTACATGAGTACCCGAGCGGGTCTGTGGAGATGAAATCAGCAGTCAGGCCCATGGGGCGGCAGGTTGTATTAAGGATATCATTCCCCCCTCCTCCTAATCCTACCTGGGAAAACACAAAGGATCCGGATCATTCAGCTCCAGCACTCGCTGTCACCACTAAGACTGGTGTAGAGTTCTTCCTATGAGGCTGATATGACCCATTTGTGAAACCAATTTAAACAGTTAGCTGCCAAACAAGGGCTCTGTGGACATCAGACTTAGCAAAACTGGGTGTGTAGATGATTTGCTTTAATTTAGAGGGTCCTAAAATTTTAATAAATCAAACTCCCCCTAGAGGGATATGGCTTCTGATAGACAACCCAGCCAGTGTGTGATGAGGGAGGCCACTGAGGATGAGACTAGTTTAACTTTAGTTTTATTTATTTATTTTCCAGTTATTAAAGCCAGTTATTTAAAGCTTGTGCAAATAAAGATGGAATTACATAAAGATCTGGCATTACAGAATAAAAGAACAGAACAGCCAAGCAAGCAGACAAAATGTCACTAATCACAAATAAATATGTTTTCTATTGCTCAGAGTAATATCAAAACACTCTTAATAACTAAACACATTTTGAAGCTTGCTGAATTTAATCTTTTAGAAACTAAAAGCAGGAACAAAATGCAAGCAAAGTGATTGTGACATGACTCGTAACTGAGCTTGCAAACACTCCAGTTCACGTCTTAAATATGGTAATTAGTTTTACATTTGGTGCGATACAGACTTGATGTTTAAACTCACATACAAACATAACATTTCATCTTGGATCTTGAATTGCATCTTGGATTTTTTTATTTTTTATCACAAGCCATGTGAAGAGAGTAGCCTGCAAAATTAGTATGTGTGAAGAAGAGCTCTCATTTCTAAAACTTATGACAACCAGCTAAACAGATTTCACAGTTAAGTGTTTAGTTTGGATTTGTTTATTTATTTATTTATTTTGATAGGTTGGTAAATTAACGACAGGAAGATAAGTGGGAGGGAGAGAGAGTGGTGCAGAATCAGAAAAGTGTAATAAACCAGGACTCCCAGAGCTCAATAGCACTGTCTATACACTGCCCACATGGCTTTCTGCGCCAACTTTAGTTTAGAATTCTGAACTGCTGAGTTGTTTTCTTTTTTTTTTCTTGTATTTAGCAGATTTTTATAAATGAGGGGACAATTATTATTAGTTCCAAGTGCATATGGATAAAAGAGCTTGAACAGTGTATAGGCCATGTGCACACAGTACATTTAAAGGCGGGAGTGAATCCCCTAAATGATTGTTAGATCAAAACTCACTCCTGCATCTGTGATGATTGACACAGAGGAAACCATAGCAATGCACTGCAGTTATCAAAGCAATGCAGTTTAGCGAGTTTTGTTTTAGCTGCTGATAATTAAACAAACATCAGAAGAGACATGAAAACATTCGTCAAACCATACTAAGTGATGTTGATAAACAAGTTTTGAGAGGAGTGCGTACGCATGATTAGTCATGGCTAGAATTTTAGAAATTTAGCTCATTTCCTTCCCTTCCATATCTCATTACGCAGGGCAGGCTCGCCCTCTGGACAGCACGCCAAACACGCCTAAACTTGTCATCATAAGGAAGCGCGAACTATTGAAACCACTATTGGCAGAGGTGTCGTTAAGTATTTCTGCTATTTAAATGCCTGCTACTAAACTGCCCTCTCTCAACTGTAATGTTTGGGTTGCCGCTGGACCTCTCTCTGCCATCCTGCAAAGTCTGAGGTAAAAATTAGCCGCCTGGTGGTATACGTTCGTTGGTGGAAGTCGATGTGCCACACTGGGGTAACCCAGGGAACTGTCTTGGCTCCTTTATTTTTCTCTTATATGCAATGGATTACCAGTATCCACCCCAGAGGCATCAATGGTGGAATTCTTGAGCATCAGAAGACATTATAGACTTTATGCAGAAAGAACACGTGGTCCAAACAGAAGACTGCAGTGGACATACTACACAACTGAAGTGTTGGAGAAAGGTCAGCATAGACTCCTTTTCTTAAGGGACCTTCATGGAGTTTGTTTCCACAACTTTCATTACATCTGAGAATAACAATTGCATTCTGTTCTTGTCCAAGACCATGAAGGAGTCTGTACTACAGCTGTGACAATACGGCTTCAAGGGCCATTTGGAAAGAAATATTTTGTTATTTTATGTTATTTCAAGTTCACGTTAATGTAAAATTGAAAGCAATCTTACTCTATATTATATCTATACTGTGTATATAGATAGATATTTTTTAATGCACAGTCAAATGGACATTTCTATTGACTTACACCAGCTATAGAACTAAACTAACACCATGTCAGACTAATTGAAATCGATAAGGCAAAACACAAGGAAAAACAACAGGAAAGAAGGAAAGAAATAAAGAAACAGTTGTGAATATTCAGTGGGTTTTGCAACAGTCTGGCTGTGGCAGGCTGTTGTAATGAGCTTACGAATGACTTTGACTCTTTTCCAAACACTTGGCCAGTAGATTGATCATTTATCTTCTGTCTTCTTAACTACTTGCACATGACTGTCCCATTCCTGTCCCATTCCCAGCAGACTTCTCTTGGCTCTCACTTGTCTTCGTGGTTCTATCTTTCATCGTTTTAGCCTCCAAGTACAGCCATGTTTTGCTAGCTGATTAGTTAAGTTTAATTGTTTATCTGGTACCTCATTTGTGTTGCATAATGCTCTTTTGTTCTCAAGAGCACAGCTGCTCAAATCAAATGTTCAATCAAATCATGGTAAATACTTTATATAAGCTCAACCATAGTGTCCTGGATGGAGTCGCCTTTCCGCCTGCACGAATGCTGCATACAGTATGCTTGTTAACGCGTCCCTTCAGTAGCTTCCTGTTCATGATCCAGCTCAGTGAGCCAAGAAACCTGCCATGTTTTTTTTTTAACATGCTTTGCTAATGGATGTAGCAAATCATTAAGACAGATTAAAGTCCCCCCGCAGGTTTGAGTCATCAACACACCAACTGTATGTTTTAGCGTGATTATCCAGAGATTCGGGAATAATGTCCCTCAAACGTCCGATGTCCAAACATTAACTGAATCTTTAACAAGAGCTCTTCCTGGTTTTGTTCTGACAGGGTTTTTAAAGCATGTGCGTTCCAATTCATGTTGATATGCGTGAGCGCCTCTCGGAAATTCACCAGGGGTTTGTGTCAGACGTGAATGGCATTGTCAACATTCCTTGGTTTTCCAAGGCTTTTGTAAGACATGAAAAATACTTTTTCTGTTGTTTGTATTTGCGCTCCTGAGCTTGCCCTGATAAAACGCATCCATACGCGGTATGCAACAGCGTCCCACTGGTGTAAATGAGACGCTTCCGCTTGTATGCCAACCGGCAATTGTTTCCTGTCTGCAGTATTTTGATCTCTATCATGTTGATGCTCCAGACGTTTGGGTGGGTTGAATACAGGAAATAAGAGCAATGAGATAAATGGATGCCAGTCACTGTGAGCTGCAGATTTGAAAAACCACCTTTCTCCGTCTGATGTGTATTGTGCTGCTGTCAGTGCTGTAGGTGTTGGAGATGACAAGGAGTCTTTATCAAATATTAACAATGCTACCAGCCTTTCTGTTTCGTCTAATGTTTTGTGCACACATACTGTACATATATCAAGGATGTGCACAATGGCCCACAACCCTAACCCCCTTTCCTTCCTGGGCTGAGGTGCCTTCTGGAGAAAGTAATTTCAATGTATATACTTGCAGATGTTTCTTTATATTGCTTGATGCCATGTGCAGAGTAACAATATATGTATTATAAACAGGAAACCTATTTTGCCATTGTCTACGTTTTAATGCAATGTTTATGCATTACCAAAGTAAATGCATTATATATATTCATTGAAAATATTCTCATGTTCATAATCATGTTTAGTCTCTTGGGCATACTTTTGTAATATATGCTGTGTGTCCCATAGACATCCATTGAACAGTTTAATACTGTTTAAACACAGATTTAATAGCAACACAGTCCATTTAGCACAATCAATATAAGCTAACATGTTCCTAGTTTTATTTTTCTGTTGGTCTTTTGATCTGTCAGTCTGCTTCCCCAAATGACTCTCTTCATTTCCTGTCTGTGACTGATGTGTCAAATCTTAACCAGACAGGGTTTGGGTATAAAGACAACCAATCGATACAGACCTGAATCAGCAGCTAATCTGCTCTGTGTCTTGCACAGAATCAAAAAAGAAGCTATATTTGTACTTTTCCTTTAAATAAATTTAAGTGATGCTTAAATGTACATCCCTGCTACAATTTGATTGGTTTACCAGGTGGTCCCTGTGAATTCTTAAGGCCTGAATTTTAATACTGAAAAAGATTAATGGCTCGTTCAAAATTCTGAGTATAAGCTATAGTAATAGTTTTGCTTGCTTTAGCAAACATCAATAAATATGTTTATGGCGATAAGGACGGCGTGCACAGAAACCCTGCTGCTCCGTCAGGTCTCTTCGCTCGCTGCAGCTCGGCTTTGATTGGCTGGCTGTTAGCGCTGCCAGCTCGTTTGTTGTTTGATTCAGAGCGGTAGGACATCTATCAGCTATCTGTGCCTGTCCAACAATGAAACAGCCGGAGAGGCAGTCTTCCCTTTGTTAGCAGAATGGCTAAAGGTTGTGTAAACGGATGAGTGATGTGGGGTACTTGCAGTGTAATTGGCCACTAGAGAGCAAGATCTGTATTCTCAGCAGAGCGCAAGTCTTGAGTCGAATTCATCGGTAGGTCAAAACAGGGAGATTGTTGTGCTGATTCATGATGCCTTTAGCTCAGCGAACGCTTGCATAACATTTTATATGAACAAACGCTAGCTTGTGGGTAGGCAGAACTGCGTGTAAGTGATCAATTATGTATTTGAGTTAGCCAAGATTGTATTGTTTATTGAGAGAGCAGAGAATAACGAATCTGCTTGAAGCGAGAGGCAGCATGGGAAATACCTTTGGGAGCAGACACAGTTCAATCACTCACTCAAGAACGCACGCTGGCCTGTTCACATCAAGAATAAAATGGAAAAGCAACAAATTGAAAAGAAAAAGCAATCTGCTTATTCACATGCTTCAGTGCAGTGCAGTGATCATAATGATAGTAGGATATGGGAACAACTGGTTTAATGGCAATCATAGGGGAGTGCTGCTAAAGTCATTATAATTACAGCTGTTGTACTCATGATGCTAGTTAAGTATAGTATAAATACGCTTTAAATAATGCAAATATCAACAGATCTCGTGAGTTTTACTAAACAGAGCAATTTAGCATGAGCATGCAATTCCAATACAACACCGATGGGTGTGAAAAGTGCATTGCACATTAGTATGGAGCTAGTTTTATGACAAAACAATTTGAATTTGAATTATTTACATTTGAATTATTTACAAGTGTTATTTA
>JAUCMS010000038.1:1857275-1871152 GCA_032357445.1 Enteromius radiatus
AACAGCAACAACAATAATGGCGGACTACATGATTGTGTTCGTGTTGCTACTAAGCCTACTAGCTTTATTACAGCAAACTCTATTGCTTCTATGGAACTGTTATGAGCAACAAGCGATAATGGACAACACCAAGTTGTTGCATTTGTCGTCTTCGCCTTCCTTTTGGTTCGTATACAGCGTACAAGGTTATGCGCATGCTCAAAATCTTCTTCTCTGTGTATAGTGTCTCTATAGTGTCATCTCTATGGCAGAATTACAGCGCCCCATACTGGTCTGGCATATATACTACACCGTTTTCAGTGGTTTTGTGTATTCGCAGATATTTCTTGAGACGACGCCGTGTTTACGCAATTTTTTTTTAGGACGAGGAAAAAAATGATCGTATAGGGAATGCACCAGCTTCGTGTTTACACTTAAGCAATATTGCACCTTAATGTTGCTACCCATAGCATGGGGAAAAAACTAAAATTACGAAGTGTCTATGTATAACGCATGTATTTAAATACAGTTGGACAAGTGAACAGCATGGTTGAGATGTTTACAGTTACAGTACACACCTGACACTTATCATCTCCATTTGTTATTGTTTGCATATGCATCACTATAATCTATCTCCGCACATTAAAGATCCTCCACTGCTTTCAGAATCTTGCATCAGTGTCCTGATCGTCCCCTGGAACAGACAAGTGTTTTTGTGTGCCAGTTAAGTGAGAGTACTGGCTCCGTGCCTGTCTCCAGATGTTTGTGCTTATGCCATGTACTTGGCTGTGTCTCACTCGTTAGAAATATTCTTTGACTTGAGGTCAAAGAATATTTATGGGATGTGTGATGGATGTTTTAGTCCTTCTCCCCAAAGATTCTGTCTAGCTCATGCACAAAACTATGTAAAGGATAAAGTATTTAATAAGAATATTTAGTTCATTCAGATCTAGGGTGTGTTATTTTAGTTTGAGAGTGTGTTTTGCAGGAGCCCCTGAGTCATTTCTTTCTCCCACTTTCCGCACATTCATCGCTATTCCTCTCACACCCACTCAGCAATTAAAACTCTGTCCTGTGCCGCACTCTGTTGGGTCAGGTCCCGTGCATCCCATGGGATTGCAGACCTCTATTTCAAAGCTTTTTGCTAACACTTTTGACTGATTAGTTTAATAGTGATTCATCTGCTTGACATAAATTGATTTCTGAAGATGATTGCACTTTATTTAAGTCTATTTAAGACTTTCTGCTAACTATAAGTAACTTTGCAAAGTCAATAAACTCTCATTGGAGTGACAGTAGACTGTCAGGTTATGGTTAGGGTTGGCAGAAATAGTGGAGTTAGTATCATATAAGGTCCCATTTTATATGAGGTGGCCTTAATTACTATGTACTACATTTAAATTAATCATTTGAGACAGTACAATGCACTTATTGTGTGTATGCATTGTATTTATATTTTTAAAAACTACCTACACCGCCCTCCGAAAGTTTGGAAACACCCTAGAAAAATGGGATTTTGGACAATATTGGCATGAATCCTTTTAAGGGCCCCTTAATCCTACTCATACTACTAAACTTGTCCCTAACCTTACCTGTATCCCACCTCAATAGCAGCAAAAGTTGTTTGCAATACAATATAAACACAAAGTTAATTGTATTTATTTATTTTTATGTAAGTACATATTAGTTAAGGCCACCTAATATAAAGTGGGACCTCATATAAAGTGCTACCCAATAATATTATAAGGGAAAATGATTATATGATCAGTGTATGGTAATCTCCATTACCAGACAATATAAGACGTATAAGCAAATTTACTGGGACACACCAGACTATCTCCCAGTAAAAGGATCTGACAACACCCCTACATGGATGACAGATTGTTCAAAGATGAATCTACACAGGCCGTCTTCATCAAGTTGGACCAGCACGGTTTGTCTGCTTCTTACAACACCTTTCTAACATCTCTGCCCCTGTAGTTTTCCTTCAATTCACACTTGCACGGCTACGGTGATTCACAGTATCAGGAAGACAGACTCTCTCGACCGTTACAATTCACACCTTCAGCAAAGCTGCTCCCGCTGCAATTTGCAAGTTACCTTTGACCATACTGTAGCTTCTTCCCTTCGCGCCACAGTCTGTTTGTGTTTATCAGTCTGTCTCTTATTTCTCAGATGAGCAGCGCAGCACGGTGAATGAGTCCAGCAGCCTGCTGGGTGGCTCTCCCAGAAGGCACTGCAGGAGGAAGAGTTCTCCGTACCACACAGGGCAGCTGCACCCGGCCGTGAGAGTGGCAGACCTGCTACAGCACATCAACCAGATGAAGACGGGAGAAGGGTACGGCTTCAAGCAGGAGTATGAGGTGAGAGTCCGTCAAGGTTAGAGGGCTTTGAAAATCAATATAAAAAGGCATAGGCCTAAAAAAATATTACACTGATACTAGTTAGACATTTAAATTACTATTGACTGCAATATATGCAATGGATGGATGGATAGATGGACAGACGGATGAATGGATGAATGGTTGGACAGATGGATGGATAGACAGATGTTGTGTGCAGCCATTCAGAATATTAGAATGATTCAGAATATTAATCAGAATATTAGAACATTCTGAAGGATGTTAAACTGAAAACTAAAGACTGGAGTAATGATAATATATATATATATATATATATATACTGCACTGCTCAAAAAATAAAAGGAACACCTAAACAACACAATGTAACTCCAACTCGATCACAATTCTGTGAAATCAAACTGTCCACTTAGGAAGCAACACTGATTGACAATTAATTTCACATGCTGTTGTGCAAATAGAATAGACAACAGGTGGAAATCATAGGCAACAAGCAAGACACCCCCAATAAAGTAGTGCTTCTGCAGGTGGTGACCACAGACCACTTCTCAGTTCCTATGCTTTCTGGCTGATGTTTGTCACTTTTAAATGCTGGCAGTGCTTTCACTCTAGTGGTAGCATGAGACGGAGTCTACAACCCACACAAGTGGCTCAGGTAGTGCAGCTCATCCAGGATGGCACATCAATGTGAGCTGTGGCAAGAAAGTTTGCTGTGTCTGTCAATGTAGTGTCCAGAGCATGGAGGCGCTACCAGAAGACAGGCCAATACATCAGGAGATGTGGAGGAGGCCGTAGGAGGGCAACAACCCAGCAGCAGGACCGCTACCTCCCTTTTGTGTAAGGAGAAACAGGAGAAGCACTGCCAGAGACCTGCAAAATGACCTCCAGCAGGCCACAAATGTGCATGTGTCTGCTCAAACGTTCAGAAACAGACTCCATGAGGGTGGTATGAGGGCCTGATGTCCACAGGTGGGGGTTGTGTTTATTGCCCAACACTGTGCAGGACATTTGGCATTTGCCAGAGAACACCAAGATTGGCAAATTCGCCGCTGGCGCCCTGTGCTCTTCACAGATGAAAAGCAGGTTCACACTGAGCACATGTGACAGACGTGACAGAGTCTGGAGACGCTGTGGAGAACGTTCTGCTGCCTGCAACATCCTCCAGCATGACCAGTTTGGCAGTGGGTCAGTAATGGTGTTGGGGTGGCATTTATTTGGCCTGACTGCCATTAGGTACCAAGATAAGATCCTCAGACCCCTTGTGAGACCATATGCCTGTGCTGTTGGCCTTGGGTTCCTCCTAATGCAAGGCAATGTGGCTGGAGTGTGTCAGCAGTTCCTGGAAGACAAAGTCATTAATGCTATGGACTAGCCAATCAGAACTCATTTCATATATCATACAGCTGTGGCTCAGATGCTGAGCTGCCAATCATTTCAAAGTACTTGCATATCAGCCCTTCACAAAAGGACATTTCTCTTTGAAAATATTCCGCTTATGTATTAATAATACCTCCAGTTCTTCTTTGCCCTGACCACGCTTTCTCAATAGAATGCAGATATTCTTTTTGAGTCATTAATCTGAGCCCGCAGGGCACATGAATAAATACTTCAGATTATTCTCTTCATTCTGTCACTGGAAAAGAGCTGTGGCTGTAACACTCTAGCTGTGGCCATCTCATGTTTCTGCTGAAAACTTCTACAGCGTTTCTGCTAAACATGCGTGAGATAGTAACACCATAGAGTGATGCCTGATGGTCAGTGTTCACCCACTGAAATGATTCACTTTTTGGAAGTGCTTCAATCAAAATGATTCCCTGTTTGGAAGTGCTTCAGTTTAAATGATTCACTGGTTGGGAGTGCTCCAATCGAAATGATTCACTATTTGGGAGTGCTCCGATTGAAACGATTCTCTTTTTTGAAGTGCTTCAATTGAAAGGATTTACTGTTTCGAAGTGCTTCAAATTTATTTATTATTTTGTTTTCTTTACAAATATATTTAGGTTTATGACACACAAGTTCTACATACATGAGTGAGAAAAGCTTAAAGGTTTTAAGTTTAAGGAAGTTTAATGAATTGTCAATTTAAACTATAATGTCTTTAATCTCATTAAATTATGAATAACATGCAATTCAGTTTCCAAAAAACTTCCATAATTTCCATAATAAATACTTTTTTTCAAAATGTGCTTTTCACAAGGAATAGCTGTGCTTTTTCCTTTATATATTATTCATCAATGGCAAAACATTTGCTGATATTCATTTTACTGTTTCTGTGTCTGCAATGCTGCTTCCAAAAGTAATAAAAATAACTTAAATCTTACAATAAGTCATTAAAATCAGTTCATGCAATTTAGGATGATGGTGTTTGTATCAGCATTAACCGTACTGTAGTTTACATTAACTGTATCCTAGGTAACCTTTTTAGCCAACCTGATGACTTGACCCACCAACATCAGGATTACAACATCTTCAATACAAGACAATGGAAAATGTGAAAATGAAAGCTACATGAAAAACTACATGAAAGCTCTAAATACCAAAACAGTGCAGGTCACATGAAAAGAACAATGGGCAAATAGAGCAGAGAAACAACATGACCAGACCATAAAACAATCAAAACATGACATATACTGTACACAAGGGAGAGATACATAAGGGCAAGGGAAGCATGAAATAAGCAAGAACTATGACAAAACTTCAAAATAAAAGACATAAAAACAGAAAATGACACAAAACCCAAAACAGACCTTACAGTGTGCATGCTTAGTGAGTTTAGAAATGAATAAATATATGTCAGTTTAAAGAGCAATGTGATAGTGCAACTGCACAAGCCATATGTTTGGCAGTCTAGTACCACAAAATAATGTTCAAAATTTTATTAAATCTTTTTTTGTATATTTTTTTTTTATTGCTGCTTTAGAGTTCAAGGAATCACTATCTTCACAAGATTAGCGAGAGAAATGTTTTGAGGTGGAGACAGATATATTGATTATGTGATTTGGTTGAGGAAGAATGAAAGAAAGGCAGTGTTTGATGAGAATGTCAAGCTGTGTAGCAGCAGAGCCTGTGGTGATCTTTAATGACAACAGGACCGATGGACTGAGAGAGAGAGAAGAGATGGTGATTGAAAGGGAGGTTGAACTGCAGAAATCAGAAACATACAAAAACTGTGTCCTAACCAGGCACAAAGTGTCCAGCATCAAGAGTTTATGTCTGTCCTCACTGAAAGCAAATGCTGTGTGAAGTGACAATCATAGCCAATCAGAACTCATTTCATAGATCAGATGCTCTCTGTACAGACATCACAGCTCTGTTCTGTCCCACCCAGCTTCTCAGACACAAGGCCACACGTGAGACTTTTAGAAAAGCCCAGTGTGGTATGGGCTGTAGTGATGTTCATAGAAAGCTAGCATTTCTATTCACGTCAATGCTTTTTTTGGAAAATTGAAACACCAAGACAATTGAAAGACCTGCTTTGTTCTATAGTCAGTATCTGAATTCAGTAACAACCGCTCATCTGGATGTTCTGGGGTCACCAGACTCAGTCCTTGAGGCCCAGTGTCTTGCAGAGTTTATCTCCAACCTAACCTAAACACACCTGAAGCAGATAATCAAGCACAAGGTATACTTGAAACTTCCAGACAGGGGTGCTGAGGCAAATTGGATCTAAACTCTTCAAGACACTGGCCCTCCAGGACTTACTCTGAGGTGTACACTGCTCTGGATAATGCTGTAAAATACATAATTCGCTTACGTTTTGTCCAACGACTTCTGCATCTAAGAAGCATGCATAAAAGTTTATGAAATTTAGCTCAGGGTTTTATACGATTGTTCCTATAGTTCTATTAAAGCCCAAACTATTTGACATGGATGTCTTCCTGACAAATTAGAAGCAGTACATTTTGCTCTTTTCAAATGCCAAACCATTAGTGCAAAGGCACTGCAAAGATATGTATAATCTCCTTTGACAGCACTTCTAGTGATTTCTTAGTCAAACTACAGAAGTTTGCGGAAATGACCTCTGTCGTTGGTCTGTTTAAAAAGGGAAGCTGCCAGTCTTGACATCAGCAGCACTAAGGCTGTTAAAATGATCATTGATTTGAGGAAACACTTTCCTCTCTGGCAATCAGAGATTCTCCTTTCAGTGTGGTCCGATTGTCATCTCAACCACTCTCAGATGAAAACATTCAAGCTGTCAGAAAGCACATTAATGCATGAACATCTTCAGATGTAGTACAGTTCTACAGAAGCATCATTGAAAGTTTAATTGTGTCTTCTGTCATTGTTTGGCTCTGCTAATGATTGTTCAAAGAAACAGCTATGCTCTGATACAGCAGTCGCTGCCAGATTCCTCTCTGGCTCAGCTCTACAGGTTCAGAATAGCCAACAGGACACAGACATTATTAGGGATCCCTTGTACCCTGCTCACCATTTGATTCAAAGGCTTCCCTCAATAGTGAGCAATCCAAACAGATACTGGCACAGCTTTAGCAACAAGTAGCTGTGGTTGCCAGAATTGTATCATTAAAAAATACAGTAGCAACATTTTAGGTTTTAGGGATTTAACTTACAATTATATTTTAATACCATAATTTCCTTAAATGAAATAATATTAATTTACCAACCAACTAAGGTACTGAAATGTACTAAACACTCAACACCATCATGGTAACTGCACTGGAAAAATGCAATAAACACTGAAATAATGCAATTATTAATGCAATCCAGTTTTTCACAGTACATAGTAGGGGAACATATGGTTAACCATATAACAGATATTTACTGTACATTGTTTGCAGACATTTACTGTTAAATGTATTGTGTACCCAAGTGGCAACCTCCCGCTCTCTCTCTCTCATGAAGCCAACACAGAAGTGACTGAAACTGCAATTCAGCTGCAATTGGCTGCAAAAGGGAATCAATCCCCCCCCCCCCAATGTTAAAATTCTTTACAGCCGAAAAACATGGTTAGAGCCTGGTTCAAAAATTATTTGGTCTAGCTGATTTTGCCCTTCATGACAACTGTGATGACTTTTTTTTATAACTCATCCTTTCACATTTTATTAAGCCTAAAAGTTCTGCATAATTAAGAACGCAGCAACTTGAGCGACAAGTGGATTGCTGCTGCTGTCACCACCCTTGAGCTAGGTGGGCATGGTTTTATCAATCAGTTCCCACCTCTTTGCCCATTTTCGATAATCTTAAAGTGATGTGCGGTGACGCAATTCCAACATGGCGACGATCAGCTCCGCCTACTTTGAGCTTCAGAAACCTGTGGGTGGCATTACGGACACTACGTCCATGTATTTTACAGTCTATGTGCGTACCCCTGCAGGACCACAGTTATAGCAGTGCTTCCCTGAGAAATTGATAGATTTTATGGTAATGTGTATTGCACAATGTCCACACAAACAACAGAAAGATCAGAAATTGAAGCGACTGACAAATGGCTTCTTTCTATCTGCGGCTGTGACTTATTAGGAAAATTGTTAGGATGTGCCCTGCAAAGTGGACATCACCGGATATTCCTCTGTGATTCCAGTTCGAAGTGAACTTATATGTTCCATTCAAAGTGCATTGAAGTGTGTGAGACAGATATTTTAAGCGCAAATCAATGAATGAATGTTCAGAAGGGAAGTACACTTTACAGAAGTTTCCCTGCTCAGGGAGTAGGGAGCAATAAACACTGTGTAGAGACCATGTCGATCTGAACACAGTTTATGTATGGAACTTCTAACGAGACATAGAAATATGCAGAGCGATGAGGTGCAAGGACTGGAAATGAAAATTGCTGCACTGTAATGAAATTAATTGGAAATGTATTGGAATTTTACAGTAAAATTGAAAATGTCATATTTTAGTATACAGTAAAAATCAGTAAACTGACATTTCCAAAATGTTCTGTATGACATGGAATATTTTTTAACTGATATATTGGCTTCCTATTTATTTACTTTTTACACACACATATACACACACACACATACACATATATATATATATATATATATATACAGACATTTTTTTTATTAATTTTTTATTTCTCCTATATGAGTTATGTATATTAGCATTTTATGCTGCATCTTACTGCATGTTTTTAATGTTTATCGCATGCTATTTGTTGGTATGACACCGTGTACCTTCTGTATTAAATATTAAACCAATTATTCAAGCTTTTGAAAAAACATTTATAATCCATCATTCGGTGCTGGGGAACGTTACTTATAAAAGAAATACAGTACGATATTGCATTACTCAATAAAAAGTACCTAATTGCATTACTTACTTTTACACACTATCCATCATTTTATTTTCTCTCTCTTTGGGTTTTATTAATCTTGGATTAATTTTGGTTTTAGAACAAAATTCCTGAAAAAAGTTGCTAACAGGAAATTAACAACAGCATCATGATAATGCATCTGCTCTGTTAACTGTGTCTGACTTGATAAAATGCGAGAGTAAAGGGGGCTTAATGGATGAGTGGGAAAACGTGACTTGCACTTATTTTGGGGGGTCCTTTTTAAATTACAGTTATTTAGATGTAATTGCCAGGTGCTACGCTTCACCTGCTTTCAAGGGGACTGTGTGCTAAACAGCTGTCACACATTAACTCAAAACCTACGTGGCATTAGGAAGCACTTAGACAGCTGGAGTACACAGGGCTCAGTGCGTACATGCACACACAAAACTACCAGATACATGCTTTTCTTGAGTTTGACAGAGAGCAATTACAATGCTTTTATTCCATGAAAGAAAATAAATGTGTTATTATCTCATTCAAAATAAACAAATTGGCAGTACCTGCAAAGGTGACAGGGATGCAATAGGTTTGCTGCCAGTCTCACAATGAATGCTGTTAAATGTGTGCTGCACAAGACCCCAGATGATGAAGAAAAAAACATGGGAGGGATTTATTAAGAATGATTTGCACACTGATAGCTTCATTTATTTGCATGTGTTGTCTGTTATTTTAACAGCTTCGCTAAATGAATTATGCAAATAAAGTAATGCAGCAAATATAAGCACACATTTAGTGCCAGATTGAAATTTGCATGGGGCATTTTTCCCAATACAGAGAGCAATTATGAGCGCTATATAGGAGACAGTTAAATGTTCTTTTTTATTGTTTGATCAACATGTGATAAAAATTGCTGCTTTAATGTTTGTAAATAGTAAATGTGGCCATAAAGGCCACTAAGGTGCTTGCCTAAACAAGAATGACAATACTGTTGGTAGGATATTTTTGTTTTTAATGAAAGAAGTCTTTCATGCTCACCAAAGCTGGATCTAGTACACACACACACACACACACACACATATATATATATATATATATATATATATATGTGTGTGTGTGTGTGTGTGTGTACACGTTAACATGTTTATATGGCGTATATGGTAATTCCTTTTCTCACAGAGAGAGCTGTCCACTGACGACTTTGCCCTCGCTTTCTTGTTTAGGCGCTTTCTTCATGAACCTTGTTTTTAGTATTTGAGCTATTCGTTAGGCTCCCAGGCATTGTCCTGCCAGAATGGGATTTCAAAGCATGTGCTGCAAATCATTTGGTTAAAAATAGGACTTCATAGCATGTTTCCCAAATCATTTTATGATTATAAAAGAAAAATAAAATCAACAGAAGCAGGGATGAATAGACATACATATATATATATATATATATATATATATATATATATTTAAATGCTTAGTCATAGTCATAACCAATATAGCATGATCTGTTCTTGAGTGACCGAATAAATTAAACAAAAATAAGAAACCACAGTCAACTCTTTAAAGACGTTAAAGTATATATGTTTCATGATGTTTACAAAAAAGTATGTATAGAAAAAAATAAAAATCTACTTGTATAAGCGTTTTGAGAGGAAAATTAAACAGGCTAAATTAGTAGGCTGTACAGTATGTTGCATTTTATTATTACATTCAGAAGTAATACATAAAGCAAAATTTACAACAAGACAAATACAACTAGGCTATTTTAGTTTCCTACTCTCCAAAACAAATCCTCTAAAGTTGTAGCCTATTTAGGCTAAATATTATATTTCACTATACAGAATATGCATGTCACAAATATTTTGTACAGATTTTGTTTTGGCAAGTATAACATTTTTTTGCCCAGAGAGAAAAAAAAAATAGCATTTTGCAAACAGACATGCAACTCGTTGTCTCCACGCAATTAATTAATAAGCCATCTTTATCAGACATTTTCATGCTATTTCCGATATGTCGATTGCTTTATTCAAAAATTGGCAGATATATATTAAAATGAATGCTTTCTTTCGAAATATAATTTAAGATGTAATCTATTCCTTAGTTTCCAGCATCGTTACTCCAGTCTTCAGTGTCACATGACCCTTGAGAAATCATTCTTATATGCCCTGCTTGAAAAAAACATTTCTGATTATTTCCAATATTGAAAATAGTTATTTTTTATATTTGTGTGAAAACCTTATACATTTTGTTGTTGTTGTTGTTTTATGTCACTTTCAATAAATGTAATTCATCTTTACATCTGTACTAATACCTTCTTGAATTTTAGTATATATGCCCAGCACACTATAACCATTTCTATTTTTCTATTTGTTTACCTGCAGAGTTTTTTCGATGGCTGGGACATAAACGATAAGAAAGACAAAACCAAGGGCCGACACGACACCCTTCTGGGTCGTAAGTGTTATTCAAAATAATTATACAAGAGTTTAATCATATTACAGCAAAGATAATACTCTAATGTATTAATACTGCTCTTAGTCTAATATGTGTATGTGCATACATATGCCCACACACATGCATATATGTGTGTGTAAACCATACACAAATACTGAGTACAACAGTCAGTTTAGTTAAAATTATTTAAAAATAGAGCATAGCTATCACAGCCAATGTAGGTGGCTCTTCAGGATTTGGAAAGGAGCTTTATTTAACATGCATCATTATTTAATTATTCATGCTAAAGTTGTTATTATTATCATCACTGACTAGCATTGTTTTGAAATTGTAATCCCTAACAGAAGACCGTCATCGTGTGAAAATGCATTCTCTTCTGGCCGATCCTAACTCGGACTATGTCAATGCAAACTACATCGATGTAAGTTTTTCTCTTTACACTCTTTTCTTCACACCTTCGTCTCTGGACATGTTTCCTTCAAGTAAGAGGTGTTTCTCCCACTCTAGCTCTCAGTGAAGGTGAACACGTTAACATGTTTATATGGCTTATATGGTAATTCCTTTTCTCACAGAGAGAGCTGTCCACTGACGACGTTGCTGTTGCTTTCTTGTTTTGACTTGCTTTCTTCATGAACCTTGTTTTTAGTATTTGAGCTATTCGTTAGGCTCCCATGCATTGTCCTGCCTCCCTAACAACCTGTCAAGCGTCTGATTTTAGTACAGACATGTCTTTTCTTCTCACAGAAAGATTTGTTAGCACAAATCTTGAACGCGCAACACTTTCCTGTCAGGCAGATTCTGAACACTCTGCACTTAATCCTAACCGTTTGATAGATAACAGCTTTCAAACATGTGTTCCTGTACCACATAAGAAGCGTCAATTTTCTAACTATCTCTGTTTGAATCTCAGTAAATCCATTTTTGCCGTCTTTTGGTGGGAAGGTTATCCAGTGGAATTGAGCAATCAAAAACTCTGCAGTGTGAAGAACTCTAGATCTTAAGACTAACTTTTAGTGGTTTTGTCAATTTTTTTTTCCACAGCTCTACTAGTTTTTATTATAGTTTTGAATAGCATTCATTTCTATTCAAGGCTGAAGCCTCTCAGGAGCTGCTGTTATGATCAGCTCTTTCGAAATGAACTAGAATTGCTCTTTCTGCTTGGGCTTCACTTGAGGTGCAGTGCGTGTATATATATATATATATATATATATACAAAAAAGTATTTAGTCAGCCACCAATTGTGCAAGTTTTCCCACTTAAAAAAAGATGAGAGAGGCCTGCAATTTTCATCATAGGTACACCTCAACTATGGGAGACAAAATGAGAAAAAAAATCCAGGAAATCACATTGTAGAATTTTTTAATAATTTATTTGCAAATTATGGTGGAAAATAAGTATTTGGTCAATAAGAAACTTTCATCTCAATACTTTGTTGGCAATGACAGAGGTCAAACGTATTCTGTAAGTCTTTTCAAGGTTTTTACACACTGTTGCTGGTATTCTGGCCCATTCCTCCATGCAGATCTCCTCTAGAGCAGTAATGTTTTGGGGCTGTGGCTAGGCAAAACAGACTTTCAACTCCCTCCCAAGATTTTCTATGGGGTTGAGATGTGGAGACTGGCTAGGCCACTCCAGGACCTTGAAATGCTTCTTACGAAGCCACTCCTTCGTTGCCTGGCCGGTGTGTTTGGGATCATTGTCATGCTGAAAGACCCAGCCACGTTTCATCTTCAATGCCCTTGCTGATTGAAGGAGGTTTTCACTCAAAATCTCATGATACATGGCCCCATTTATTCATTTGTTTACATGGATCAGTCGTCCTGGTCCCTTTGCAGAAAAACAGCCCCAAAGCATGATGTTTCCACCCCCATGCTTCACAGTAGGTATGGTGTTCTTTGGATGCAACTCAGCATTCTTTCTCCTCCAAACATGACACGTTTACCAAAAAGTTCTATTTTGGTTTCATCTGATCATATGACATTCTCCAAATCCTCTTCTGGATCATCCAAATGCTCTCTAGGAAACTTCAGAAGGGCCTGGACATGTACTGGCTTAAGCAGGGGGACACGTCTGGCACTGCAGGAATTGAGTCCCTGGTGGCACAGTGTGTTACTGATGGTAGCCTTTGTTACTTTGGTTCAAGCTCTCTGCAGGTCATTCACTAGGTCCCCCCTTGTGGTTTTGGGATTTTTGCTCACAGTTCTTGTGATCATTTTGACCCCATGGGGTGAGATCTTGCATGGAGCCCCAAATCGAGGGAGATTATCAGTGGTCTTGTATGTCTTCCATTTTCTAATAATTGCTCCCACAGTTGATTTCTTTCTTTCTTTCTAGCCTGGTGCAGGTCTACAGTTTGTTTCTGATGTCCTTTGACAGCTCTTTTGTCTTGGCCGTAGTGGAGTTTGGAGTGTGACTGTTTGAGGTTGCTGACAGGTGTCTTTTATACGAGTAACGAGCTCAAACAGATGCCATTAATACAGGTAATGAGTGGAGGACAGAGGAGCCTCTTAAAGAAGAAGTTACAGGTCTGTAAGAGCCAGAAATCTTGCTTGTTTGTAGGTGACCAAATACTTATAGGTGACCAAATACTTATTTTACAGAGGAATTTACCAATTAATTCATTAAAAATCCAACAATGTGCTTTCATGTTTTTTTTTTTTTTTTTCTCATTTTGTCTCTCATAATTGAGGTATTCCAAAGACGAAAATTACATTCTCATCTTTTTAAGTGGGAGAATTTGCACAATTGGTGGCTGACTAAATACTTTTTTTACTTTTATTTATATATATATACAGTATCTCACAAAAGTGAGTACACCCCTCACTTTTGTTGCCAGCAGTTCAGACATTAATGGC
>JAUCMS010000038.1:1902644-1919499 GCA_032357445.1 Enteromius radiatus
TTTGCATGAAAAATCCACCGGTTTGACACTAAATTTCTTGGTTGGGAACTGCATGTCCACATGTACAGTAATGTTCAGAGTCAAAAGCATTCCAGTAAAAAGCAAATATTTTTTTTTCCTTTCCTGTTTATTACAGGAGGTACAGTAGAATCACGGTATGATTCTTACACCTCTACCTTGCCCTCTCCTTGAGCTTGCTCTTCTCCCTGTCCCTGCTCCTGCTACTCTCACTGGGCCCTTTGCTCTTACTCGTCCTCGTCCAGACATTAAAGTGTTTGTCTTTTTCTGTTTCCAAAATCATCACTCCTCAAAGTCCTCCTTTTACTGAATAAGGGTAAAAAATAACCCCTGCCACTGAATCTAAGCCAGACTGGAATCAGCTGTGGTTGGCCCAATTTACCCAACATACATTGATGTTTAAATTATTCCATTGTTTGTTTGCGTATTATCAGCTGAGATATATTTTTGATAATGATATTGTTTTTGAACTGATATCATTGCAGAAGCAGTGGTTTTTATACTGTATCTAAGATTTGGAATATTGTTTTTGCTATTGTGGGATGTTGTGTGTTAACATTCGTAAATACTACAAAAACGATCTATAATTTTGTTGGGAGGGATAACTTGTCTGTTAAAAAAATGGAAGCATTGTGGAAATGTGTTTACTGACTGCATATTGGGTGAAAACCACATGGAATGTGTGAATGGTATGGCCACAAAACACTGATGCTGTGCTAACTGTGTTAAGAGTTTAGAAAACGTATCTGAAGTATGGGTAAGCGCTTGTTAGCGACTGAAAAAAACTGTATTATCATAAAAGAATTAGTACACCAAAGTGCCCCCTATCTGTAGAAAACAGCAGCAAAGTTCTTTGACCCGCTGCTGTACTCTTTTATTCTTATTAATGTTTTCTCTTTCTTCTGCTCTTGTTCTCTCTGTCTTTATCGTTCAGCTGCAGGAAGGTCATCTGGTAGTGCGACATTTCCAGTTCCTGCGCTGGTCGGCTTATCGTGAAATCCCAGACTCCAAGAAGGCCTTTCTCAACCTTCTGGCACAAGTGCAGAAGTGGCAGAGGGAGTGCGGCGACGGTCGCACTGTAGTGCACTGCCTGTAAGTTTCACACGGCTCTGCTTCCAAATGCTAATTGGAGAGCAATTACACTTCATTGTGTTGATTGTAAAAGCCAGGTTTCTTTTGCTCCGGGCCACCCAACAGTAAAAATCAGCCTAAAGTGCTTAATCTCTGGTTGCTTTTTCCTGTCTTCATTTTCCTCAGTATTTGACTTTTTAGTGCACTGGCCTCAGGATTTATACCTGCCACCTGCACTTGCCTGTAGTTTAATATTTCTATCCACTATTAATGAGACGCAGTGTATCGCGCTTCAAAGCATCTGCGCTGGGGTGCCCTTCCTCTATCAGTAGCCCAAGGGAAATGATCTTAGCTCAGTAGGATGTGACATTTTTATTGCATGACTTTTCCCCAGAGCGCACTGGTACTTTCCGTTTTTTCATGCTCAGAAGTATTGCAGATTTCTGTGGTGGCACAAATATGCCTCTTTCACAGCTATCCCCTCTAGACATCTCTAATACAATAATCCACACAAGCTCTGAAAGTGTGCTGCTCAGATTCCGCTCCTTCATGTGTTACAAACTGCTTTTCTTCAAGATGCTAATGAAACGACGTATTGATGTCTTAAAGGAACGGTGGCGGACGCAGTGGCACTTTCTGTGCTTGCACCATGATAATGGAGATGGTGCACCATCACAACATGGTGGATGTGTTCTACGCTGTCAAGACTCTCCGCAACTCCAAGCCCAACATGGTGGAGTCTATGGTTAGTGTGCTTACTTGTCAGTAACTAATTAGTTGTGTTTGGTTAGGCACTACTGCTAACATTAGGCACTACATTACCTACCCTACTACTATTAAAGGCTGTAGCCATGTCTTAAACATTAATAAAACATACACATTTTTGATGTCTCGTGCTGGAATTCACACTGCTTCTGTTAACAGTAAACCATGCCTACTTTGATTTCATTGCTTATCACAATCATTTTGACATCGCTGTCAGACCGTTGAGGCAGAGAAGCCTAAAAAATTTAATCTTAGGGGTAATTTCTAATTATTAGATGAGACTTGTGCCTCGTAAGAGTTTTACTATTTGGTACAGATCTTCTATTGCTCATAATTAGACCAAAACTCTATGTATCACACCATGATTAACTTTTTTTGATGTACAAATTTTGATAATTTGTGTTGCGTGCATGTATACCTGAAATCACACTTGAAAAGAGGTTATACATCACTAGTCAATCTTATGTCTTAGTCTTAATCTTATGTTCACTCAATACATGTCTTGGGGAAGTTCATTTTAGCCTAAAGTGCAGAGTCAAGGTCTGGAATTGGACACGATTGAATCTGATGCGATTGTATTATTTGGAATTAAAAATATATAATTGCAAAATAAATAATAATAATAATAATAAAATAAAATGCCAAGACAAAAATTAATGTACTGTATGATACATGTTGTACTAAAGGAAATATTGATACAGTTTTGAAACTCGGATTTGAATACTAAATTGTCAATGTACAGTTAGTAATGAAATAAAATAAAATAAATTTGGTATGTATTTGTGAAATTTATACTCTTTTCTGTGTACATTTCTAAATATGCATTCCCATAAATGCATACTTTAAAGGGTGAGTTTCCCCAAAACTGAACTTTAGTTTTGCAACACTAGGAGGGTACTTTTTTTTTTTTTTTTTCGCGAAAAAAACGAAAAATAGCATAATTTACTCAACCATTCTTAATTGGTCTTCCACAATTTAAGAGAGCATCACAACACAGTGCATACGCGCACTTTAATGTATTTGATGCAATCAATGTTGTTTACATCCGAGGGAAAGCACACATGTACATAATCTGCGGTAGTTTACGCCTAGTGGAAAGCGTATGCATGCGTTGTGTTCCAAAGATGTACGAAGGTCTTATGGGTTTGGAACGACATGAGGGTGAGTAATTAATGACAGAATTTTATTTTTGGCTGAACTAACCCATTAAAGTTAGTTGGAACACAACAGCAGTTAACTTCTGCAGAATTATGCATAATGATGCAAAAACTCATTTCTTTAAAATGTGCGTTTGCTTCCTCAGTCTCTCTTATTCTGTATCGTTCCTGAGAAATCTGAGATAATCTGAATTATTGTTATTATAATCAGGAAACATAATATTACATAATCAGATTTTTATTATCAGATTATTGATGCACAGGCCAATATTTTCTTCAAATATAAAAATCGCATAGCATTATAAGTTGATGCAGTGTGAATGTTGCCAGAAAAAGTGACGTGGCTTTACTGTTGTTGGCAGGAGCAGTACAGGTTCTGCTACGAGCTGGCTCTGGAGTATCTGGACTGCCTGGAGGTCAGATAACACGAGAGCTCCAGACCTGATCGACACCGGCTTCAACCTCTTCACCTTGCCTCCTCTGTTTCCTTTCGCTTGGGTCAATTCAGCCCACCTGAATGAGCCTTCTGTCCTCCAGTGAGAATGCACATCTACATCGAGAGTGGGAATGCAAGACTCGGAACATATCTTTAACCTTTGACCTCTGTTGTCCTCTGTGCACTTTCTGTTTTGACGTTTTCTCCTCCACGACCTTCTGTGCCAGATATTCCTGCCAAACCCATGAGGGAGTCAATGAGATTTCAGCAGCTTGGAGATTACGACATGCGTGACTGGCTCTCTGCCTTACGCACCAAGCAGGAGGAAAACACGCTGAATTTTAACGAAACCATGCGACGACATGGGTGATATTGTGTTTGTACATTACGTGTGTTGTTAAACTCGATCTACTGTACTGATGCACCTGATTTTACCCGAAAGCATACCTTGAATGTAAGGATGACATGGCTGATGGAGGCTTTCTTTTCATTGAATTATTAAAGGTGATGTGTATAATTGATGTTAATCTCCTATTCCAGCTTCTCATCAAAAGTGTAACACTGTGGCGCTATCAAAACTTCGCACTGTTTGAGCAGCATTGACTCGACCAATGGCGTGAGGTTGGGGTGGAACTGTCTTTTTGGCTGACCAGTGAGAAATGGGGGCATGTTCAGGATCTTTTTTTGAAAGCGGTGAAATTTTCTTGAAAATCTTGCAAATGTTTGGTGATGTTAGTGGTGCAAAAATTACACACTTCACCTTTAAATCTTAAAGTGACACGCTAAAGTGTTTTGACAGGTGAGAGATGCAAAGATGGTTTCTGGGTTTATTTCTTGTTTATTGTGTATATATAATATCTATTTTGCAAAACAAACAAAATGTTTCTTGATGTTGTCTTTAATGTGCCAACTCATTTTTGTATGGGTGTGTGTGTGAGAGAGTGAAGAGGATCACTCATGGATCTGCATGCCTGTTTCATGTGTCATTGCAACCCATTGTGAGCCGTCTGCTTTGGGTGCCGCTGCCCACTGTCATTGAGCGCAGTAAAACAAAAAAAAAAGATACGCAACTATATAAAATAAACAAAAATGCTACTATTGGAATACAATGAGGCAGTCGCCAAAAAAGTTGCTTTTTATCTTTGTATTTATTGGTTGTGTTTTATTTTGTAAAAAAAAATAAAAAATTAATTAAATAAAAAATGTAACATGAATGAATAAAACATTCCTATGTTGCTTTAATCTCATTTTCATTATTGTATTGCATTCAATTTGTATTACATTGGTTTTCCAAATAGGAATACACATAAGAAATTACAAAAAAAGGGGTTTTCCTATAGCCTGGGCCCGCCCATAATTTCTGTGACGCTACATTCAATTTCGCAAACAAAGTCAGCCTGGCAAAGCTGCAATTTTAAAGCATTGCCATTCCCAAAAAAGTGGGAACCAATGAGAAACGGCCGGAAACCATACCGGCTTTCAAACATGGCGTCTACCGAGCAGCAACAATCATTCGACACTGCTGTTGCAGCTGTTTTGAGAAATTTTCATGACAGAGAATAGCTCTTCAAGCCTTCATTCAATTGGTACAATTGGTTATGCTGGCTTCAGGTTTGGTCGCTAGGCATACGTCATCCGAATGAGTGGTCTGATTGGTTGTAAATTCGTTCAGTAGTATACAGAGGCATCTGATGGACACATCCCTGAAGGCGGGGAGTAAGGTAGCCTGGCCAGACTAAGCTCCTATGAGCTTTATAGTCTCGGAAGCCAGGTTAGTTTTTCTAGACAGCAATGAGATTAAATGGCGAGATTTTTAGTTGAGTGTTTTCAGTGACTCGACTTACATTTGAAACTAAATGAAAACAAATGGTCACAAGTGTGTGTAAGGCTGCATCACTCATTGGCATGATTCTGTCATTAATATTACTACATGGACCCAGGGATACTTCTAGAAACCACTGTCGATAAACCACTGTCGGATTATCCATTGTGCCATCTGTAGATGCCAGCTAAAGCTCCACATGCAAAAAGTACATGAACATGGTCCAGAAGCATCGTCATGTCCTGTGGGCCAAGGCTCATTTAAAATTTTCGATATGGAAAAGTGTTTTATAGTCAGACAAGTCAAACTTTTACATTCTTGTTGGAAATCACGGAGGCTGTATCCTCCAGGCTAAAGAGGAGGAGACCTCCCAGTGTGTTTTCAGCGTCCATTTCAGAAGCCAACATGTCTGATGGTAAGCAGGTGCATAAGTGCATACGGTATGGGCAGCTTCCATATTTGGGAAGGGCCTACGAATGCTGAAAGGTATATAAAGAATTTAGAGATTTAATTTATAAAGAATTAATAACACATGCTCCCCCCCAGATGATGTCTATTTCAGGGAAGGTCTTGTGTATTTTGGCAGAACAATGCAAAACCACATACTGCAGCTATTACAACAGCATGGCTTCATAGTAAAGAGTCCGGTGCTGAATTGACCTGCCTGCAGTCCAGGGACCTCATTTATAAAACGTTGCTCAAAAGCCACTCTAAATCTGCATGTATGCATCTCTTTCAAATGTGAAATCTATGAATCGCCAATGATCTTGGCTCAAATAAAAGGTTTCAGCTCTCTGCCTTGTAAACGACTCCTAATTAATGTCATTAACATGAAATATCCCCAATCATCATAATTTAGAGCAGTGAGCTGCAAGAACAGCTCAAAAACCTGCAATACTCTGACAATACATCCTGACGTGACGCTAAACACTATTCCACATTTTTAAAAATATTAGCGCTGGTGTGGATTTAAGCGTATGCAATCAATCAAATCAAATCAAATCCGAGCGTACGCACATTTTATAAATGTGGCCCCTATAGAGAACCTATAGAGAACATTTGATTGATCATTAAACAAAACAAATATGTCAAAGATGACCAGAAACTCTTTAGCAGCTTGAAACCTATGTCTGGCAAGAATGGGACCAAATTCCAATACCAAAACTCTAGAAACTGATCCATGAACAAGCTAAATTTAAGTGATACCATCACATCTTGGGGTAGCAGAGTAACCATGAACAACAAAAGAGTAAATTAAACTCATTATTTCTTTCATTAAAAGCATATTTATCATACTGGTAATTGATCAGATGCTAAAAAGCTGCTTCAATGAGCTTATTGTTTTATTAGAGTACACTTCATAAGACTGCAGTGTAGAGATAAGTATGTTCTGTGTGGTCCCTTTCACCCATCTTGACCTTCTTTACTCATATTTCTTTGTTATAAAGCACTGATATCTCAGAACATGCCAGGACTCGACCGGTCACGACAAATCATATAATCCAATTAGCCTCGCAGCTCAGCGTTTCAATATACAAGTCAAATCAATTTGCGTGGTGACTATCGCACGCTGCTGTGCCAATACACTTGTGTTTGTTTGTGATTATTAGATGGCCCATGATCATTTGTCGCTCCATAAGGTGGTTACTGCAAATCTTTCCAACCTGTGATTTCATTTGAGCTTATCATTTAATTAGACATGCTTTAATGGACTTTTTATCAAATAGCTAAACAGGCCAGAGGCTTTCAATGGTGGCGATGGATGACTCTTGCTGTGCATTGATCTACTTCTTATTTCCCACAATGCTGTTTACTTAGAATGGTCTGATAAGGTCAGATGAATGACTGCTTTCTAAGCCTTGTCTCTCCAGAAAACATTTGTCTTTGTTGAAAGCCAAAGCTCTACGTGAAGTTGATTATATGTGAGACCAGACTATTTGATCTGTGTTATGATTTATAATTACTGTAGCATGAAATTACATTTTTGCTCGCCGCACAATTACTTCCTCCAGGCGTATATCATGAAATCTGAATGAAGATGTCCGAATCATGTCAAAACATGAAAGAAATAAGAATTTTGTTTTGCACAAAGATGGCTTATATATATATATATATATATATATATATATATATATATATATATATCAAAGATTCTATGGGGGAATGCAAGATTTTTGCATATTTGCAAGCAAAACCAAAACTAATCGTATTTTTTTCAAATCAATATTTATTCCATGCAGTTTTAAAATAAAAAAAAGGACAATTTTGAGTTAGTGCTCATAAATGTGTGAATAACTTACAGTAGCTTTATATAGAACTTACAGTAGCTTTAAAAAAAAATAGTAAATTAATGATGGTTTCTAGTCCACAGCGCTCCATTGTGTGTTGTGGATTGGATGCGGTACGAAGCGCACAGCGTCTGTTTGAAAGCGATTACAGAACCTGGATGCTCTCTATTGCATCTCACACAAAAGCCTCATCTACAAGGCCAGACTTCCATCCCTTCCTGCGGCTACTAATATGAACACTGATGCATTGTCTCCCATGGCCCTGGTAACATCTTTTCATAGTATTCCACAAGGTTTGCACTCACTGACATTGTTTTACATAAATCACTTCTTTGACTTTTTTTCCCTGCATAAGAAGCAGTCTCATGTATTCTTCAATGTGTAAACCTCAACGGGTTCAGTAACATTGTTCATTTATAGAAATGTGACAGATAATTGTCAGGTACATTGGTTAAAACTAATCTGAAGTGCAATACAGTAATACTGTGAACTTCCTTTTGCATTTGCACTACAAAATTAGGTGTACTTTAAAGTTCAATGTTAAGATGTTGTTTGCATTAAAGTCACATTTATTCATTTAGCAGATGCTTTTATCCATAATAATTAGGAACAACAAAAGGGAGACATGATGAAGTGCTTGAATACAACAGTCTGGAATTATTCAGAAAATAATTAAAGTACCTAGATGTAGATAAGACACCGGAGACAGAAAATTACAGGCTTTTTAAGTTTGACTTTAATTAGCGCATTGATAATAAAGTCAAGTCGTGTCGTCAGGCGTTTTGAGATGGATTCAGCTGTATGTCATTCCACCATAAAGCTACAGCAGAAATGTCCTTTTCTGAAAAATAATTGTTGGTAGAACAGAATACAGTTGATCAAAATATGTAAATCTGAACATTAATATGCAAATTGTGGCTGATGTCATATTCAGAAATTCTATAATTCTATATTCAGCCTCATTTAATAAGCCAACAATGTATATGGCTATAGGATTTACTGTAAAACACAATAAAGGTATGTAGTCATCACTGATTCTACTGTAAGGTCTGACGCTATTTCAGAATGCTCAAGCTGACATGAAAATTAGTAGATTATCTAAATGTCCTTTAATAAGATATTTAAACTACTGTTTTTTTTTTTTTTTTGAATGTGTTAACTTTAAGTCATGGTTCAATGTCCAAAAATTTACAGTGAATAGTTGTAAAAGAGGCAAATCGCAGACGAACTGTGCTTTCATACCAAACTTTCACACTATAACATACCCTCTTACAAGAATAAAAAAAAAGAAATAAAGAAAAGTAGTTATTGTACAAAAATTATGCTGTATTCATGTGCACATGTAGCCTAGTAATACCAAACTACATCGCTTTGCTTTGCATAATTGACAAGTGTTTTCTTTCTGTGGTGGGGATGCCAATCACATGCCCATAAACCAATCACATATGGCTTTAACAGACTTTGGGCTTCCCAGTTTCTTGGTGACGAATAAGGCAGTCCGACCTAAAGCGACCGATCGATGAATGACATCAAAATTTATGGAATGATCAGTTCTCAAATGTTATTGCGGTACTTTGTCATAGTGCCGATCACTCGCTCCAACGCTGCTTCAAGTCAAACACACCTAATCTTTTCCCAAAACCTGTATGGAGTAGGGCCACAACATCACCTCAAAATGTGAACCAAACGTTCTTCATTCTTCAACGGGCTTCAGTTGGCAAATTCCAGGAATCTTCTCCACAACAGAGCGGATATCATCCCGTGTCTCCTTGTTGCTGTCGTTTTAGATTTCCCTAACCTAAACTATAATCCGCATCTACGTCACGGCTCTAAATCTGCCCTCTGTTCGTTGATTGGTCTGGCCGTTTTGGAGCCGGAGGGAAACCGTAAGATAGCATGCTATTTCAGACTGACTACAGAAGTGAACTGAAATAGCTTAATTTAGTTTTGTTGTCATCCAATAGTGTGAGTAGCATCAAATTGATAATTATAATAATAATATTGCGTCTTTTAAACATTGACTAAGCACAAAAGTGGCAAGGAATCCCAAAAAGAAACTTTGGGAGAAAACAGTTGGAGAACCAGTTCTCCTCTGGCCTAAATAAAGAAACACTGTTTGATATTGATTGAGTTATAGGTCACACTGTTGTTATGTGGGGAAAGGAAGAGTTGTAGTCCATCTGGCTTAAACATGAAGAATGAATTGCTGTTTAGCCAGTTAAAGATAACTGGTTTATCAGTAGGTTTAAGCAGAATGATGTTCATTTCTTGCATTTCAGTCCCAGTTTGTCGTTTGGACACTATCATATGTCTATAAGAAACTTGGTACTGTTTGTTTCCTTGTTTATCCTTATTTTGTTCTTGTAAGAATAGCTCTGGTGGAATATTGTTTGCGTGTGTGTGGCTTCTGGAGGTAGAATTTTCTCTGGCCAAAACAGCTTTGTCTACATGACACACATTGTAATGCAGTGATGTTTGATGACGGCTGAGGCCTGGGCTTCTTTCCTCCAGCCTGGCATAGTTAACTGGAGGTTTGGATGACATTTCCAGAAGAATGGAAGCTGTAGCAGCTAGTAGTTTTTAGTTTTTGTATCGCAATAGCCTATAAGCAGGACATATGCTTCTATGAAAGATGAAGTGTTATCTGAGGGCCCAAAGACCACAAGCATCTAACAAAGGTCTAAGGTGTCACTTAATTAGTAGCAAGATGTTCCTCCAGCTGAATCTTTTCAAAATATATAGCTTTTTCAGCCTTTGTTACCAAAACAAAATATGTTTTAGTTAAAGTTCCACAATTATGCACAAAAATATAAGCAGTGATTCATTCAAGGTGGTTTAAAGGGAACATGCAGAGCTAGTGCCATATTAAATTACTTGTATTTAGCCGTCTGAGTGAGAGACACTAAAGCTTGGCAGAAAAAACAAAAAACAAAAAAAAAAAAAAACCTCTTTTCTTTTCTAGTGTCTTCTTTCTTTGGATTAGATTAAGCCATATTCTTCCTGTGGTCAAAACACAGATCTAGCTGAATGCTAATGTACTGTACTGCACGTTTTTACATGCATTACATGCTTTAATTTCTCTCAGAGGACTAATGTTTAATGGTTGTATCATATGGTGCTGTGATGTTAATATTCAAAGGATGCCATGGTATTACAATAGTACAAGAAAAACTGTGAAATGTTTGGTAAAGTAAGGCAGTATGGGCCAGTTTCCCGTACAGGGATTAAGACTAGTCCTAGATTAAAATAAATGTTAAGAGCTGTATAAACTGCAAAGGCTTGCACTGAGATATCTTAAAATACATCATTGCCATTTTTTGGTCTTAAAATGCTCACAGATAATGCATTTTTGTCAGACATAACAGTACAAATTATGAATATAATAAATTCAAATAGATTCTGAACTCCAGAACACACAAAATGAGAATAATATTTTTTTATTTTATAATTTAAGAAAGTATTATCGATAGCAGTGTAAAACAAAGCATATTATTTTAATATTCAATACAGTACAATTTATGTAGTTGTACATATTTCAAAACACACACACACACACATACAAAAACAGGTTGAAATTATCTAGCAAATTAGCTCAAACAAAGAATCAAATCCGAATAATTTAATATTCTATAAGGAGTTTGCACAGAATCACAGTTTTATGGCAGATCACTGAGTCAGTCTGCGATTCACTGAACGATCCGTATAACATCAACTCTGTGCTGGATATTAAAATCCAGATTATAGTGTAAACACTATTAATAATCACAGTAACACGATCTGCAGTTTAAGACATTAACTCGTAAGCACAAAACACAAGATACTTCTATATTCAATTATAAATATGCCTTTATTGGATGAACCTAAGACACATAAACTAAACGAACATATAAACACACGCATTCACACTTTCTTTACGAGTTGCAGGAAGAGCGAAAGTGAGGAAAGAGTGAGTTTAAGAGAATGAAAATGTAAAATCCCAATTTTACAGCAATTACAAATCCTATTGCATCGACTTGAACAACCATTAATCAATATATTAACTCTCGCATTGAGTTCATCAATGAGGTAAACATTTATATCAATTTCATCGGTTCAGCCTGAATCTGGAGGCTTGTGGTTCTCCGTGCAGAAAGGGGTTTCCCGAGGTTGCTGATTGGCTGGAAGGCTGGAAGTCAGCATACTAAACACAGATATTAAACTATATTCAATAGTTATTCAAAATATGTATACAATGAGTGATTAACACATGATCGTTCAAAGTGTGAGTTACATATAATATGCAGTCATGCATATCAGTGATTTTAAGCCTGGATAGACATGAAAAAGCAGTTTACTGCCAGTTCGATGAATGTGAGGTCAGTTTTTGTGAAACGTGAGCGCAGTGTTTGTGAAAACCAGAAGTTAAATGTCTCATCAGGAGTTTCAGTCTGGTCCTGAGTTGGGGTATGGAGATCCATACAATAAAATCTTTAATTGTTTTACCCATGTAATGATAATGATGTCCTGTGTCTTTGACCATCATCTTGGTTATTTGCCCAATATTGACAGCCTCCTCAGTACGTTCAGAGATTCCCTCTGATGCACTACAATTATATTTAACAATGCATAAACTGTAAAACATGTATGAACCTGTAATGGTCATGGACTTTTGTTTGTTGTTTTTATTCCCCATGTGCTCTGTGTGTGTGACCTAGTTTTTTTCATTCTGTTCAGGTGTGCCTTCCTAATTATCATCATTACCTTCCCCATATAAGTTCCTTAGTTTGTCTGGTCTCATCATGTTCATCATCAAGATTTGTCAACTGTTTGCTCACCTAGTGTGGTCTGAGCATAATTAAGTCAACATTTTATTGATGACACTGAGTGTGTGTTACAACTTTGCCAAAAGCTAATTGAAGTGAAAGAAGGAGATTGGATTGGATGTGTGGGTCTTTGCTGGAGCATTACGGTTTAGTGCTGCTCTACTGCCCCGAAGCCTGGACACTTCACAATCATTTAAGGAACAATGAATTAAAAAGAGTATCAAGGCATTTTACAGGAGCATTTCAAGATGGCATTTCATGACTTTAAAAAAGGTTGAGTGATGCAATGAGACAATGACTCAAAGCACACAAACAAATCAACTAAAGAAGAGTAGGAAATATGTGTTTTCCTGAGTGCTGGGAGGATGCTTATGCACAGTTTATCACACACACAAACACACATGGCCTATGTCTGCCCAAACATTCTTCTGCAGTGTAGTAGTGGTAGAATAGCAGTCAGATGTTGTTCTCAAGCGCATTGAGATCTGATGCGCCAGCCCAGGATGGTCATGAATGAAAAACAGAGACAATTGTCAAAAAGGAATAATATTTTTATGTTTGCCCTCAAAGTAAGAGTCATGCTCTAACATTGGATCCAGCACTTCATTTCCAGCATGGTATTAATAATGTAACCAGTTCACAGCTCTTCTAGACATCTGGGGAAAGTTTTAAAATATGTATTAAGGCCACATTCCTCTATATTGCAAAATATTTTTTTAATCTAAATTTAAATTGCATAGCGATAAAGTTAGCAATATGTTAACCATAGGAATACAAAAGAGGTTTATTGGAATTTGATAAACATGCTTGTGTCATTTCTGCAAAATTGTATTGCGTTGCTTTTTGTGCTACTGAGCAAGATTACATGTTTATGCTAATAATATTTGAATTGAAGGGCTGAAAAACAATTTTTTTAGTTATACTTTATTTTAGAGGTGTCCTTGTTACACTGCAATTATTCATTTAAGTACTAAGTAATATTGACTACATGTACAACTACATGACTTACTGCATGGTTAGGATTAGGGCTTATGCATAATTAATTATTATAATTGTAAGTACACTGCTCAAAAAAATAAAGGGAACACTTAAACAACACAATGTAACTCCAAGTCAGTCACACTTCTGTGAAATCAAACTGCCCACTTAGACTCTGTCCACACGAAGCCGGTGCATTCCCTTTATCCGATATTTTTATTTCCTTGTTCTAAAAAAAATTGTGTAAACACAGCATTGTCTCAAGAAATATCTGCGTACCAACGAAACCACTGAAAACGGTGTAGTATATATGCCAGACCAGTATGGGGCGCTGTAATACTTCCAGAAAGATACACTGTACACGGAGAAGAAGACTTTGAGCATGTGCATAACCTTGAACGCTGTATACGAACCAAGAAGACGAAGTGTGTGACGCAGCCGACACGTGATGTGATGACATCATCGTTTCACAAAATATAGGGATTGGCTGTACACGCGAAATCGCAAGGGTGTCGTTTTCAGATTTATCCACTTTGGGACTCGGTTTCAAAAAATAGCGGTTTCAGACTCCTAAAATGCCGGATCCGTGTGGACGAAACGCCAATGAGGAAATGATAGATGACTGACACTGATGTACAAGCACCAAACACTGATTGTAAGCCTAAACTTCACAAAAAACATAAACTGGTTCTTCAAATCTGATTGGCTAATCACAATGTTGTTCCAGGGTCAACAAAGATGTTGACCCAGGGACACGCCGAACTCGGCAAAATCAGGTTCTGCAAACGTGCATACAATAAAAAATGAATACGTATACAGTGAAACGTGTCTCCATGTGGACAGGCCCTTAAGAAGCAACACTGATTGGCAATCAATTTCACATCCTGTTGTGCAAATGGAATAGACAACAGGTGGAAATTATAGGCAACAAGCAAAACACCCCCAATAAAGGAGTGCTTCTGCAGTGGTGACCACAGACCGCTTCTCAGTTCCTATGCTTTCTGGTTGATGTTTTGGTCACTTTTGAATGCTGGCGGTGCTTTCACTCTAGTGGTAATCTACAACCCTCACAAGTGGCTCAGGTAGTGCATCTCATCCAGGATGGCACATCAATGCGAGCTGTGGCAAGAAGGTTTGCTGCGTCTATCAGCGTTGTGTCCAGAGCATGGAGACGCTACTAGGAGACAGGCCACCAGGAGACGTAGAGGAGGCTGTAGTAGTGTACAGCCCTCCATGGGCTCCCCAGAGGTGGCCTGACTGCCATTAGGTACCGAGATGATATCCTTGGGTTCCTTCTAATGCAAGACAATACTATACCTGGAATGGCTGGAGTGTGTCAAGCTGTGGACTGGCCCGCCCATTCCCCAGACCTAATCCAATTGAGCACATCTGGGACATCATGTCTCGCTCCATCTACCAACGTCACATTGCACCACAGACTGTCCAGGAGTTGACAGATGTTTTAGTCCAGATCTGGGAGGAGATCCCTCAGGAGACCATCCGTCACCTCATCAGGAGCATGCCCAGGCATTGTAGGGAGGTCATACAGGCACGTGGAGGTCACACACACTACTGAGCCTCATTTTGACTTGTTTTAAGGACATTACAGAGTTACCTCTTTTTCTCTCTAATTCCTTGGTTTAGAGCAATTCTCATTTTTTTTAAATTTATTTATTTTTAGATTTTCTTTAGATTTACATATTAAAAAACTTTTTGTAGATGCAAGATTATATTTCTGCAGTTCTTTACCGTATTCATAATAAACTGTTGTGACTACCGCAATCTGAGGTTATATCCATAGTTTCAGCAAAGTGCCACCTAGTGGTCAGAATATATATACATACAGTGGGTACAGAAAGTATTCAGACCCCCTTAAATTGTTCACTCTATGTGGTACCACTTTAGAATACTGTGTCTTACTTAATGAATAACTAATAAGAAGTTACTGTGGAACTAATAGGTTGTTCTTTATTAACCCTCAAGTCACTACTATTAGCTACTAAGGAATATGTGTTAACTACCCAGTATGTAATAGCATTTTTAAATTGTGTTAAGTAATAATTAGTTAATCAGTAACTATTAAATTCAGCCAGGCCTCCTGAGGAACTACAATTAAGTAACTACTAATGAGTTAGCGAGGCACCATTTCAGGTCGTGGCCCTTTCTTCTTCTTTGCTACTAATGTTATTAGCTAAATGCATTACTGTTAGATCTTCAATGTAAATATTTATTAAATGTAAATAATTGCTGTAGATACCACATTAACGAACTGTTAAAGTGAGAAGAAAGTTGTGTCTGAAATCTGCTTTATTTATTTATTTGTTTTGGTTAAACGAATAGTGAATACCTCACGTTTTTCCGTATGTGCTCGACCATTTCTGATACCTCTATGTTATATTGTCATTTGTTAAAATCATTTAAGTTAATTGTTTTTCTCATTACTGTACACACAGCAACTCATATTAACAGAAACACAGAATTGTTGAAAAAAAGAAAAACTGAAATATCACATGGTCCTAAGTATTCAGACCCTTTGCTCAGTATTTAGTAGAAGCACCCTTGTGATCTAATACAGCCATGAGTCTTTTTGGGGAAGATGCAACAAGTTTTTCATACCTGGATTTGGGGATCCTCTGCCATTCCTCCTTTCAGATCCTCTACAGTTCTGTCAGGTTGGATAGTTAAAATCCAGAGATTTGGTTTAAGTCAGGGCTCTGGTTGGGCCATTCAAGAACAGTCACAGAGTTGTTGTGAAGCCACTCCTTCATTATTTTAGCTGTGTGCTTAGGGTCATTGTTTTGTTGGAAGGTAAACCTTCGGCCCAGTCTGAGGTCCTGAGCACTCTGGAGAAGGTTTTCATCCAGGATATCCCTGTAATTGGCCGCATTTATCTTTTCCTCAATTGCAACCAATCGTCCTGTCCCTGCAGCTGAAAAACACCCCCACAGCATGACCATGCTTCACTGTTGGGACTGTATTGAACAGGTGATCATGCCTGGTTTTCTCCACACATACCGCTTAGAATTAAGGCCAAAAATTCATCAGACCAGAGAATCTTATTTCTCACCATCTTGGAGTCCTTCAGGTGTTTTTTATTTTTAGCAAACTGCATGCAGAGATTGCATGTGTCTTGGCATGCAAATATAACAAAGAGTCAAACATGTAAGGGGGTCTGAATACTTTTTTCTAAGAAAAAAAAAAAAATATATATATATATATATATATATATATAAATGTATATTGTTGTACAATTAAGTAAGTAACTATTTAGATTTAGATACATGATCACAAAAAATACACTGACTAATGCAGACAAGAAGAAATCATGCTGTAAGGAGGGGGGTTTTTTTACCCCCTTGTGTGTTCTTTGCTTCCCAGCGCTACTGGACATGTGCTGGCTCTCTAGCTTTAGGTTTAAAGTATTTAATCTGGTTTTCCTCATTTTAAATCTGACTCCAATTTTTATAGATTATTTTAGATTAAAGTTATAATGATTAAATTTAGATAGTTTTGGATAT
>JAUCMS010000038.1:1985211-2003387 GCA_032357445.1 Enteromius radiatus
TATATTGTCTTTCTAAAACAAACGGTCGCTGAGAAACTGAAGGAAATTTAAAAAGTGTTGCAACTGCCCCCACTCTCTCCTACCGCAGATAATTTTGTCAACTTGTAATGTATTCATTTTGTGAGTATACTAACATGTGCTTTCTTAACTTTTTAAAAGTTTGGAGGGGGGGGTATTATGATGGAATCCTTTCTTTACAGGAGCGTTGGAGTAGTATGGAGATAATGGAGACATGAAGACAAGGGGAGACAACCACAGACCACATGAGACAAGGAATCCAGGGACAATGGAGAAACACAGGAGAGATATGGGAGCCTGGGAAGAATAAAGAGACTGAGGAGCACAGGGACATAAGCACAGAGTAAGTATATCAACAGGTAATCAGATTCTAGCAGAGACAATCAAGAGTTAGTCCACTTCGGTAAGAACGAGTTCGGACAGTGACGGTTGTGTGGTGTGTGGCTTTGTAGTGGGGCAGATTAAGGGAATGATGAGTAACAGGTGGCGGTGATCAGTACTCAGGGGATAGTGATTGGCTGGGGATGGAGCCTGGCGTGTCTGTGACACGGCCATCAAACTAATACAAAACTACTGTTTTCTTCCTGTATGAGAGCAGGGAGATCTTAGCTTTAAGATCTGGGCAAAATTTTACTTTACAAAACACAATTTATGTATTCTACTACAACATGACTAACCTAGTAAATACTCATTTGCATAAGCTGATGGGCTCGTCTGAGCGAATCCCGGCACTTCTGGTTGGCTTTCTGACATCTTCTGAGGTCTTCTGCAAGTAGTTTGCTCTTTGGAGTTTCAACAGTTAAGATGAGCTGTTTCAGTGAGTTCTTGAAAGAAGGCAAAGTGCTCAGATGTGACGTGCAATGGCAAAGACACACAAAGCTGGTTCTGCGGGTTCGTGGCGGTTCTGGTTTTCCTCCACCTGTTTGCCGTTGCCATTTCCTTCTTGATGTGTTACATGATGCAGATCTCTTTGAAGAAGATGCGCCAGGTAGATGGAGTAAAGTTTCTTGGTTGCATGTTTTAACCTGTGAACTTTGTTCCACCCCCATCTTATCTGTAAAAGAAAACCTACTTAACAATTATGGAAATCTCGTTAACAATTATATATCACTTAAAAAAATATATACACATTTATATACACATTTAATAGTAGTTTTAAGATTAAGTGTTAAGATTTATGCAATTTGGAATTGGTAAAATGTGCTTGCAAAATAAATATTGTCTTATAATTATGCACTCGCGTACTGTACATCTCCATAGTTGGGTTTCCTTAATAGATTCTTTCCCCGTTTATCACTGTGATTCGGCTTTGACACAATGTGTATTCCATAAAACACTGAAGAAATAAAGATGACTTATGCCATTTGTGCTTTAAAAATCAAATAAATTTCCCAGTGCTTACAGAACAGGCTTTTTCCACCTTAGAAATGTTGCTGAACTAATACACTTGCTGTCTCTTTCTGATGCTGAAAATGTTCTTCATGCATTTATGATCTTAAAACTAGATTACTGTAATGTGCTACTGGCTGGATGTCCCGCAGGCTCAATAAATATGCTTCAACTGGTTGAAGAAAACTAAAGCTAAGAATGTTATTACTATCTGCCAAAAAAAATTATGATCTCTTTATCATAATCTCTGCTTATAAGTTTTAATTTTGATAATTAGCTTTTAGTGTTTTAAAAGGCTCTCGTTATTCACGTGACTTTCTATTATGATTTTTAATCCATTATGGTTTCAACGGTCACAAAATTCTACACTGTTGACAGTTCCTAGAATCTCAATCCACAAAATAAGGTATAACCTTTTCCTATTTTGCCTATTGCTATTAAAAGTTTTCCTAGCACAGTTTGAGACTAAAAAACATTACTAGGGTCTCCTGGGGACTGTTTCATAAAAGCCGCTTAGAAAAGCAGGGATTAAAGTCCAAAACCTGACTTGAATTAGCCGATCTTAACATCCGCGCTTAAATTGGTTCCATAACAGTAAGTTGAGCATCATGTGATCTTACCAATTTGAGTCAGGTTTAAATAGTCTAGATAATTGCACGTGCACGCCATTGTTTAAAAGTCCTGAAAAGTCGAGCATGGATCAATCGATTTACTGTGGGCTACCATGGCAACAAAGGGGAAAGAAAGAGTAGAGATGTTCACGGCAATGGAACAACGTTTGCTATTAGAGACATATGAAGAATATAAACATGTAATCACCAAAAAAGGAAATACAGCGGCAATAAACAAATCAAGAGAGAAAGGATGGTAGGAAATTGCTGATCGTCTCAATGCGGTGTAAGTAGCGGTGTAAACTATTTAAAATACTTCATCAACTTGTCTCCAAGGGCGGAGTTGGGCACTAAAATTCACTGGGAAAATTCCTAATCCACCGGCCCACCCCCTTTTAATAAGCACCTCCCCGACACATCTCTCTCCATGACGGTAACAGTTACACTTTTTTTATAACAGGGTTGCATATGGACCAAACCCACCCAAACTAACTTGAACATAAACACACATAACATCACTAATACATAACCCAACTGTCTTCCTTAAATGACACATAAATAAGTAAACTCTAAAGAAATACCCATAATGGGGGAGGGGCCTCATTTATTTTAAATAGACAACCTGCAATTGGTTCATTGGATAAACGCATTCCTCATTCCCAAGATGCTTTGCTCTATTATACATTAGATATATAGGTAGATAGATTCTATATTGATCCCCAAGGGGAATTCAGGAACAAACAAACAAATCAAATAGTTTTTTTTTATTTGTGACCATGAATGTTCTGCAGTATAAGCTAATCATGACAAAGATACAGAGCGTGAGCAACTTATATAAATATTAGTCGGATGCTCGTAGTTTGTGGGAGTATTGGGCCACTTTTCACGGACAAAAGAGTAATGTCACTAATTCCGACAAGCTCAGGCCGGTCCCGTTTTCCTCATGGCCGCTTAATTTGTGGTCCGCTGTGATATTTGAACTTACCAGCTATTCCATAAAAGGCATGTTTAATGGTACGAATTGCTTTGTGGCCAGGGAGTGTGATAAACACATTGAGTAGTCTTTTTAAAGAAAGGTACAGAGTCCGTACAGAGCGGCAAACTGATGCTTTGCTGATATTCACTGCATCTCCAACAGTGTAAAAAAATGTTCCACTGGCAAAAAAAGCAAAGACCCACACTGTCTGTGGGACTGTGAGTGCTCTGTTGCGGAGTGTATTATTTGCAATGTGTGGGCCCAGTAATCTACAAATATATGCAATCCCATCTCTTGAGAGCCTATATTGCTCATATAGGTAGCTGTCATTAAAAGCCAATGGGTCTAACCTGTCTCTGAAAGTTCGCTCTCTTTGAAATGCTCTCCGCACGACTATAGCTCCCTCATTCTCACCACCTCATCTATGAAAGGACACACCACGTTTTTTCGTTTGGAAATGAGTTCAGCTCCCTATTTATATACTTTTAATTAATTAATTACCAAACTCACCAAATTAACACATACATTTTGAACATTTTATAGTTTATTTGTACCTTATAATTTCTTACATGTATTAGTAAACTACATTTCCTTATTTGTTTATTTATTTAAAAAAAAAAAAAAAACTATTTATTAATAGTGGTTTGAATTACCAGCAGGTGAGTAATAATGGTATGTTCGTTAAGCCTGAACTCAGACTTAGCCTGACAGTTAGCCTGCCCCGGGCCTCTGGAACTGAAGACACCTCTTGTGCATTCTCATACACAAATACACATTGATTTTTATCCTTTTTTTTCTTTCTTTTACTTCTACTTCCTTGTCTTAAAATACAAATTGCAATCCAGACATCCTTACTTAAATACTAAATGGCACACAACCCTCGCCCTACACCAAACCCAGACCTGAATCCCACTCACCAAAAATGTAATACTTAGTTTATGACCCCTATAAAGCAGAAAAGAATCAATGACTGAGTCATTAAGAGGATGAAAACTTGTCATTTGAATAACATGACTTGGCTTGCTTCACAGTTTGGACGGCGTTTCTGTGTGGGTGCTGGTTATAAAATTATTCACTTGACATTTTAAAGTGGTAAGTACAAACATAAAGTGGTGTGGCAATTTCCGTCACCTAAATCTTACCTCCCAAGCAACAACGTAAGAAGAAATCTATTGATTCTGTACTGTTTAAAAATAAATTTCAAGAGCAAAGTTGACGTCATGCCTACAGATAGCAATACCACACTTTATTTGATGTTGACTCTTTTAATAACACCCACGGTGCAGTATATATATATATATATATATATATATATATATTTATTTATTTAAATTATTATTTTTTAATGGTTTAATTTAGCCAATCAATCAACTATAACTATAACTACTAAAACTTACTTCACATTACGTTGGTAGAAGGTGAATGAGCAGTTGAACTATGTGTAAAAACCTAACCAACCAGCATGGGTGACTAGCGTCCATAAACTTGTTACCAATATTAGATTTGTTGAGTGTTACATTGAAGGGTTCTCTCATAGTTATACAGCATTGTATTAACTATTTTGTGAATTAATATGTCATGCATTCAGCAACTCAACAAACCAAAGATAGCATAAGCTGTCTGAAGCCTTATCTTTACAATAAGTTTGGATGTGATTTTCATAAGCATATGCTGACAGCAGATGGCTGCAGTAATATTGGACACCAAACAAACAAACAAACAATTTGTCATTCAGACATCAGGAAGCCAGTGGCTTTGCAATTCTTCTGAGGGTCCAACTCATTTGTTCATTTTGTCAACAGAAAAAAAAGGAACATAAAGTCTTATCTGAGTACTCTGTTCCTGTTCTTGTGAACCCAAGGGTAAATGAAAGTGCAAGACCAGCAAGCATGACATTCTGTCACACACCACATTCCCTCACTTACATGAGTCAAAGCCTTAAAGACATCCCATGGCTTTTTCCCCCCTAAAAAAAAAAAAAAAAGAATTAAGCACTTGATCCAGGCATGCCATAGGCCAGTCCAGTTTCCTCAGATAATCCCAGACCCAAGTCTCTCAGAATCAATTAAACATGGATATGCAACATAGGCTATATTTTCCTGCTGGGTAAAAAAACAAAGACAAAATAAATTTATTTCTTCAAAAGCTGGCTTTTTATTTAGATTTTTTTTTCTTTCACTTCTAAAATGACTTTGAATAAAAAAGCAACAATGTTGCATATATTGCTGGTGGATAGTGGCCATAATTTTAAAACTCCTTAAACTGGATATATTGCATCGTAAAGCTAATCTATATGCCTTTGGGGAGTCATCACATGTCCTCTGAAGCAGATCCATGGGTTTTTGTAACAAAAATATTTTTAAAATTCTAACCTAAATCACCAGCAACGGTCACATGTGCGTCCACGAGACTGTCGAGTTCTTGGAGCTTGCAGCTTATGTCATAGGTCGGAAGAAGCTGTCACTCGACGGTCTCGTGGACACACATTCAGCTGTTGCCAGAAGTCAGTGATTACCAGCATTACCAAGCTTGAAAGAGCCAGGATAAATAATAATAAAAAAATAAAAAAAACTCTTGGGTTTAAAAAAAAAAAAAAAGGTACATACTAGTACCTAAAGTGTAAATATTATTACTTTAGAACCTTTTTAAAAAAGGTAGTGTCCAAGTGACAGCTTCATACTTTTACTACATCATAAACAATTTATCAGTATTCACTAGGAGATGTCCCCAAATGAAGATTAATTTTTATTCCACTGTTGAACTGATCTGTTTTTTAATCAGGTTGTCATACTGAGGTTGACTGGACAGTCTACAATGCGCATGCAGACTGAAGCTTAATAACACATGCATTCTTTTTATTAATTTAGACATGTAATAGTGACATTCAAATAAATCACTATTGGACCATCTGGCATGTGTCCTCCATCATATCTCTCAAGTGTTTGTGTTCATAATTTATCAGTTGGACAGTTGTTTTAAATAGTAGCACATAGTAAAGCAATGCATTTATGCATCTACTATGAGGACGAGAAGGTTGCTTTTTGTGTTCCATTAACTGTATAATATGTAATGGGCCATAACAATAATGAATGTGGCATGTTGAATTGATCTTATGTACAAAATGAGATTTTAAATTGCTTTCATGGTGGAATATTTTAAACTATGGGGACTATTTAAGGGGCTCTTATGTCTGTGAAGTAATGCAGAAGTGATTGGAAACCCTGCCACTGTAAATCATTACATGTGATAAATCTGCCTGTGTCCAGTAAAGGCTGTCGCTAGGGGCTGGGAGGAAGTACAAAACCAAGTTTCATTTTCCTTTTCACTCGTTGGCATGACAAACCCCAAAATGATTGACTTCCTCTTGGGATTAAACTATCATGGTCTATCATGGATTATTGTTGGCACTTGAGGAAAAAGTCATTTTAGCAGCTGAAATGGTGCTAGGCTCAACTGCTTTGGCTGAAAAACAACAACCTGGACACCTTGTCATTTCTCTATGAGAAATCTAGTGTAAGAACATAACCTGACACTCACCACACTCACTAGTCCCTTTAATACAGTAATACCAGACTTTACCGGTAAATTCCAAAGTAAGCTGTGCCAAGCAAGCAATGACATTCTGTCTTTTTGCCGGTAAAGCATCATTCACACATTGATTTCAGATTACTGGTAAATTCCAACCTAGCCTCATTGGAAACGCGTACCTCTTCATACATTTATGCAAAACTGAAAAAAAAAAAAACATACCTATACATACAAATTGCTGCAAGTTTCCAGTTGAAATGAACACTAGACAGATACTTTGTGGATTAATAAAGGTTAATTTTCACACAATTAGTTGCAGAATGTTATGTTACATCCTGCACAATGTTACGTTCCTGTCTGTTCTAGTTTTTATTTCATGTCCCCCTGTTTTGGTTTCGTCTTCCTGTTATGTCCTTATTTGGAAGTTCCTGTCGTTATGTGCTTATTAGTTTATTAGTATCCTCCTGTGTTTCCCAGCTGTTTTGAGTTCCCTATTTATTCCTGTCTCTTTGTTTGGCCTGTTGTCCGTGATTAATGTTGTAAAGCTGTTTTATGTTCTGATGTGTTCCTGAGTTCATCTCGTTTATCATTAAATTATATAGTTTGATTCTCCACGTCTCCTGCGATCTCCCTCTCTGCACGGCAACTATAACACACGATTTGAAAATGTTTTTGTCGCATATACACCTTCATATGTATGAGTTTTCTAGTTCAGCAGATTTATTTGGTAAAAGATTCGACAAAACGGCTCAAATCAGCATAAGGGAGTTAAAATAGCATGGCTTCAGTGAATATGCTTTTAAATTACTTTTGCATTTGTTAACACTGTCGGGTAGGTTTAGGTTTGGTGTAGGGCATATTTGAATTCTGAAGGATCACAAAACGTACCTCGAGCAGCATTATAAAAACACTGCAATACGTACCTGTACCAACCTAATATAAACGTTTGTTTACATGTGTCACTTTGAAACTGCTGTGAAATGTGCAGTAAGGTACATAACATATGGGGTTGCAGAAATGTATGTAGAGGCATGTATTTTCATTGAGCTTGGGTTGGTAAATTCATTAACCAGAAATGACCTCTAAATGGTTGCACCTTCTGGTGCTGTGTTCGTAAACATGAAGGTGTATATACAGTCAGTCAGGCTTTTTGTTAAGATTTTTTGCATTTTTGTGTCAAAAACACAAGGGGGAATTCTTGATAAAAATCACATTCCGTGTGGGTAAAACTCATTTTTGGGCAAGGTATTCCAGTGACTAATTATAACGTTATTGGCGGCACTCCAACCTGAGGATATGAAATACTTCATGCGGAAAGAACATTAAAGTAGCCCAAATCTGTGAGAAAGCATGGAGTAATATCATCTGTGTCCAAACAGCCGAACTGTGTTTCAACAGCTCTGGATTAGCACAGAGTAGATCATATGTCATCGCTTTCTGAACTTGTACACGCTCATACCAGTAATCTTCCTTCAGTGTTCACATACTGCAAAATCCTAGGAATTTACTGGTAATGTTACAATTAATTTTCTGGTATTTTTAAAAAGGTCCTGTTCATGCATGATGTCTTTATGGCAATTTACCTGCAATTTTCCAGGTACGTCTGCATGTGTAAAAGGTCATAGAAACTATTTTAAACACATTTGAACTCTCTAACATTAAAAAGAACTAAAAATGAGGAAAAGTGTCTACCTTTCTTGAGCAAACTAGTATACAAATGGAATCCTATTTTTACTCCAATGCTAGATGAGCTATACTTTGAGTTACATTGATGACACATAACAAGCTACCCCTTTTGTTGGAACAAAAAAACATTGGGACCATGTCAGTTGTCACATGTTTCGGAGCCTCACAAAAGCTTACCAATTAATTGATGATGCTCAAACTCTGCCAGTAAGGAACTGTGTACCAGTACACTTATGAATGGGCACTTTATGTTATCACTTAATTTCTTTAATGTGCAAGTATTTTTCTTTCAAGTGGAAAGCTGGCATTTCAGAAGTGTCTCCTTCCGTGCACACTCGTGTTCAGTCATGTGGAGGCTGTAGTGGAGAATGTGCAAATTCCTGAGTATGCCCTTTCGCAAATTAACCATATGGCTTTACCACAAATAAAACTAAAAGTCATGATTACCACAAATTAACCAGGTCCTTGCTAAACTAACTATTGTATAGTTTAACCATGGTATTTGTAGTAAATCTGTGGTTATACAAATGGTCATCAATGTGTCAGAACACGTGGTTACACTATTTTACTATAATAAAACTATGGTTAATTAAGCTTCTCAAGTAGTTTCCCCAACAGCTAACACTAAAAAAAGTAACCCCAAAAGAAAATGCTGTCTCTTCCTTTTTGGAGTAAGACACAAGTACATTTTCCAAAAAAATCACAGGTGTCCATAGAACACACTGTCACAAGCAGTACACTTCTCAAAGGTGTGATTCTGTTAAGCTTCAGACCTTCTGTTCACTGATGTGTTTTACTGCGTCATTACACTACACCACATTCCTCAAGGAAATGGGGTTGCATTTAGTAACCTAGATGTTACATCAGTATCTGTGCTACAGGCGGGTCTGAGGGGGACTGAGCCGGCTACTTCAGTGCCTGTGCCCCCACACCTTTCTCATTTCTACCGAGGTTCAGTGATCAATTAATGAAATCTGATGAATTGAATCATGAATTCACAAACTTGAATTATGTTTGATTAGGAAAAGTTTGACAAGATAGCAACCTAAAGTCCTAAACCTAAAGTCCTAAAATAAAATGTTAGGTTATGGACAGATATATTTCAGAAAACCTGCAATATTACTTTATTTTTCTTTAACACAGTTCACAAATTCTTCAGCTTGTTTCAGATGTGTTTGTATTGTCTTCTGTCTGAATTGGTTTTAGCGTGTCTGATAATGTCTCTTTTCACAGAAGCTGGAGACTTCCTATCTGTTGCTGCCTCTCAAACTAAGAGCATGGCATGTTTTATTGTCTCTTCCATCACAAGCCAGAAATTCAGAATCTAGTTGTATCTTTTATTGCTTCCACTGGACAGACTGGAGATTTAGAACAAAGTTGTATTTATATCTGAATCGGTTTAGTAACTTTGTGCCATCTCTTTGTTTCGTTTGACAGATGTTGCATCAAGAGGCTTTAATGTCATGTCCTAACTGCATGCTGTGGCACACTATAAAAAGTCATAGTGAAAACAACAATAGATACCTCAGATCTAGGAAACAAATTTAAGCAAACAGGTATGGTAAAAACTGTCAACTGCGAACTAAAATGCACATTCTATAACAAAGATCAGTATCAGTCACTCTGTATGTGCATTTAAAAAGGTTTAATATTTCTGAATCAGTTTCAAATTAGGTGGAGGAAAATTAGTTGCTAAGAAACACCATGTAGACCAATGATAAGTCTTTCTAGACCTGGTAATGGGATCTTTTTCTTTTCCAACAAGTGGTGTCTGACAGTTGCCAATCTTTTTTATTTATCTGGATCAATATGGAACGAGACAGAAATTGCATGTCCATGAGTGGCAGGGAATCCCTTCTGGCACCACTTGCAGGTCATTCTGTCCTTTCAACATGTTACTGAAGCATATTCTTGACAGTAAATTGCCAGGTGATAGTCTATAATTCACGCTACAATAGAGTTTTTATGTTGTCAATTGCCAAATAGTGCATGACAGTCAGTCACAGCTGACAGACAGTCTAAGACAGCAACTAACTAGTAAGGGGTTCAAAATCTGACAGTCGGCCTTGAACCAGATTATTATAGCCTTCGACCAAGATACCTGTAAAATACCTGTAAAGAAACAGAAATAGAAAACAGACAGGAACCGAGTGAGTTCTTGGTTTAGGCTCTCCACTTGGCCGTTAGACTGGGGGTGGTACCCAGAGGTTAAAATCACATTAATGTTCAATTGTTTGCAGAAGGCGTGCCAGACCCGGGACAAGAACTGGGGACCTCTGTCTGAGACAATGTCATTGGGAATCCCAAATAAGCTAAATGCCTGGTTCATCATAACTTCTGCCATCTCCCAGGCAGTGGGTAGTTTGGTCAGAAGTTTCACCCAACAGGCCTTGGAAAATCTATCTATGACAGTGAGGATAGTGGTTTAGTCATTGGAGAGAGGTAGGTCTGTTATGAAGTCCACGACGATATGAGACCAAGGGTGTTGTGGTATGGGTAAAGGTTGTAGTAACCCTGCGGGTCTATGATGGGAAGATTTGGTGATATTGCAGGTCTTGAATTGTGTCACAAACTGGATAATGTCCCGGTTAAGAGAGGACCACCAGAAACAGTTAGAGGTCAGTTCTAGAGTGTCGGTGATCCCTGGATGACCTGCACTGGGTGTGTCATGGAGCAGATGGGAACGGAGAGTCTCGGGAACATACTCACGATCACGAGGACAGTAAGGTGGTGCGGGATCCATGGTCTGAGCCTCCTTGATCTCAGTCATGATATCCCAGTGGATGGGGGCCATAATGAGGGACAGAGAAAGGATGGGTTCTTGTGTGGTTGCTTGCAGTTGGGTGTCATGAAGGCGATCTGCCTTCCTATTCTTGGAGCCAGTTCGGTAAGTAATTTTGAAATTAAATCTTGTGAAGAACAGTGACCATCTTGCCTGACAAGAGTTCAGTCGTTTGGCAGAACAGATATATTTCAAATAGATGAGATGATCCGTGAGTACTAGGAAGTGTACAGTACCTTGGCTCCCTCTAACCAGTGTCGCCACTCCTCTAGGGCTTCCTTCAAAGCTAATAATTTTCGATCACCAACGTCATAGTTGCGTTCTTCTGAGGTGAGTTTGCGGGAGAAGTAGGCACAAAGGAACAATTTCCCGGAACTTCCATGGCACTGGGACAGGATTGCACTTACTCCACTATTAAAAACATCCACATCCACCACGAATTCATGCTCAGGATCTGTGTTGCGTAGCATTGGAGCTGAGGTAAACCGATCTTTCAAGTTCTCGAAGGCTTGATTGATCTCTGAGGTCCAGTGGAGCGTTTTGACTCCCTTTGGGGTCATGGAGGTCAGAGGGGCAGCGACCTGGCTGAAGTTCCTGATAAACCTTCTATAAAAGTTACTGAACCCCAGAAATCATTGCAGTTCCTTGGCAGTGTGAGGTTTGGGCCAGTTGATTACTGATGATACCTTTTGATCGTTCATTGTAACCCCCTTGGTGCTGATTACATATCCTAAGAAAGAGATCTTGGTTTGGTGGAAGTCACAGTTGGGGAGTTTCACATACAGCTGATGATCAATGAGACGTTGGAGTACCGCTTTGACCTGTTTGATGTGTGTTTCCATGTTTTCAGAATAAATCGGTATATTGTTGATGTAGATGATGAGGTGATGATGCAGCATGTCCCTGAAGACCTCATTAACAAAAGCTTGAAAGATTGGAAGGGCTGTTTCATAGTCCAAAAGGCATGACGAGGTACTCGTAGCTGGGTGGCCCTTTCATCCTGTGTGATATGTCAATTTGCATTAGTTCTGGCTCCTGGGGTTGGTGGAAGAGCGAGTTGTCTGTAACACCAGCCATGTCGTGATCGGATGAGGTTAGGCAAGGCAAGCAGAGTCAAATGATGGCTGCTGGAGGCGACGTGGTTAGAGCAGAAGTTGCGGCCGCGATGTCTGAGCGGGCCTGCATTGTGGTCGAGACGGTGAGTGCTCCTCAGTAAGTGTTGTCAGCTTTTGCAAATGCTGTTGGTGTGTGGCAAGCACGGATGCCTGCATAGAGACTTTGTTGGCGAGCTGGTAAACGGCCGCTGGATCCTGTGATGGCAAAGTCTTCTGTACCGAAGAGTCAGAGGCGGTCGGATCCATTTGCAGCCTTTTATTGGTTGTCAGGCAGGCAATGCTCGATAACATGGCAAACAGTACAATGTAGAGCAGGCAAGAATCAGATCGGTAAACAGGCGGAAGATCAGGGCAGGCAGCGAGAAACATACAGAGAACAGTCCAGCTCATACAAAGTAATCTACAACAAGAAATAACGCTCAGAAACGTCGCAGAGGCAGAACTGTGCGACATTCTTGCGTGAATCCTCAGTTTTTAAAGAGCAGATAACAAGCTACACCTGTAGCGCTGATCAGTCTAGGTACGTGGGTCTAATGAGTCCGGGTAGGAACGTTATTATTTGGGCAAAGATTCCCGCTGATGATGGTCGGGGAGAGCCACAGAGGCGCGTCTCTTGACAGTGACACAATGTGTGCTATGTGGAGCATCTTTGAAAACTATTAAAAACTATCCAAACGTCTTTCCTTTGAGAACAGTCAGAAGCCATTAAAACCATCATTTAAAAAAGAAACAGTGTTTAAAAGGGCAAGTTTGACAAAAAAAATTACAATGGTCACCATTAACTAACCCATGAGTCATTGAAACCCTTGATGGTTTGCCTTGACCATCTGAGTTAGATCATATATTAGCCCAATCAGCAATGCAACGCCATTAGCTACATTACCAAGTCCTTCTAGTGCTGTAACTGCTTCAAGAACTACTCCAACATCTGCAGGTTCATAACCAACTTCACAACCTTCACATCTGATGACAAAAATGCCTATCACCATTTCTTTGAGTGCAGCTTCAGCATTGGAAAAATCTGCATCCTATAAACAGAACAAGGTACATTAATAATAATGTACTATAAAATGTATTGGTATACACAAAAAATATTTTCAGAATTTTTTTTCAAACCTAAAACACAAAGAGAACAACTTTAATGTATGCCCAAAAAAGCTTGCTAGCCTATGTGTTCTAACTTGCTTATATGTCAAACCACTATAGTACTTACTGTAACTGGTCACATTTTGGTTTCTGCAGGTTTAAAATATTTCCCAGCACCTGAATTGCAAAAATACTAGCAACAACTCTCCCAGATTAACATTATGTGGACTCAGCTTGGAATCCTGCCTTTTATGAAGGGTAAAACACTTGAATATCTGGCCATACCAAGGAAATGGAGTAATGGAACCCATTTAGTGTTATCAAAGGTATCTGATCTGTAAAGCCCCGTTCAGACTGTCAGCTCAAATCCGATTTTGTGCATATACAGATGGAATCTGATTTGAATAACTGATTGTCCACACAGTGTATTGTAACTGTGTGTCCACAAGCATTCTTGCATTTCTCAGAATGTGCATTGGTTTCTGTGGCAATGCTGTTGTGTTGTAATGCCAATGCTTAAAAACAATGATAACAGCAATACAGTTTACAATACAGATGTTGCCTTACATATGACAACATATTGTTGTCGCGGCTGAACTGTATTATTTCATCTTATGAAACTGCGGCAGAAATGCAGGAAGCTGGAATGTGCAGCTTTCTTTCATGCTGCTGCTTTCAAAACTCAGAAGAGGTGCATGTGCTAGCATCATATTGTGTTTTCCACTTAACTTGCAACTACACAAACATTCTGCAAAGACATGTTTTCTGTAAAAAAAAATAAATAAATCGTAAGTGTTTACATTAAACGTGGCATGAGGACATGAAAAAGCTAAGACTTTTTAGACTGAGACGGATTTCCAGAAATGCAAACCACATACGAATGTAGCTTAAAGGGTCAACAAACCTTAAAACACTTTTTTTTAGTTGTTTATAGATATATACATGTTGTACATTGCTTAAAATAGTACTAAAAATGTTATGAATTTGCACAAATCATATTTCATATTGTTCATTGCTGTTCAGACTAAATAAATATGATCAGATTTCAGTCAGATTTGGATTTGGGCTGACAGTCTGAACGGGGCTTACGTACTATTAACAGTTCCTGTGACAAGTTTCCCAGTGGCAAAAGTAAGTATTACATGCCTTCAATTTAGTGAATTCCAGTACACAAATTCCTGATGCCAGCCAGTTTACCAAATAAAAGTAATTACTGGAAGCTACTCCACCATGTTCATTCCATACAAGCTGAAATACATCAGTTTAGATCAACTTGATGGCATTTCTTTGAAAGGTTTCATTGGCTGAAACTAGGGCTGTGCAATATGGACAAAAGAACCCAATCACAGTTTTCTTGACCAATATTGCGATTTTGATTTTAATCACGATTTTGGCACATGCCGACATGTTTTACAGTGTGAATCTGAAACATTTTCCCAAAGGAAAACAATTAGCTCTTTATCAAAGACTTCTAACATGTCTCTAAAATAGACATAAGGCAAAAAAAAAAAAAAATCAGCTAGTAAAGGTGTTGCAAAATGTCTCTAGAACAGACCTACTATATGACAAAACAAATAAATACTGTGTGTGCGCGTGTGTGTGTTTGCGTGTAACAAAATATCTGTGTTCACATACAGTAGTAACAAAATTTACTATGTAAAAAAATCCTCTATTTGGGATTGACAACCATATTTTCTTTACCGGTGTGAGTCTCGAAATGTTTCGTTATCTTGAAATGTCTTGAACTGTCTCGTTCACTCGTTCATTTTGTCTGTATGAGCGTGCAATGGGAGTCAAGCCCGTATTCCTTACCAGTAGCCATAGCAACCATGACTGAATTAATATGAAGCCAAAGATGGCGATGTCCACAAAACTGAAAGTTTTATCACTGTTTGACATGAAGAGTCCAATTTAGCTGCAAGTTCTTTCTTCATTAACCGACAACAGCTTTTAAATTTGGGTGGAGAGTGGAGCATTTGAATCGCGCTGAGCGCAGAACACAAAACTGGTGGGGGAGCAGATCAGGTGGAAAACTGACGGGATAAAATGCAGCTTATTTCTCCTTTACTGTAAGTTACCGAAAACACATATAAAAGAAAGTAGCGCACAATTGACACGCGTTTGTGTGGCAGAGCTGCTCTCTCTCCCACAGTGTTTATGTCTCCCACAGTACTGGTTGTCCAGTCCTGTTCTGTTCACACATTGCGTGTTCCGAGAATGTGGAATCCTGAAAATTTGCAGGTGGTAGTACGGTTACACAATGCAGTTGTCACACCCTTAAATAACCGAACTGTGTGTGAACGTAACCGTGTTACGAAAGGACTGAAAGACAGGATTGACAACCGTATTCTGCTGCTGTGCGAAAGCAGCCAATGTCTCTAGAACAGACTCTTGAACAATAACTGTTAGATAGTGGGTATCTCTTATCAAGAGTCTGTATGTTTTTTGGAAGCTGGCTTTACTGACGACATTTGCGGGCATCATGTCTTTGCATATCTTCTCTCTGTTTAGATGCCCTGCATTGTAATTAATTTAAATAGCATACTGCGGGAAGAGGGATGGCGTAAGGCAATTTAGAAATCGTGCATGTTGACATCACAATTTCAATACGATTTCAATTAATCGCACAGTCCTAGTTGAAACACAATAAACCCATATCCTAGCAGTAGAAAGTACACCTTAGACACATAAATAGACATTGTTCAGCAAGTAAGAATACCAAATGCCTTGACTAAAATCAGAGGGAAATTGAATTCTCTGTGGTTGAGAAGCCATCTGCAATTACCAGCTGCAATGCACGGAGTGTCATAAATAGTGAAACAAACCAGAAGTTCCCAAATGTCAAAAATTGTCCATACATTTCAATATCATTTCATGCAAGCAAAACATTTACAGCGGGAAACATAACAACTTGATAGTTTAGATAGACTTCCAGTGGAAACATAGTAAATGCTTTGCTTCTAACAGAAGACCACTCAGTTTATGTTCAAAGTTTGCTTTTATTCCTCTTCCATTAAGATTGAATGGCGAGAAGAAAAAAAGATAAGTGGATAATTTGAATTCCAATACACAATTCCTGATGTTGGTCATTAATGTTAAAGTGCCAGAAGCACAGCATATGGAAAGACAAACCAGAAGCCACTAATGTCAAAATTACCAGTAGCTTGGGCTTCAGCTATTCAAGCCAGCATTTTACTCCAGGGACTGAATTGCTTCTAGCCCTTTCTGTTAAGATTGAACTAAGAGTAGAAAAAGACAGTTTAATGTCTAACAACTCTTTTGTGTCGTATTCTGACCAAGGGACCAATTTCAAAGGAGAGAGAGCTGCAAATGTCACTGTTTCTACAGTAAGTGATACAAATCATTTAGCCTTATGTATGTGAATAGTGTTTAGCGATGTCACACCACATTGCAGTTTAAAATTATATATTTATTTTATTTATTGTACTCATATGTTATACTACATACTATATTACTCATTTTTTTAGCTGTCTTATATTAGAATCCTTAAGTGTAAAGGCACATCAAACTGATTGGCCATCGGCACATCAAGCCATCGGCTCTCAGCCTGTCTAGCTTGTTTGGTGTGTTCCACTCGTCGGCTCACAATTATTGTTGGGATCGTGGGGGCCATCGGGGAAAGCAGGCACCCTAATTGGATGTCTAGTTTTGAGTCAGTGCCAGAAAATTAAAACAAATTTGATGAAAACGAGTAAGTAAAGGTGACACAAACAGAAGACTATTCAAATGCTATTTGATCTTATACAAGCATTCCAATATGTGAATATTTTGAGCCGCTTTAAATGAAGAAAATTATCAGTGTAACTGACATTCAAAATGGAATTAATGCTAGTTCAAGTCAGATTGGTGTGTCCCGGCCTGAAGACCTTTATGCCATGCTGCGATGATCATTTCTACTAAACTGAAGATAACAGGTTTTTACCTGATACTGCATTTTGGAGTCTGTACTCAATTCCTATGCTTCTAGGGATTTTAGAATACACTTTAATAGAAAAACTGAATATTGAGTTTGGTAAAGACGATGATGTACCTGATTCATCATTCTATTTATAAATTACATTATTATGTTTGGAAGAGACATAGTTTGAGTTATTGACTGTGACACTGGAAAAATCTATCCTACTAAGAGCACTTCAACAATATCACAATCGTAATTAGTATGTTTATCTTCTTTTCCAATATAAAAGATCAAACATCCCTAAACACATATCATTTGAATGAACAATTCATGAATTTAAGGCTGTTAAGTTTTTTGTTATTTTCAAAGATTGCCTCTTGTCCTTGGTGAGTTGGATGATGCACTTAAATGTATAGTGAATCCAGTCATGACAGCCTCTAATGAGCTTTTATTTTTGAATTGTGGTTCAATGTTTATTGACACTGACATATGCATTGTAATGAGCATATCTCAAAATTTTCCACTTGAAGTTTCTATGCATTTTGTTTTATAAATTTAACTGTATTCAAACAAAGCAGCACCATTAAAGTTCACGTTAATAGATAAATAGAGTTCACAGATTCTTTGTTTGTTTGTTTTAAATAATTATTATTATTATTATTATAAAATGAAGAAATATATATATATATATAATAGAAAAAGAGTAGAGCAAGCTAGGAATTTTAGCTTTTGTTAATTGTATACTAAACAAATAAGTAAACAAGTAACAACATACATAGAAACACCCTAGCAACGGTTCCAAGTACTCTAGCAACTGCATACAGTAGCAACACCCTATCAAACTCATAGCAACAGTTTAGCAAGCACCTCAGGTACCCTAGCAACCACCGTGAGTACCCTTGAAGCAACATAGCAACCACCCAGAACAGCTGCATAAAAAACCGTCTCGGTTACGTATTGTAACCCTCGTTCCCTGAGAAGGGAACGGAGACGTCACGTTGGGAGCCGACGAATAGGAATCTCGCTTCGAGATGGCAAATCAACTCTGCGTGTATCTAAACACGCC
>JAUCMS010000038.1:2053216-2065841 GCA_032357445.1 Enteromius radiatus
AACCTTTTCATGATATGCTAATTTTTTGAGATAGGAATTTTGGGTTTTCATGAGCTGTATGCCAAAATCATCAATATATATAAAAAAAAAAAGTTGATTAATTATATTAATCAAATTTTCCCAAAAACAAATAGTAATAATAATTATATTAATAAAATGCAATATCCATATATTTTATTTAGACATTACAGAAAATGTTATTCAATGTAGGTCAATATTATATATTTATGCACCATATATGGTATATATGCACCATATTTAAATATGCATCTACATTTTTTTTTTTTTATAAATAAATAAATATAGCTGCAAGCAGCAATTAAGGGGCCAAGTACAGCAGAGACTAAATGAGGAGCTAAGCATGGCAACAGATGCAACAATGAGGAATTAAAGTTTTAGTGGATAAAAAAGCTTAAATGCCAGCACTAACAATTTGATTTAATGGGGCAAATAACAAACAACCAAAAAAAATCAAATACCTTTTGACAAATAGGTGGCACTGTCAACAAATCAATACAGTGTGCTCTGTGTGAATTGACAATGGAGTATTTCAAAAGCTTGGCAGAGATACAGCCTCAGATGCATCATGCCTCATTTTTTTTTTCCCACCAAAATCAGTTTAGTCTAACAGTCTAGAAGGAATTTGAAAAAGTCAAATCAAAAAAGCGGACAGGACATTTGGCTGACTATAAAACTGGCATGTTCTCTATATCTATGTTATATATTGAGATCACTTTCATTACAATAGGTCAGTTTAATAAAAAAATATTTTTATTCTATTTCTATTATTATTCTTTATAACCTTTGGCCACAAGGTTGCGTTTCCTTGTTTGTTTTTTGCCTTGTATGCCTTGCCTTGCCTTTGGACTGTTTTTCTGGTTAATATGATCATTTTGGTACCTGCCCTGACCTTTGCCTGTTTTTTTTGGATGGATTTTTGACACTGCCTGTTCTAACTCAGATCCACTATTCCTAATGTTATGCACCAAGTTCTTTTTTTCTGAATATGACAAAACGTTGCAGATATAAAGCTTCACATCAATTGTTGCATGCTCTTCATCAAATTTGTTCATACTTTATTCAAAAACTTTTTTTTGCCAGCATGGTCTGTACCTGATCTGAACTAATTTTGGTACAAAATCAGACAAACCATCTAGGTCAGGTTAAAAAAAGTATATTTTTTAATTATTAAAAATAGTGGGGAAAAACCACTGGACTGGTTTAAGCTGGTCCTTATCTGGTAATCTGCTGGTTCTAAGCAACTAGCTTCTGTTAAGAACCAGCTTAGGCCCAGCACATGACCATCAGCAATGTTTCAAACATACCTGTCAGGAATCTGGTACATGGTCTTCAGCCCACTGAACACTGGAGGACGCCCTCTCCATAACAATCACTCTCACAATACAGCAGCGGTTCTCAATCCCAAACCTCGCGCAAAACAAGGACTAGTCTAGAGAAACTGGCTCTGTAGAGGAGCTATGGCTTGTTAAATACTATGTGTGATGTCGTTCGGATGAGCGTGTGTTGGCGACAGCTGTGTGTATGCAATCAGTGTAATCGTTGATGGGAAATGCAGTCCAGGGTGAAATGCAACTGTTGTGCTGCGTCCGAAGTCGCTTACTTCCATACTATATAGTAACCGAAAAACAGTATGCGAAGCGAGTAGTATGTCCAAATTCATAGTATATGAATTAGGCATAATATGGACACATAGGCATAATATGGACACTTTCCTATCCCATGAGGCTCCGGGAGAGGAGGCGTCATATTCTAAAAATGTCGGAAAGTTGAGACGCGGCTCATTTCATGTGTAAGTACCTCAGGAAAAAAAAACATTGTTTATTGTGATTTAAATTACACTTGTTTAACACAATCTAAATAAACAGATGACTTATTGAAAGTAAAAATGTTTGCGCTATTGTGACGACGCATGACACGTGACAACATCCATATGGAGGATGTAGTACATCCGAATTCCATTCATAATACCCACATTCATACCCACTATATAGAACATACTTTTTAACGGTCGGGTAGTACTTTCAATTTTAAATGTAGTACTTAAGCAGTATGCGATTTCGGACGCAGTATTTGTGTATTGTGAGAGTAATTATTACGGAGAGGCCGACCTCTAGTGTTCAGTGGGTGGAAGACCATCGACCAGATTTGTGACAATACCTCACCAGCTTATGCTGTTTGCTATGTTTGTTTGTTTCAGTTACTAAAATGCTATTTAAATACTATTAATTAGTATAATTGCCTATATTGTCAATTGCACCGATATAAAAATGCACTTTAAATATGCATGAATGTAAATGAATCCCCCATCTAAAATTAAGCACTATCCTTGCAAATAACCAGAACACCCTGGATACCACTATCTAATATTTGCCTAACAATGTTCTTGCAACCACAGAGACACATTGACATTAACATTCACAGAGCAATATGCTAGCATCCACTGAAAGATATGTGTGAATATATACAAACTTTATTCTATAAACAAGTTCAAGTAATGCATCTCCACAGCTTCATACTTCTCAAAAGGACAATTAATTTTCTCCAAAGGACAGCTGCTTCATAAACAGTGCATTCTTAAAAAAGAATTGCTTTTTCAGAACATAATTGTGTGATTATTCCCGAGTAATAGATCATACACCGCACTGTCATAAAGCAAGGCAAATGACAGGCTGATAGATGGATGGATTTATGCATGAATGAATCTGATGGTAAGATTTATAGATAGACGGTGCAGAATAACAGAGGTGATGAAAAGGATGCATTTACTGGCCGCCTTCACTGCTTCATGACTGTTTGGGCACAAAGAGGGATACAAATTATCTAATTTGCAAATGCAGCATAGCATAATAACAGAGTCTATCATAGTAGCTGACATAAATGTGGAAACAAAGAAGAAACCAAAGCTCCCAAGCACATTTATCACACGTGCAAACACACATTTAAACAAACCACCTGCTGTACCTTCCTTCACAGCCGTTCTGTCATTTTTCCCTAAATCACTGAATCATTTGTTTTTAGTGAGCGGGGCGGAAGCAATACATGCCTTTAACACTGTGCTATTGGATGTAATTTTGTTTAATTAGTGATGGGGAACAAATACAAGGCTTGCGCTTGCATGCAAAGCGATGCGATTAACCAGCAGCTTTGTTTAACAAAGGCCTGTCAATCACGCCGTCCTTTGTCTGTACCGCTAATCGTCATTTCATTGTTGAGCAAACACAATTTCCCCTTTCCTAAATAAATAGATTAAAAATAAGATGAATAATTCATCAACTATTCCATGGTCAATTGCTGCTTTCCTTGTTGCAGATGCCACATCGTTATTAAAAGTACAAATGGGTCACTGCTCAACTTCACATATTAGAGCTATTAAGCAGACAATCTTCACAGCTTTGCGTTCTATTCTTAAACAGAAATGAAGGAAAGTCTGGAACTTCGTTGTAGCTGTATCATCGTCCCTGGATTTTTTTCCTCTGAAAACTGCAATTTTACACTGCAATGGCAAAATTACACTACATGAAAAGGTTTCTTTTTTAAACAGCTTGGCCGCCAGTTTGAGGCATGTATTTTTCCAATATAACAGAAGACAAATAGTCTTGTGTTTTCGCAGATGCTGGGGTTCTGCATTAATCATTAACTCACATGCAAAAAGCAAGCAGAAAAGATGCATGCTGCTTTATTTGTTGGTCAGTTTTAAGTTTCAAGCTCCTTCCCCTGAAGGGTTATGGCTGTTTTCAAAAGACCAAGTCTGTTTAGAGCTGAACTGATGCCAAAGTGTGAAAAATAGGACCTTTGAAATGGTGAATAAATGGGATAAAACATAAAAAAATCTTAAGCTTTCAGCAAAGACTGATGCAACAAAGACTTAAGACTGTTGCTTATGTGATATCAAATTTGCTTCTAATCGTTGTGATAATGCTTTTTAATAATGAAAATGTTATACAGCACTTATTAGTTAACAAGTAAACACTGTATACATTGTTATTGGATTAAAAAAAAAAAAAACAAGCCAAAAATTTTGACGATTACAGAATTTTTATTTTTGGTTGGATTATCCTTGAAATGTTGCACCATAAGTTTAAGTAAAGTTTGTAAGTGACAGTTTGTTAGTTAACAGCTCAAGCCAGGAGGCAGATCAAAATGAAAAAAATACAGATTTTTTGTATGCATGACTGATCTGAAATAGATGATTCAAAGAGGTTTAATGAAGATTGAATTTCTCTTCATAGTCTCTCTCTGTCTGTACGATGCATTCACCTTATATGTCTTTCTCGCTTCAAAAGAGTCTCTGTGTGTAATTTTAATTCTACAGCTCCTCTGTTTGCTATAAATCGCTTTTGAAATAAAAGGTTATTTTGACTTTCTCACAATTCTGCCTTTTATCTCAGAATTGCGTGATAAACTCGCAAATCTGACTTTTTTTACAGAATTTTGGGACAATTACCAGATTGTGTCAGGGATCTGAAAGAAGGACAGGGTCGCAGGGTTTGACAAATCAGACCGATACAACTCAAGGAAAGCACAGTAAACAGACATCTAGGAAAGACTACTGGAACAGTCTATGACAGCAACGGGCAGATTACAGCAGCAGCAGGAGCGGTAAGACCAGGCAGATAGAGTGGACCAAACAAGGCACCATAGAGCTGACCTCAGAAGTAGGCAGGACTCAGAGGGACAGGACAGGACTGGGTTTCCCAAGAGCGATGGATTCTTTCTATGAAACATTTTACAAAGGATTATTGTTTCTCAAAAATGCACATGGTTTAAGTGCTACTTAGGCAACGCTATCCATTGATCAAGTGCTGAAATGCTGCCTCGTAATTGTATTCATGCTAGTTTGTTGAAATGTCAGCCTGGATATAATATAATTCCATGTATAATTTACATTTAGTAATTTAGCAGATGCTTTTATCCAAAGCGACTTAAAATGAGGACAATGGAAGCAAACAAAATCAACAAAAGAGCAATGATAAGCAGTTCTATAACAAGTGTTAGTTAGCGTCACCTTTGTTAATTGTATAAACCAAAAGAAAAGTGTCATAATTCCAGTCTACGTTCCCTGGTCTTTATGTTGTTTCTGTGTTCCATTGTTCTTTTGTCCTTCTTATGAGCTTCCTTGGTATTTGATAAGTCCCTCCCCCTAACTTGTGATCCTGTCTATTTAAAGTTCACTTAGTCCCTGAGTCACATTTAGATCCACTTGCCTCAAGTCTTGTCACTCATGTTACAAAAAGGAATAGAATTAGAGGGTCAAATACAGATGGAAGAGATGTGTCTTTAGCTGATTCGTGAGGATAAATGGTTATGAATTCAGATATTATTTTATATCTCTAAAGATATTATTTCCAATACATAAAGTGAAACCAAAGTTTAATACCATTTGTTAGCATTTTAAATTACATGAAATAATTATCAAGTCATTATCAAGTCTATTAGTAAGCATTAACAAACACATTACCTCTTGTGCTATTTATATTAACTAATGATCTATTAAGCATTATGCAATGTTTGATTTATGAATGAAATGGCACCCCTCTCAGATCCCCCAGTATTCCAACATTTGCAAAGTCAGGAATCAAAATAAACTTAAACATTTCTCAAAAACTAACTTTTATACAGTTTCAACTTTTACTGTATGTCAACTGTTGCCTCATTTGTGCCAATCATTTCTTCCCTTAAAGAAGTTTAGATCCGCGTCTGAGACTGAGTTGATACTTCAAAAATTTAGGCAACAATCCATTAAGTCTCTCGAGGTATGTAAAAGCTGAACCTCTGAACAGTAAGACCTTCCTCTGAGTAATAACCATCATGATCCATCCCCTCCACACACAGCAGACAATCTTCAGCTGTCATCCCTGCCAGTGTTGCATTCACATTTGATTGGCACACTGTGCGATGTGCATGGAGAATGTGCCAACGCCAGTAAGAGCGTCTCCACAATACAACACTGATACAACATCAAATGCATTCACACATGCCACAAGACATTTGCAGTTCGTAAGGCTTAACGAAAAGAAGAGAGCAAACACAAGAAGACCGGCGGGTAATCTATGTAACCAGCTGGCAGGATTATTTATGCACATAAACAGTGTGTTTCTCTTCCTCATAATTACTTTTTAAGAAGTGCACTTAAATAAATGTCGCTAATTAGTATCATGTTTATGCATTCTTCACTTTATTTTAAAACTTTTACTGTGTCATTTTGCTTTTGGCCAGCAGCGCAGGCGTGTGTGATTAACCACAGAGTTTAATTAGCTAGGTGCTGCTAACCCAAAAGTGCTTTTGTGAGAGGGGGCAGAGAGGGCCAAAACACAACAGGTTTTAAGGGCGAGAAAGCTGACATGCTGAAAAAAACCCATCAGAGAGCTAGTGTGAAGTGCATATGGAAGACTTAACAAATGATATGCATTTTTAAGAGAGCTGGGGAGTGGATTGGTGATCTCGCTCTGCTCTGTGATGCAATTACATTTTTGTATGGGTCGTGAGCTGAGGTGCTGTTTGCTCACAGATTCACAGAGTTAATTGAGTTTAAAGGTGAATGGAGATCAAAAGGTGTAAAATCTCGCTCATTCATCCTCTCTCTAGTCATCTTTTTGCATGGATATTAAACAGCAATAACTGATAGAAAGTAATATTTAAAAATGTGTTTTTAAGTAAAGCCACACCAATATACAATATTATCATCTGAAAACATTCAGAGTGACACTAGAATAAGGTAGCATGCCTCTAGTGCAAACTGAAATCAAAGTGATGCATAATAATAATAATGTTTAGAAGGGCTCATCCATTCAGTTATTTATTTAAATGACTCAAATGTATTGGAAACTGAATAATGAAATGAAACAAGAGACAACGTTTCATAAACGTAGCCCACAGTTTGCTAATCATTAAAACAATTCATAAAGTGTTGCTTCACAAATAACACGTTTATGCATAAAGCATGTATAAACTATTAAGAAATGTGCACATATTGCTGGATATAATTAAATAAATAAATAACAATAATAATCTGGTTTTATCCCTGCAAAGATTTGTTATCTCATTTGTAGATGCAAAGGGCAGCAAATGGGTCTGTTACCTTGAGGCAACAATGCAACATTAAGTTTGTTAGAGAATATAAATGAAACATTGATCAGTCTTCCAGAATTTGCTTGTTCAGTCAATCAATCAAACTTTATTTATAAAGCACTTTAAAAACACAGAAGTGGAAAGAAAAATTAAACCCATACAAAACATAAAATACATTAGGAGACCATAGAATTATAAAATAACACAGCATTAAGTGTCAAAGGCCAAGGGAAATATGTTTTAAGAGATGATTGTAATACTTTATTTTAGGGTCTCTTAGTTGCTTGCATATTACTAGCATGCCATTAAGCATGTATTAATGTCTTATTCTGAATTACCTTATTCTACAGTACTTCCTTAATACTACTCAATACCTATTTAATGTCATAGTGAAGAGTGAATAAGTGTTCCCTATTCTAAAGTGTTAAAGAGACGATTTAAATAAAGACAATACAAAAGCCTGCCCAATGAGCAGAGGCAAATCATTCATGGAGGAAATGTGCTCACTATCTGCACTAACCCCCACGTACAGTGCATTACAGTAATCTAGCCGAGTGGTTACAAAGACATAGATTACTGTCTCAAAATGTTGCCTTGGAAGATATGGCTTTATTTTGGCCAGTTCCCTCAGTTAGAGAAAAAAAATCAATAAAAATGTAACTACTGCCCTCATCTGACTGTCGAGCTTAAGATACACAAGAGCCAATATTATTTCACAACAATATGATGCAATCGATCATGACATCACAAATCTATCATTTGGCTTCAAAAGAATATATTGTTCAAATAAATTATGACGGTATTTGTATCTGCCTGCTATATCTTGTGTTTTATTGACAGATGGTAGGTTTAGAGGCAGGGGTTGGGTTACGTGCTCATATGTGTAATTATTATAAGTTAAATAAAAGTGACTGTAAACATTGAAAAATCACACCCCTATATATATGCAACAATGCCATTGTTTTTTACCCAATAAATCATTTAATTATGATGATGATATTTAAAAAGAATACATTGTGTCGACATATTAACACTAAGGGTTCCCTATTTAAAACAACACAGGACCCTTCACGTCGAAAAATGACTAAAAAGGGGTACCTTGAGCTTTAAAAAGCAACGCAAAAGGGTCTTGACCAAGCTTCAAAATGTGATGACTTGGAGTGAGACTGTTGCATCAGCATAACAGTGGAATGACAAGACATGCTTCCTGATTACTGAACCAAGGGGGAGCAAATAAAGAGAGAAAAGGAGAGGGCCTAAAACTGAGCCCTGCGGTACCCCACAAGAGAGAGGAGCCGAAGAGGACATAAAGTCACCAGTTAACACAGAAAGTCTGGCCTTTTGTATAGTACCTGAACCACTGGAGCACTATGCCCTTGATGCCCTAAATCCAACCCTAAACCTATTTTCTTTCATTAGTAAACTGCAGTGATATGTACTTATTGATACATATTTTGTGTCTCACTAAAAATTGCAGCCAGTTACGTTAATGCCATGAGACCAGGTAGCTAAAACCTGACTGGAAAACATATTTCAGATATGATCTTTCAGAGAGGCCATTAATTGACTACAAACTATTTTTTGAGGGTTTTTAAAAAGAAATATTGGATCTGTAGTATCCAGACCAAGTTTTTTAACTAGATTGGACTACTGTGTGTTTAAAATTTTCAGGGACCACACCTGATGACTGCTATTAACAACTGCAAGAACAGATGGCCTAGGACAAACCTCCTTGACAAGTTGAGGACAAGTTGAGGATAGATAACATAAGGAAAAGGGCTCCAGTTGACCAACAATCAAATGACAGTAATTATTATCAGGGCTTCTCAGTGATTTCAGTCCTGTCCAAATGCGTACTCTCAGTAATCATTAAGGATGATGTCACTAAAGATTATGGCGACTTTTTCCCTTTTTAAAATGAAGAAATGACTGGGGAATTATCTGGAGAAATGACCTCAGGTAAGGCTAATCCCTTCCAAATAGACCAGCTGCAAATATGTATATAAATATTCCACCAGTTTCTGTTTAAAAGTAGTTTTCCACATAGCCCTGGTAGATGAGGAGGTAAGATAAGAGCCCTGGTGGAAGTAGCTACACCACTGAAGTGCTTCTGCAATAGTAGTCAGAACATAATTTAACATTCGTCAAACATAGAATATTTGATAGCAAAGCCAATAAATGATGCTTTGACGCTTCGCATTATACGCTTCGGTGTGCACACTCACATAGGTGCCCTCTGCAAAGAGAACTTTACGACTGGTATCTCAGAAAGCCTTTATCTCAGATGTTCAGAGCCATATATACCAGATTAACATCAGTTCATTGTTCAGTTGGATGAGCATTGTGATAAAGTCTTGATGCAAGTGAAATCTGGTCATGTGTTCAGAAAACATCTCTCACTGAACATCATTAAGACTATGGAGGTGATCCTGGACTATGCACAAGGATAGAGTCTACACACACACACACGTCTATATCAAGGCAAGGGGTTAACATCAATGCAGGCTTCACTTGATCTCTCCACCAATGGAAATCACACAGCAGTAGATTTTCTTCAAAGGCTAGTAAAGTTTCAGGTGCACTACAAAGTGCAACAGTTACACATTTTCAGTGGTCTTGGTTCTTAAGATATATTCACATTCTTTTTCTTTCTAAGGCATTAAAAACTAAATAAAATCAATAAAAATCCAAGCTATGAACTGAAACAACAAGCTTTGATGTGAACCAAAACACTGTAAACTTTGATTTAAAGCAAAAAATAAATAAATAAAAATTGCAAACTGGGGGAAAAAGACAAAACTATTTTGCAAGGCATTGAGGTTCATGAAGTATTTAGATCGGCATAACCAGAATGAACACTGATAACAAAAAACGATGAAATATTTTAAATTCATTAGCAAAATAAAACATCTCTCTCTCTTGAGAGAATTGAGAGTGTTGAGTAGGGTTGGGTGATCAATATCAATATATATATATATATATATATATATATATATATATACACACACTTTATTTTTATAAGTCCCTTATGAACATTATGTTGACAGTAATTACATCAACTAAGTATTAGTAGACTGTCTGATTAATATCTGTTAACTCTTTAATGTGATGATATCCCAACAGACATTCTACTGACTATAGATAACTTTGCAAGAACATGTCAACTTATTCTAACCCTTACTCTAACAACCAGTCTACTTATACTCTACTAACACTATAGTGAAAGAGATATGCAGGTGCAATGTTACTTATAGTCAACAGAATGTGTTAAAGGGACCATCAAAATAAAGTGAAATCTATATACCATAAGTCATTATTATTTAATTCGTAGTATTTTAATAGGAATATAGTTAACATAAAATTAAAAATTTAGTTCATAGCAAATTATTAATCTAACGTTTTTGATAATTCTGTGCATGGTTTATTACATACATTTATTTACTAACACAGCTCTTTTACCCAAGTGGCAACAGCATCTCCTCTGAATTGTAGAGCTTGACTCAGATCCGCAAACACTGCTGGTGAATTATTGGTTTATCATGGGTTATGACTTGCCAGTCTTACAGGACATTTACTCCGATGCCTTAGGAAGACCAAGTCTATCTTCACAGAGCCCAGTCAATCTGGTCTTAAGCTGTCTGATCTTAAATCTGGCAAAAGGTACAGATGCATTTAATCTAGATCAAACAGACTTCAAAACCGTTTCTACTTGCAGTTGATAAGACCGCTGCCTTCCACAGCCACTCTGACAACATTCTCCTATAGACTTACAGCCATTATTTTACACATGTATTATATGGTATACGGCATATCTGCTTTGCACAGTTGTGATAATTTGCACTTTTTCATACAATCAACTTTTCCCCTCAATAAATTCTTAATTTGCTGCTTATTAATAGTTATTAAGGTAGCTGTTAGGTTTAGGTATTGGGTAGGATCAGCGTTGTAGAATAAGACATTAATATGTGCTTAATTAGCAATAATAAATGGCTAATACTCTAGTATTATGCATGCTAATAAGTGATTATTAGGTGCAACTGTAAAAAAGTGTTACCATTTTTTTGAATAAATACATGTACATTAATACCGTGTATAAAAAAAGTACATAAGATGTAACCAATTAAGTTGGTATGTTGCTGAGGCAGAGTATCTTGTGGAAAGATAAACTGTTGTTTATACAAAACAAATCACCTGAAGAAATGCAACTAAAGGATTATTTATTAAGTGACATCAGCTATGCAACACATTTACATAATTATGCCAAAGTCTCTGGAAAGAGGTTCGGTTGGATTATATTTACGTGTCACAGAGTTAAGTGATGAGTCAATCGGCGATGGATGAGACAGAATGGGGTTTTGAAGGTTATCATGCTCTCAGTCTGCTGTCCACTACAAGTAACCATTGATTGCTTTTTAAAGTAGCATTTCATTCAAAGTAAGAGGTTATGAATAATGATGCAATTAGCCACTATTTAATTTTGTCGAAAAAGCCATGTATTAACCAGATTAAATCTAGCAAGGAGATTTACAAAAATAGGAGTAGTTTTGGGCAGGAGAGGACAAGTGTGAATCTTGAATTCCTCTTGCCCTTTATGAATAATGATCTCCAATTTTAGAAGACTTTAATGGGGTCACTTTTAGCATGACATTTCTAGTGTGAAGATTCTTGGAGAGCAGAGCAGTGTGTAATACTGTAAATAAAGTGACCTAACGAGTCATTTGAAACTTTTTTTTTTGTGCAGACTTGTGCTCATTGCGGAGTTATTTACAGGCTTTAAAACACCTGAAGTGACTGCATTGCTGCACTGATGACACATTCAAGTCCATTAGCATAATTTTTTCTCAGGAAAAAAATAAGGGTCACAGAAATGGTCACCCGAGAAGAGAAGCTGCTTCATCATTGCAACGCACCCACAAAAGGTCACAGATTTCAGGCAAAACGCTTCCTCTACATCTCGAGCTTGGTGTGATTCGGTCATTTTGGTAGTGTGATTTAGCCGTTTAAACATGATTTAGTCTTTTATTTTTCTATCTTTTGTTAATTATAAGCTTAATGTATTTTATGTAATGTAAATATTTAGATCATTTTATTCTCCTAAAGCAGGTTCCATTGTTATCTAGCAACAGAAAAAAAGGCTACTATATGAACTAAAAGTTGTAAAATATGACTCTAAAAGCTTTAAACAATAACATACTCACTGTTTGTTGTTTTTGTTTTAATGCAGTAATTGATTGATTTAATGTATTTTATAGTTAAATTACTTTAAATTCAGGTTTTCGGCATCACCGTCAGATGTGTCAAGTCCATCAGATCTGTCATCTCCATCAGATTAAAATTTTGATAATATTTTACTGTGATATTTTATTTGTTGTGGAATTGTTGGTCACATATGAAAGTGTAATCTTCAGAACAATATCACTAAACCGACTTACCATTGTAAAGCCTAATATGAATCCTACTCATGATGAAAGTATATATATATATATATATATTGTCGGCCCTGGCGCTAGAGAACACAACAAGACACGAGTCGTAG
>JAUCMS010000038.1:2092466-2105705 GCA_032357445.1 Enteromius radiatus
GTTTAGGTCATTCGTACAAATTCATACGAATTGGCATCTCGTAAAATACGTACGATTTAGAGTAAATCGTATGAATTAGTACGAGTGAGGTCGTACAAATCCGTACAAAATAGCCACCTTGTAAAATATGTACGAATGGCCGTGAGATCAGGTTGGTACAACAGCTTTCATATAGGCTCAGGTCTCAGGTGTTAGCAGTAATCAGCCCTCAACTAATCACCAACTGTGCACAAGAGAGTAAGGCAAAACAAGAAAGAAAACAGCAGGGGTTCTTAGTTTCAACATTCAGCAGTACTAGCAAGTTCTCCTAAAGATGGGACACTTAGTCCACAAGCAAAGAGGTTTTTATTCCAGATCTCCTGATTGCAAGTGGTTGCTTCATAAAACTTTATGCACTTTCTGATTTGCGGCATTGCATCTGTTGCATCTTCAGACCCACAGTGGTCTTCAATGGGGTTGTAGAGACCACAGGAGCAAATATTCTGTAAAAGGTTCCTGTGAGCAGTCATAACTGGACCGATGCACAGTTTAAGCTGAGGATGTGAGCTACTAATGGAGTTGGTCTGGATGTTGGCTTCTGCTATGTCAGTCATCTGTGATGAGTTTCTGGGTTTGGTATCACTTTATTTCGATAGTCCATTTTAGATATTCTACTAACAGTAAGTAACTTTGCAACTGCATGTCAACTAGCAGTCATTAGAGTATTAGTAGACTGACTGCTTAATATCTTCTCACAATTTATTTTGATCGGTCCACAACATACCACAAACTGACTATCAGAACTTTACAAGTACATGTCAACTTATTTTACTAACCCTTACTAACAGTCTACTGTTACAAGTTACACAGTTACTTACAGTTAGTAGAATGTCTAAATGGGCTATCGAAATAAAGTGTAACCCTGGGTTCACACTGTTTGAATCAAAAATGGTTTGTGTTGTCATAGAGCAACATAAGCAGCCTTTGTTGGTTCATTCTGACCGATGGTCGAGTAATTACCGTTTTGATAAATCTTAGGGTCCCAGATGTTTAATGTGATCCCACAGACGAGTCCCATAGAGAAACCTTTATAATTGATGCATATATCCTCGTTATTACTACTGTTAATCAGGAGAGCGAGTGCTAAGTGGGATTTGTGAGGTTGGCCTTTTGCTTGATCAGATGTGAGTCCGCTGCCTGCACTGGAGAGCACACCTCTGTATCCATGGAATTTTTGGAGAAAATAATATCTACACAGATAATGGAATAAGAACTATACATTTAGAACTAACTGTATAATGCATATATGTAAACTGTATAAAGTACATTGTGTGTATTATTTTGTACATTCTTTGTCAGGCAATATACACAAACAAATATATACACTGACATTCAAAGAATTCTGAGAAAAAGAAAATAAATAAATGTGTGTGTCAAAACTTTTCAACATTGATAATAATCAGATAATAATCAGATGTTTCTTGAGCAGCAATATATATATAGCAACTAAGCAACATATTAGAATGATTTTTGAAGGATCATTTAAAAGTGAAGACAGGAGTAATGATGCTAGAAATCCAGCTTTGATCACAGCAATTAATTGGATATTAAAATACAATAAAAGCATTATCTTATCACTCCTGTAAAACAAATCACGAGTCCCTCCATCACTCCATATATACAGTACAATACACCCCATGTTATGTGACAACATGCTCCACTGAGTGTTACATCAACTGTGGCTTTTTTGTTGCTACTCAGTTATGATGGAAATGTATCTATACAGAACCAAAGATTCTAGAATAAACCTACTCTAAGGAATATTCATTAAAATGGTGTGGTTCACAAGATCATATACATTTTCTTTCTTAATTTATTAAGAAACAATTGTAAAAATGTAAAAGTCTTTATTAATCAAGTGGTGTTTTGGATTTAGATGTAATTTATTTGCAAACAGAATCCATCTTCACCAGGATATGATTTACAGGTATATTTATATGGTTGTCCTCTGTGACTCATTACTTCTCTGGTAAAAAGTAATGAGTGTGATAACTAGCCAGGGCTCCACTGTATACTAGCTTGTTAATGACATACCTGTAAAAAAAGTCTCTAAACACTAGCTTTAAGTAATGAAGTCCAAGAACCAAAACAGTCAAGTCAGAATGACTTTGTGTTACACACAAACAATTTGTTCTCCTATACAGTACCATTACATGGTTCGTTAAACATTGTGTTTGAGCTGCCTATCACAGTCGGCAGAGGATCATTTGGATCATTTCAGGTATGTAGAGAGCCTAAGCTATGTTTGTGTGTGAATTTGTGGTTAATATTATTCCCCTTAAAGGGTTAGTTCGCCCATTTAAGACATGAAGTTGTATGCAATCTTTACAGCAGTATACACACTGACCCACTCTGTGGTCACCTCCCTGGTCAGAGTTCTGCCCGCTGGAAGTTTTTCAAGAAAGTAGTCCCGGTTAGTTTCCGGGGCCTCAAAACTATGCGTTTTATGTGGAAAAAAATGATATGCGTTTCAAAGCTTGATTAATTTACATCACAAAAACACTCCAGACAAAATTCATACCGCAGTTTTATTTGGCACTATTTTCTTTCAATGGGCGAACTAACCCTTTAAGGGGAATAATATTAACCACAAATTCACACACAAACATAGCTTAGGCTCTCTACATACCTGAAATGGTCCAAATGATCCTCTGCCGACTGTGATAGGCAGCTCAAACACAATGTTTAACGAACCATGTAATGGAACTGTATAGGAGAACAAATTGTTTGTTTGTAACACAAAGTCATTCTGACTCGACTGTTTTGGTTCTTGGACTGTATACACTATAGTGCTGGTAAGGATTGCATACAACTTAATGTCTTAAATGGGCGAACTGTCCCTTTAATATTATTGCTCAGTAATGATGTAAAGACACATTAGCAGTGTGTAAAAACTCTCATGATCGTCCTCATTATTTCCCTCCTCTCTATGTTTTAGGCTTGAATGACTGACTGCAGGATTTTAAAAGGGGGAAAATAAGACATGCAGAGCTCATTTCCATAGTTACAAATTAATCTGACCTTGTGTTGCTCCACTCCTTCTCATGCACACATGCAGTGCTTTTATACCCTGTGGAACAATCAATACTCATACTGCATAAATCACTCTAAAATCACAGTATACACAGATTTATACAAGTTGCTGGTCCATATAATTTCATAAAACAATCCTAACATCTAACCAAATGCTTCACTCCATCTCTTATGAAATGTCTCAAGTAACACAACAACAATAACGTTCGGTGCGGCACTGTGCCTTTTCATTCCAGTCATAAACACACACAGGTTGCTTTGTGCGAGCGGCTAATGAAAGCCATATTCCTCCTCTTAACTTTGTTAAGGGGAGCCAATCAGCACAATTGGCAATTAACACAGGGATAAAAAGTTATCTGTAAACATATACTCTAATTCATTATGCTCTGAAATAGCAATTAAGTCTCCAACACAATGAACCCACACTAGAGCGCCGCAGTAAGTCATCTGATGACGTTTATTTGAAGGGATCGTAACCTCATGTTGAACACAGCAGTTATTTATCCAGCTACTTTCCTGACATCATTTAATTCATTTTAATTTTCAGAAATAATGAAGGGGGAGGGTGAAACCATCTGTCTGGTTTTAGGTCGAGCAATATGGTTTTGAATTACACATGTTAAGATCATCACTATTTCCATATACTTTATTCAATGGTACTTTTGTTAAGTACTGTAGTTAAAATTAGTAAGCTAACATTGAAACATACTTCTAAAGCATGTATTAATATTAGTTTATGTTGACTCCAACACAGTCTCATGACCAATTCGTATGTATTTGTATGAGGTGGCAAATTCGTACAAATTTGTACAACCTCACTCGTATGATTTTGTATGATTTGTCTATACCCCAGTGACGGGTAGGTTTAAGGGCGGGGTAAGGTGCCACCTTGTAAAATATGTATGAATTGTCGTGAGACCAATCGTGAGACTGTTGATTCCAACATAATGATTTACTATTTACTATTAATAATAATAAAAAAGTTGTATATATAACTATAATTCCAATTTAAGTGAACCTAAAACAATCTTCACATAAACCCATTATAAAAAATGCTATATTTACCTGTGCCCTTCATTGAGTAGGACACATAAAAAAACTGAATAAAGATATCAAACCCTAATTTCTAAATTAAATATAGATGAATCCTTAAACCTTAAAAAGTGATTGATTTCCTCTTTTTTTTCTTTTGTTCATTGAACAGACATCAAAGCAGCTGGGTTGTTATTTGGCTGCTATTACTTTAAGAGCTGCTGCATGTGACGTGGATCTGACACACACACTCGTAGTATCATTCATTTTTTTAACATGAAATACAGCATACAGCGTGCCCTGCCATATTTGTGTGTGCAGCTGAAGAACATGTGCTATGAGTACCATATAACAGCTGACAGGACATGAAAAATTATAACCTGTGGTACCATGTTAATTCAGACAGTGGTATTCTATATTCAATAAATGTTATGCATTGAAATCAATTGTAAACTTTAATGGAATCTCTGAGCTGCATCACACTGTCTGAATGGATTTTTTTTTTTTTTTTTTTTTTTTGTTCATGCTACTTTAGTTTGATTGGTAACAGCTCTATAGTGTTGTTATATTATTCTAGTTACATTAAATGTAATCATTTATATTCCAGAAAAAGAATGCATTCATTTAGAAACGTAGAAAGGTAAATACAGAAGGGGGACATTATCTCTCCCTAATGGAGAAGTTAATTTCTGTCACTGCTTGTATACATTTGTGATTATTTCTAGATTTTATCCTGGCTTCACTGAATGTTGCAAAATTTTCTCCTTTTTGTTGTTATTAAAATGACCACCCTACGAGGAAGATAAAAAAAGCGAACAGCAGAAAAACAGGGAGAAGTGTAAGAGCTCAAAAAAGCCTTCTCACCTCCTGCAGTCAGTGACGCAGCTGAGACGGAGGTTGATCTACAGCGCTTTGGAGTCTGACAGTTAAACTATCAGAGAGCCTTGGCATCTCTGATGGAGAAGAGAGCTTCCTGCAGATACTCGGTTTTCTTTTCAGGGATTGAAAGGAACACCAGCCATTACCTCTGCAAACTTTAAAATGGCATTCTTCTTATTAATGCTAATGATTTTTTTTAAATACTCTTTCTTTAGGATGCTGTCTCAGATGATTGGCGGCAGAAACATGATGTGTCTTAACCCTGACTGACTGATTTAGGTGAAAGTGGAGATTTTTAAAGTGCCTCTGTTATGAATTTTTGAAAATGAGCTTTCATGCAGTATGTAAGTGAATAAAAAAGCATCCTGCAAAGTTTTAAATCTGAAAGTGCACCGTGTATAAAGTTATTGTCTTTCAAAAGAAAGAGTCGACTCTAAATTATTGAAACAAATCATTTTTAAAATGAATCCCAAGTCGTTTCATGTTGATGTCAACATGTAACAATAAGATATTGCCAGCCACTTGTTAGTCTTTCCATGTTGGTCTAAGGCTAATTCATTCTTCACCATTAGGTGCTGATTTTCATTACCCATAATAGGGGCACTTTAAACAAATAATTAATCTAAAATAAAAGTTATATGATTATTTATTAATTATGATGTTGTTTAGATATGCTAAGATGTTGTTGTTGCTGTTGTTTTTTTCAGCAGGGTATGTATGCAAAAATGTCTAGCATTAAAAGTAAGCATTATCACTTTGACAATTACTATTGTCTACTTAATAAGTGTAGACTGAAGTGTAACATCTCAGCTAACACAGTTCATCCACACACAGCTCTGGCTCGGCTTCAGTGTTTCAGGCTCGTGTAGACATACACATTCTACACACATCTTCATTCAGGCTCGCATGTGTTCAAAACCTCTGGCCTGCTACTGCCCCCTGCTGTTTGCAATTTAAACTTTGCCTAGGCTCTCGGCAGTAATTTACTTGCCTTTCTTAGCAACTGGCTTTCAGAAATGCAGAACTGAAGAGAACAAACATCACCTTTGATTACTGACTGAAGAGAATGCTTATAAAAGATTCATGTAGTATTACAAAACGTAATCCAAAATCTGATTTGAAAGCATTTGTAAGGCTATTGCTGGAGTTATTGAAGGAGAGAATTATAGCATCTGACATACCAAATACAGTCATTTAAAACCACTTGCATCTGGTCAAAGTATCACTTCCAAGAAACTGAAATTGCAAGAGATTACTGAAAAAAAAGAGAAACGTATAATGCCGATCAACCTCCAAAACCAAAAAACATTCAAAAGCTTATTTATTTATTTTGCCAGCCTGAAGTATTTCTGTCATCTCATGCCTGGAAGAAGAAGAAAGAATCATTCAAATATTGGCTAAATGCAACTTCTTAAGCAAATTGCAAACAGTTGTAATAGCTGTAGATGTAGTGAGATTCATATGGATTAATGTGTTGATTCTGGTGTCATTGTGGGTGTTAGAGAAGGTCATGTGCTCTGAATGTGTGTATCCCGACTGCAATTGAAATAAACAGGATTTTTAATATTATGCATAACATCAATCATTTGTGATGCTTCTATTACCCTAGAAACCAGTGAACCACCACAAATACTCAAAGTTGGTCAAAAGGTCTGCATTCGCAGTTTATTAAGCAGTGCAATGAGACATTTAGCTTCAGTTATGGTATTTGACAAAGGTCAAAATAAATGAGAAGCGCTGTGATAATACATACCACAATTACAGATATTCCTATTTAGGGAGGATTCAGTTTCCTACCTGATCTCATAGCCAACAACGGACAAGTACATCAGTGTAGTTTCCAAAAGAAATGAACACTAGAGGCAGTAAAACTCTGACACCTTTTATTTCTTTTCACACAAATTTACAGAGATGCAATTCAATTACTTGAAGAATGTCATGCTATGGCTTTAGATTTGAAAACGTTAGCAGCACGCATACAGTATCCAGCTTCATATGTATGGGTTTTCATACTGTAGGTGTTAAGTTTACTCGTTAGCTCATGTGATACAGCGTTGCACTTAAATGGAAAGCTTTGCGAATCCCGTGTAAAATGATTCAACATTGTAAATCGGTGTAAAAGGCAGTTGCAATGGCACAGTTGCATCAACAAGTGATCAACTTTTGATATCAGTTTTGCATTTGTTAACACAGCGTAGTAACATACTACTACTAAACACAGCAATTCTTCTTACCTACATCGACGTAACAAAAATGTGCCAGGGTTCATGTACTGAACCTGTGTTTTAGTTTCACTCAGTGGCTATTTCTCTTTGAAACTGTGGAGATACACGCAGTAAGGAATATAAAACGGTGTTGCACAAAAAGTAATTTGTTCAATAAATCTGATTGAGATATGCAAGGAAAAACACAGACATGTTTGATTCAGACAAAATCAAAATCATCTGTGAAGCACACAAAATAAAAAATAAAAAAACATTTGAGGACAAGCACTTTCAAATCTAAAATAAGAATGATATTCTATTGGAAAGTGCAGAAATGCCATGGCAAATACTGAGAACTTGACATTTCCTGATCTGTCTAGTCATTCCATAGGGTTCGAGCAGCTCCCATGCTATTGGCCTTTCAAAAGTCAAAATTAGAAACTAAGCATTTATGTAAGGCCGCCATTATATTTGCCAGTAGCTAGCTGATTGTCATAAGGTCACACATCACTGTCGTCTGCCCCTTTTACTCTTTCACTTAAAGTCCAATTATGTTGGCATGGAAATGTGCGCACAAACAATAACAGCATTTCAAACTATAAAGTTAGAATTCTAATGGCCGGTTTGACACTGTTGGACACTTCAAACAGCATGTGCTATGTGTATGAGTTTAGCACAGATATTTACAAGGACCCCTTGCTTGATTGTAAGATTATTTCTTTCTTTATTTCATATAAAACATTTAAACTTTAATTGTTAAACATAAATGTTTGTGAACTCTCTTCTCTGAACATAATGATTAAAATCATTTGGGTGAGTCTCACAAAGAAAACGTTTGTTTGCATTAAAGTATAAGAATAACATTGTTTCATCTCATTACGGTAATGAGAATGTTCTTTTATTTTCCCCCAATCATTTCTTGATGATATTTGTGAGATTCAACCTCAAATTCCTACTACAGTATATCTGTCAGCATCAATTATTAATTGTATTTCTAACAGAGGTTAAATTGACCAAACAAACTCCGTTTTAGAAGAGCAGCCGAACTGTTTAGATGCGAATGAGTCAGGTCAGAGAGGACAAATTCTCCTCAACACACTGACAGGTGCTTCACTGGGATTTCACAAGTGCTCCGTCTCTTTTTTTTTCTGTCTGAGTTAGATGGCCTGAGGGTGTGGGTTCAGACATAGAGACACAGAGGGCTTGGATGGGGAGAGCTCAAAGTCGGCGAGATCCCATATCGACTGCTTGAACCTATGCATTCATTTTAAACTTCACTTCTGGCTTTGTAGTCTCCCAGACCTAGTGGACATCTGAAAAACTCATTCTGAACTCTGAGAACTGTGGAAAATGACCAAGGCTGGCCAATTTCCTGTAATAAGCTTCATTTACATAGTGGTTGGAAATCAGAGCGAGCCGGTTCGCTTGGCCGCGTGTTAACAGCCCCAGTGACTGCGCTCAGTGCTGAGTTAATGGCCCTGCTGACTCTCACACAACTTCCAACACGCTCAAAATTATCGCTGGCAGTTGGTGGGATGGACTCTCATAGTCTTTAGTCAAGGCAGACACCATATTCAATGATCTGCAGGCTGTGATGGTTAGACAGCAGTCTTTACAGTGGTACATACTGTATAAAGGTTATATATATTGTCAAGGGGAGCGTACGACAGACACAGTGGGAGTGGCGTCGGGCCTCGGAGATGATTTTATTGAACAAAATAATCTCCAGGGCAAAAGTTTCCAAACTGAACTGGTGTCCTCGTCTTCCTGCAGGGGTAGTGAAGGTCAGGCAGTGTTCGAGGGGGAACGATGACATCAGCGTGCATGCACAGGGAAGAGCTCTCCTGGTCAAGGGCGACGATGAAGGGACGGGGAGGCAATGATATCTAGGGGAGGCAGCTGACTTGTCACAATATATATATATATATATATAATGGTCCCATGCATTTTTAAGGTGGTCTTAACCACTATGTACTTAAAATATATCATTAAAACTGTGTTGATTTCCTTCTAAGAAAATGGCGTTTCCTTTACCAAGTCTTGTAATTTAAGGCATAGGAGTTTGATATTTCATGTGAAAAAATCATCATTTTAATTTATATAGCTGAGTAGTCCACTTATTACTTCAACCAGGGGTGTTAAACATATGGCTCATAGAGTTGTCCAATTATTTTAGGGTTAAGTCAATATTGCATGCCCCTAACATAACATAGCATCATCTTTGGAATTTTTTTTTTCTATAAATAATATTGTAGTTTGTATTTGTTCATTTTAATGCAACATTGAGCAAAATATGGTTTTAAGAAAAGGTCATTTCAAAAGACATTTTCTCTGATTTGGTCCTCAACCTAAAATGAGTTTCACACCCCTGATAATAACCTGACATAACTAAGGAAGTTAATGGGGGACATGTGCATGGAAAAAAAAAATGTCTTGGAATTTACCAATAGTATGTTTTGAAATAGTTATTATTATTCCATGCAAAAAGCTGCTGTTTTGCTTGTTTCTGGGACAAACATTTTCTTAGCAAATGCAAAACCAGACTGCAGACTTCATGGTGATTGTGTAACCAAGCATTTTTTCAGAAGATACTCTACACTGTGGACTATGTGGAGGATGTTGTACATATCCATTCACTCTTTTTGCCTTTGTCTTTTCATGCATGTAGAGGATTTGTGCAATGATGAAAGCAACCAGAGTACATAATACAAAAAATTTAAAAAGACATCATAAAAATTAGCAAAGTTTATTCTGTGTATTCTGGTTGCTTTCAACACTGCACAAATCATCTACAATGCTTGAAAAGACTTGTTTTTAAAAATCAGGCAAAATGACCACTTTATGACTGTGAAAATGTCTCTGCTCTGTGATCTGTAGGCAGTCTAGTTTTGGTAAATGTTAGACACATAATGCATGCACTCTGGTGTAAATTTCATTGCAGTGAAATCATACACCGTTGGAAGTGTGAGAAATGAGTGAAGTGCTGGATGTCTGTGTGACAGAATGAGGAGAAAAAAGAAAAAAAAAACTGGTAATTACACTGGGCTGAAAAAAATGTACAAATGACCCTATATACCCACTGCAGCTGTTTGAGTGACTAGCATCGAACACTGCTTCTCAAACTTTTCAGGCTGAGCAACACCTCGCATCAACCACATCTAAGTAAGTGCCCGCTAGTCACTGCTTTCACTTGGCATTTTTAGCATTAGGAAAACAGAAATATCTTTGACTGCATAAGAAAAACACGCACAATGTTAATTAATTATTTTAATTGGAAGAGCGGGAATTACTCTAAATCACTCAACCCCTGCTCCACTCCAGATTTTCCATTTCCTGCTCACTACAGTAGCATTTACTTTTCAGTTGTCTCTGAATATCTGTGAATACTGCATATGCATTAGTCTTTTATTTTCCCATAACAGTTTGTATATTGCAGAGTTATTTGCAATATTATTAACTTGACTGCACAGACACTTTTAGATGAGAACTGAACTGAGCTGGATGATGACGTTTTCTCCAGAACTGCTGAATAAAATGTAAACTCATTGGTAGACTTTGCATAGTTATTAAACCAAACCGACTCAACAATGAACTGATTTAAGATGAATGAGTGTTTATTGTTGTAGTACTTTAGCACAGAACTGAATTACGCAACCAATAGGCTCATCGGTAATCCATTCATACATTTCTGCAAAACCAAAAACCGTACCGTACAAATTGCTGCAATTTCCAGTACAACTTTTATTCCTTTTCACACAAAAGTATGCTTTACAGGTACATTTTTGACTAATAAAGTTTACTTTTACACAGTTATTTGCAGTATGTTGTATTATGATTTCAAAACAATTTTAACTCATACTTTTGAATGTTGTCGTCACTCATACAACTTCCACTTTCTAGTTCAGTAGGCTTACTCAGCAGCTCACATGATACAGCGTAGCACTTAGGAGGTGAAAAACTATGGTTTAAATCCCATGTAAAACGTATTGACAAAAAATTTTTACATTACTTTTGCATTTGTTGACATTATTGGGTATATAGGGGATATTTCCAACATGATAGCGCATTAATCTTTAGCGACACTCGCTGGATAGTTGAATTCTGAATGGCAGCAAAACGTACCTCGAGCAGCATTATAAAAACACTGCAGTACGTACCTGTACCAATCAAATACAAACGTGTTACATATCAAACATGTGTTTTGGCATCACTCTCTGGACATTTCTCTTTAAAACTGCAGCAAAACGTGCAGTAAGGTACACATTTATGGATTTGCAGAGCACATATTTCCAATAAGCCTGAATAAAAACGTGCCAAGGTCACGTATTAAACATTTGTTTAGCGCCACTCTCTGAATATTTCACTTTGAAACAGGGGTTGCAGAAATGTATGTAGAGGCACGTATTTCCAATGAGCCTGGGTTGGATTTTTGTTTGCATTATTGACACTGCTTTCTTGTTTATCACAGTAAAGCTGCGGTATTGTATAAAGTGCTATATAAATAAAAGTGACACTGGCATTACCCTTGTGATAGGGCAATATGTAAACAATTTTGGAGCAGGCGTTTTGATTCTGCAGAAACTTTCCTTATTGAAATCATGCAACTCTGGATGCCTGCTGCTGTTAAGGTTAATGAAGAACTGAAGAAGCAAAATAAGGAGTTTTTCCAGACAGTGATCTTGTGTACCCATCTCAGCTCACAGAAAAACATTACTGATTGCAGTTATCAGCCCTAGGCAATATTCCAATAAAACTAAACACACGAGAAGCTTATAAAACTAGACTTGCATTTCCTGAAGGAAATAACTGTGTTTGCAAGACACAAAAAAATAATAATGTTAAAGGTTAAGTGTGTAATTTCTATGCCACGGTGGCCCTGTGGCTATAAAGATGCAAATTTACCAAAACAGATTTTTATGGCTTACTGCGGTCATTGATTTTTATATTTATTCTAATATAATAATAACAATGTATCTGTTTTTAAATTACATCGTGTGGTTAACCTACACATTCAAATAAGAGTTGAATGACAAAAGTGTAAACAAGCAATGCTATAATATGTGTTAATATTAAAGTTAAATTAATCGGAAATTGCAGTTTAGAAAACAATTTCTTATTTATATTCTTGTTATAGCAAGGCCCAAAATAGCCAAGTGCCTAAACTAAACTATGAGTAAAATGTATGTTTAATAAAAACTCAATAGTGATGTTGAATCCAACTCCTACATCATAATGACAGCGTTTTAGGATAGATTATGCATAGATAGTGTATATATTTCTTCAGCAGGGTCCCTTGTTGTAACAGTATTTTTATTTCTTCACTTTAAACATTACCCGACAGTTCTGAATGTTTTAATGCCATCATAATCAAACGTGTCTGAGTTCTTCTCACACAGGCAAAGAAATTAATTCAGATAGGGACATCTGTGATTTCAGTTTATTATCAGACAGAACAAGCACATCACAATCTGACATCAACACTTACTAGCAAAGATACACTTGTGCTAATGCTGGAAATGTTCTACCTTGAAGAAGAGGGGGGGGAGAGTTGCAGCTGAGCAAAATGAATTTGTGGACTGCTTATTTTGACAGTGATACATAAATAACAGAAGTGTTTGTTGAAAAATTATTCCAAAAACATTAATTCATTTTGTTTGTGCACCAAATTACCAGTAAACAGACAATATATTAAAAGATAAATTTGTGTGCTTTATCAAAAATATGAGAACATAAACATATGTCTGTCTTGTACACCTCTATTGTATCCACTTTTCAAGTGATTGCTATTTCTTAAAAACATGAGATGAGTCATGAATATGTTTTGTGGTAATCACCATTATAGAAAGACTGGAACATTCCTTTAAAAAAGGAGGCTCTCTCTGTCTGTCATTCTAGTGTGAGTAAAGACTGGCAGTGTAGCTCCAGTTGGTGCATAGGACATGAGGATATTAATGAGTTATTGTTTTAAGATCCCTAGCAGTGTTGCCAGATCTCGCGAGATAAATAAGCAACCAGGCCTGTGAAAACAAGCCCAAAACAAGCGACTTTTTCT
>JAUCMS010000038.1:2121397-2143742 GCA_032357445.1 Enteromius radiatus
TTATAGTAACGCCACATTTTATTGTCAGTAATGGTAACGGCGTTGTAACGGGGGAAACAGTAATTCGTTTGATTACTTGTTACTGAAAAAAATAACGCAGTTAGTAACGCCATTTATTTATAACGCCGTTATTCCCAACACTGCTAATGATTATCATTGTTATGATTATACACAGACCGTCTCTGCATTTGATAAATAAATAGATTAATCTAGTCATTATACATTACCATCACTCTATTCTCCTATTTGATCATGTTCAGTGCACGTTTCACGTTTCAATGATTCAGAGTCGACTCGTTCTTTTGCGCGACAATGACTTCATACACGTTATACTTTCAGATTTAAAACTTTGCAGGATGTTTTCATTCACTTAGAGCTTTTACACATTGCATGAAAGCTAATTTTCAAAAATCTTAATAGGGTCACTTTAACAAATAGAATATTTGAACTTGCTGTAAATAGCATATCGCTAAGAAATACCACTATTTACATATCGGCAGCTGACTTGCTGCCTCGATGCCTTATGAAATGACTTTGCAGGCAGCATTTCTTTTGTAAGAAGGCACCTAATGAAACTGATTTCAGACAGGCTTCTTAATGATCTACAACAAAATAGATAACTAAACGAATATACTATTACTATAATACTCACTAGAAATAACATCAAAATTTAAAAAAAGTCATTCAGATATATCAACACAGTCTCACGACCAATTCTTAATTATTCATACGAGGTGGTAGATTTGTGCTAATTCATACAAATTTGTATGACCTCATACAATTTTGCGCGATTTAACTAAACCCCAGTGACGGGTAGGTTTAGGGGCGGGGTTAGGTGTAGGTCATTCATACGGACTGGCCAACACAGTCTCACGATTAATTCGTACGTATTCGTAAGAGGTGCAAAATTGGCAACGTATGAAATACGAGTGATGTCATGTCATATGAATTTGTACGAATTAGCCACCTCGTAAAAGATGTACGAATTGCCGTGAGACTGGGCTGGAAATATACATTTACACACAAACTCACTTTTTTTTGTAGTTCAACCGTCAGGGAATGGAAAGCAAATCAAAGGCAGCAAAGGATACATTTATGCTGCCTATAAAATTCAATCTGAAGAAGGCACCTCTGGAGACAAGAAATAAAGCAGAATTTGGATTTGGACGTGCCTTGCTGCCTTCCTGCCTTGAAACACTACCTCTGAAGGCAACATCCCAGAGCTTTCAGACACCTTAGTTTAAACACAATATCTATTTGTATTTGCACTTAGTGTACTATAGTCTCTATCACTATTTAATGATCAGCATAAATTGAAAATATTCCATAAAAACCCACACAGAAAATTAATTATCCTTCATTTTTAAGTGCACCCTTGTATACACACATTTTTATACACACCATTCTTTGTTTTGTATTTTTCAGAATATAAGATTTTAGCTAACATCTATAAAGCCTAGCCCAGTGCGGTCTCAGGCATTATGCCTTTTCTTAAAGCTGATTTTCAGTTTTCAGCTGACACAACATCATAACGTGAATAACAAACCATAACCGTGATGTGCACTTACTGTCACGTATGCATTTATGTAGATTTTTCAATTTCATTCCAAATATATTAAGGTGAAATTTTGTTTACGTGTGCATCAGTAAGCAACGTACGGCTGTAGAGGATTTTTATGCAGGCTTTTATGGTTGTGACAGCTACTTTCTGAAAGTGCTACAGCAAACATTAGCAGCGTGACTATGGATGCAAAGCATTTCTACAAAATGCAAACGACATAATTGAGGTGCTGCGGTTTGAAGCACCTGCCAAGTTCTCTGACGGGCAGTGAAATTCTGTCCGAGTCCCACAGTGTTTAGACCGGTGTAGGCTGAGAGCGGAGGAGCTCAACATAATAGTTTGCAAGGGCTTACAAGGTCAAAGATATACACTTTCTATTTCCAGTCAAACAGACCTTCACATACCTGTTTCATAGCTGCCGCCTACTTATGAAAGCGCATTTAAGTGCAGTATAACAAGATTTTTACATTCTCAACTGAAAATGTGAGTGGTTTTTGTCCGAAATAAATGGCACAATGTTAAGAAACTGCAGGCAGTTGTGTGGCTGTTTACTGGCCCAAACCAAACGCCTCACTTAGCCTTTTCACACTGCACTTAACCCCGAGTTATTATCTTTTTTTTAAACGCTGCTTTTAACCCCTGGCTAAAGCATGGGTGCATTTTCAAAGAAAGTTAGCACCGCTTTTAACCCTGGGCTTTGAAATCCTGCTCAGAAGCATTAACCCCTGCAAAAGGGAAATTATCCATTGTTCACACAGGTCTAATACTGTATATGATTAATAATACTGACACTGTAAATATGCAAATAAAAGTGTTAACTCATGTATAGCGTAACACCTGCATAACCAAGATGTAAACATGTGAAAACATTATAATACATGATACTCTTTCGCAAAAAACTAATGCTAAAGTACATTATTTATTTTAAACAATAATAATAATATTGAAAATGTATTAAAACTAGTGCTTTCAAATGATTAATTGCATCCAAAAAAAGTTTTCATTTACATAATATATATGTGTGTGTGCTGTGCATATTTATTATGTATATATAAATAAACACACACATACAGTAACCTATATATTTTACATATTACATTTGTATATAGTTACAGTATATATTAAATATTTACATGCATATACATTTATTTATTTGACTTGACAGGTGGCCAGGTATGGTTTACAAGGATACTAGGAATTTGTGCTCTGCATTTAACCCATCCAAGTGCACACACACAGCAGTGAGAAGTGAACAACCACACACCCACACACTGTGAACACACACCTGGAGCAGTGAGCAGCCATTGCTGCGGCACCCGGGGAGCAGTTGGGGGAACGGTGCCTTGCTCAAGGGTCTCGCCTCAGTCGTGGTATTGAAGGTGGAGAGAGCTGGTTATTCGGACCTGGGACTTTTGGGTGACCCCTTAAGGACTTGAACAGTTCGAGTTGTAAAATACCACAAGATTTGATTACTAAGCAAGAAACATTAGTACAGTTAGTGTTATTTCATATATTCAAAAACTAAGATGATGACATGTATTAGATGTGTAGGAAAAAAATTGCATTGCTTTTTATCTAATGTACACACCACATAATTTTAAGATTAAGATTTATTAAAACTCATTTTCATGAAATCAACATGAATACATTTTAAAGAAGCTGTTTTAAAGCTTTTTCTTTCTTTATAATGAATAATGAAAGCTCATACTGTACACACATATTCACACATATTATATAAAGTATGTTGTTGACCCAGCCCTCACTAATTGTATGTTCTGTCGCTGCCATCAGATGTATATTTCTGCCTTTATCTGCATCTGGGTCGTGTGGGGGCAACTTGACTTCTCTTTGAGATTTTGTTGACCTTTTATGAAATGAAATCTGAGGGGAATGTCAGCTTTTGAGAGGACATCTGAAAGCTTTGCTGTCAGAGTGAGTGGCGGAAAGGTAAATAGACTGTGGGGGAAAAAAGCTCAGAGAAAAAGCTGAAGTGACATAGTCTCCAGTGTTTATAACCTTCAGTCCATTCACTACTGGGACTGCTCCAGACATTATCATGACTATCTGTATGCCCAGAGCCGTGTTGCTGTATTGACTTTACACTGACCCCAGCAATTGTCAGCATGATCTTTGACCTCCTTGTTGACTATTGAATATACGCCGCGGTGTACAGCAAGGAATACGATTTCTCTTTTTTTAGTTCCCTTTAAAGCCAGATTAGTGCGCATTAAAGGAGCAATCCACGATAAAATCTGACATAATGAGCGTGAGTTGCTAATGCCAGCACTGCAGCCAAATGACCAGGTATTTGACAGGCCTGTCTGAAACTGCAATGGTGCATTTTTTTTCAGTTTGTCAACATAGCAGCATCTGCCCTTATACTAAAAGTGTTTGTGAAGGGCTCCCTCCAGTGGCTCAAACTGTTATTAAAATACTAAACACCAAAATTTTCCATTTAAAATAATATATACAGGTGCTGGTCATATAATTACAATATCTTCAAAAACTTGATTTATTTTACTAATTCCATTCAAGAAGTGAAACTTGTATAATGTAGGCTATACATTCATTCCACACATATTGATATATTTAAGTGTTTATTTATTTTTCTTTTGATGATTATAACTGACAACTAATGAAAACACAGAACTCAATATACTCCTTAAGACTAATACAAAGAAAGGATTTTTAGAAATCTTGGCCAACTGAAAAGTATGAACATGAAACGTATGAGCATGCACACCATGCAATACTTATTTGGGGCTCCTTTTAGCCTGAATTACTGCAGCAATGCCCAGGAGAGGCACCATGAATTACCTCTCATCTCGACAAATCACGTAGTCTGTCTAATGTGTGAGAATATTTCACGGGAGGCACACAAGTGGTAAAATAAAAATAGCTAACAATAATCAATACATTATAAAATAAAAAGAGACAGGTTTTGGCGCTCAGATATTTTTAAACCCTGTAAAATGGGAATTATGTATTTTGTTAATTTTGCCAATCTATTGTGGTTAATATTAATTTCTTAATTTATAAAATCTTAATTTCTTTGTCAAATGGCATGTTTTAAGGGTGAAGGGAACAGAAAATAAAATACAATAAATATGAAATAAACAGACTTCAATAGTAATGTGGGAGTCATTTGTACACACAATGGCCGTTAAGCGTGATTTCACCAATAACGAGATGTTCCTGCATCAACATCCCAATCGGAATTGAGGAATAATGTTTCTGGAAATGTTTTAGGATTATGATCAGGGTTAGGTGCCTCTGTTCATCAGCTATAATTTCCCACAAATTTTAGATATAAATGTTGGTGCGGGTAGGCTGAGTTAGGCGTGTTCCTGGGTCAACATATTTTGTTGACCCTGAAGCAACATTTTATTCCAAAATTTTAGTTTTGACCATATCTCTGCACCTAAAGCTAACCCTACCCACGAGTAATGCCTAAAATCAGAGGAAATGATAGATGACTGATACTGATGTACAAGCACCAAACACTGATTGTAAGCCTAAACTTCACAAAAAACATAAACTGGTTCTTCAAATCTGATTGGTTAATCACAATGTTGTTCCAGGGACAACAAAGATGTTGACCCAGGGACACGCCGAACTCAGCAAAATCAGGTTCTGCGTAGGGGGCAGGTTAAGGGGCAAGGATTGGGATAAGTTATTATTATTATTATTATTATTATAAGATACTTTTAGACAACAAAAAATGTTGATCCAGGATCATGTCTTACTTGGCAAAAACACGACCACCCACAAGGGACACCTCAAGACATGTTGTGGAAAAGCCTTATATGTCTTTCGCCTTCAAAATCTTATTTACGTGGCTTACATTTGCATAACACCCTCCAATTACGGTTCAAAATATATCCTTTTATTTTTAGAAACATATTTAGATATAGACTGTGTATGTATCTAAGCACTATCTACTCAGAACAAATGTTTTGAAGATGTTAAACATGGTTATACAGTGTCATTACAAGCCAGACATTCAATTTTGACAGCTTACTACTATAAGGAGTGCAAATAATACAGAAGATCGTAAAAAAAGACGGAAAGAAAAAAAGGATAATGTAGTTTGGTTATGATTATTACCTGACCGAGATAAAGATGTCAATTTTTCTGAATTACATTCACTTCATCAAGAAGCTTAACAAAACTTTGCACACCCTCAAATATTGTGACCTAATACCTCAATGTCACTTTAGTCAGAATGTCATGGAAAATTACTGCTTAATTATTTTCAATTGCTCCATTTCTTACATACACCTCGCTTAAGCTGGGGGGAAACGACGAAATACATAAAACACGTTAAAGAGCAAGAATACGCTTTTCACACTAGAGGGAGACACAATCCATGTTATACCTGCTCCTCCCGACACCTAATGTACACACCACAAAATCTTATTTTTAGCCAACACTAGATTTAATCACTAACTTGTATTAGATCAGCATGGGTACAGACGTCTCATAAAGAAATGTATGCAATACTTAGCGAAACTGCTTTAGAAACGGTCACCTTTGTTCTCATCCAAAACATTTTTACTAAACATGAGAATAAAAACAATCCCAACAAAAGAGTGAGCTTAACAGTACTTTTTTTTATGTAATTATTAAAAAAAATAAATAAAAATCATTCACTGGTTTGGTTTTATTTTGTATAATAAAGAGAAAACAGACAGAATACAAAAGGAACTAGTTTTGGAAATTTTATTTGGTACAACAGTTAAGTTAACTGACAAAATGTATTGTTAATTTTTGCATTTCAAATGTAAAGCCCTCCAATACCCAGTCTAAACTTGTACAAAGTCATGTGCTTAAAGCGGAAAAAACAAGCAAGCTCGTAACCTCAAGAAAATGCAAAAAAGCTCAAGAAAGTACAGTACACCGGCATGTTAAGCACATAATAAATGAGTCCCTACCAGTTTTGAGAAAGCAGCTAATATCAGACAAATTACAAATCTGCAGTCTAAATAGCACACAGATAAGTGAAGAAGAGTTATTCAGTGTGTAAAACCACTGCTATATACAAACAGATAGCTGCACGTGTTTGTTTTCTGAACATGGACCCATGATGATTTCCTTTTTTTTTTTTTTTTATGTGAACTCAAAAGAAAATCTTTGGATAAGTAAAAAAAAACATCAGAATCCCCCATTACTGTTGGTTTCAGTTTTCTTCACAGTTGACCCCTTTGTTTTCTTTGTTTTTTCGAACCTCTTCCAGCTTCTTGTCCTAAAATAGAAGCAAAGAGTATTAATTTGTCGTTAAAAAAAACCCCCATCTACAAAAGCACACAGTCACATTTACCTTCTCTTTGAACTTCTCGCTCATGGCTGCCATGATGGCAGAACGGTTTTCTTTGTTGGCTTCCATTTTCTGGTTCAGTTTCTCTTCTGCCATCTTGCTGAAATTGTTATTTTCTTCCAGAGCTTTCTGAAGCACCTCCTTCTCATGCTCGCGCTTCTCTGCTAAGTGTTTCAGAACCTCGGCTTCATGAGACTAGAGGAGAAAAAAAAAAAAACACTGCATTAAGTTATCTATAAATCTTAAAAGCTAGGAATATAAAATGCTCACTTTAAAAGCAGTCAGTTAACAGATTAGACAGAAACCCCCTTGTACCACATGTCCCTTTATAAGAGATCTCTTTGCTTCTGGAGAAAGCTCCATACATTGTCGAACATAGACTTTTGTCGAGATGTTAACTTGAATGCATTGATTTTTTTATAAAAAAGGTATAGGGATGCACCTTGCGCCTCTCTTCTGCAGCGTCTAGTTTTTTCTGGATCTCCTCCAAGGAAAGGTCCTTCTTCTTTAGAGGGGAGAGAGGGAACTCACCCTTGGCATCTGGAGAAGGACTCGCAAGGATGACCTCAAAAGCTTGTCCTGAGGCACGCTTGTCCAGCTCCTTCACCTGAATATCTGAAAACAAGCTTTACTTGTTAACTGCAAAGTTCAAGAATCATCTACATCATGCACAACACACATATCCATACCAGTCACATGCACAAATGCAGGCCTTACCACTCGAAGATGCCATTGTTGCAGAAGACTAGAAGGTCGACGTATGCCTGAAAATCAAATAAGTGACATGTTTCACACAATACTGTTAAACATCCCGTTTGTTCAATAACACACACATAAACATACACACATATACATATATATATATATATATACACACACACACACACACACACACATATATATAACAAAGTGTGAATGTATATACTTCAAGAAAAATACATTTCTCGTTGCCTCCTGATGTGCCCAACTGGAGGTCTCGTCACTTTTTACAGAAAACTGGGTTCCCAAAGTACAGCAAACCTATTAAATACATTTAGATGACGACATGTCCTGAATTTAGCGCGCAAAGCTTGCTACAGCTTCGCGGGGGAAAAAAAAACTCGCGCGTTTTCTTCACAACACACAGCCCCCACCCCTAAATACTCCACCTGCACGTGCAAAAACCACAGACTTTTGGAGAGAGAGAGAAAAACATAAAAAGACACCCTGTCGTTAAAAGTCGGCCATTTTTGTGTGTTTATTTTGAAAAATGACTAACGTTAACGATATTAAAGTGTATTTTGTGGAGAAACAAAGCCGCTTTTATTAGAGGCAAGGAGAGAACATATCCAAACAAAGACTAGCGTGCACAGCTCCGCCTTGCTATTAGTAACCTCTCCATAACTCCTGCACACTACAAAAACATTATGCAATCTCGCTGTACTCGGACCTGCATCGGTTTGATGCACAAACAACGCATTATGTATGGTATGAAGTATATGGAGAAGCAGATGCGTTAGAAATCCTAACGTTAGAGCTTTATAGGTCAGATATCGTGACTTTTCAATATTCTTATCAGATTACACCAAGATCTTGACTTAAACGTGACCTAAATTAAGTCATAAATCTCTTAAAACGGTTAGGGGTAAACCACGCAGGTGCTGGATAAACTATAGGCATCAATAGGAATACAAACGCACTGTGTAAACTAGAACATGCCTCCATTAACTCTTAATATATGACATGCATGCCACAGAAATATAAATCTACACTTTAATGATCCTACTCACGCAAGACACATCGCACAAATGTATAAAATCATTTGCATTTTACCATAACAATGCAGGCACACCCACCTTCAGACAAAAAAGATTCAGCTTTGAATGATGACAAAGCTCGCCTCGCGCCGTTTTCTCACTTCAACGTAGGTCAAGTTCGCGCATAAAAGGATCGAATTTATGTCGTCACTACATGTTCCTGGCGCCTATTGGCTGCGCTCACTGGCTTCCGGATAATGTAGTTCTGTCTAAAAACGCAGCGCAGTAGGTGTTGATCTTCGTTTGTTTGTTTGTTTGTTTGTTTTTGCCACTACTAATAGCGGCAAAATATAGACAATGATAGATATGCTCAAAATAGCGTCTGGTCAAACCAGTTTCTTCTGTTAATGAATGTTTTGAGTCAGATATGACGCCTGCGATCTGTGTCTGTCAATATGATCAGTCTCACATGCAGCAAATAAATTGAATAAATTTTAAAATAATAAATAAATAATAAAGCCTAATAATAATAATGGTTGTTAAATCACATTAATTAACCTGATAACCAATAACAACCATTAAATAAACTGGCAGCAGTGTTACAGGCCAAGACTGCCATGTGTTTTTTTCTTCTTCTTTTTTTTTATTTTTTAATTCGCATGTCATAAGCCGTGACTGAACACCTCATCTTCCACATTTGGAACTGCATAATGTTCATGGCAAAGGGAAGTGACTCATCATATCAGCATGAAATGATCCAGCACAGGGATTTAGAATAATATCTTTACTGGGCACGCATAAATTTAGTCGCCTTGCGTTCACTGATTTGAAATCTATTTTGAGGCCATAGATAAAAACATTAATGCTGCGTTGTTCAAAAATATCTGAAGCGATCTGAAATGAAACACAAATGGATTGTGAATGTACGTGCCTTGTTCTCAGTGAGACATGTATCTGTTAGAAAATGGGCTAGAAATCTGAAAATAGCTTCTGGTTTAAGCTCTTCGCGCTCTCTGACAGTTGTTACTAGGAGATTGGGAGAGAAGGATGAAAGTAGAATGTGTGGCTTTGTAAAACAAAGCTTTTTAATGTTAGGATATATTTAGCATCTCCTTCACAGCACTGCAAAGTTCAGTATTGTTATAGACTGTGAAGATTTACAGGAAAAATCTTTGCTTCTGATTTTGTTATTAGTTCACGTCTGAAGCATAATGAATGTAAAGTCATGCTCTGAAGTTAAAGACACAAAACCATAGAAGCATGAGCAATTTGCAGTTATGCTTGCCTTAGCAAGTGACAGCAATCAGTTTAAATGCGTATACATTCATGTATATAATTATCCCAGATTTTTTTTTCATCTTTTTTTCTGTCAGTCAACATCTATCAGTACTGCTGCGTTCATGTGTAATCGTTTAAGAAATGCCGATCAATATAATGTGTTAGTGTATGCAGGCATACTGGAGGAGGAACAGATGGTGTTTGGCAGCTCCATGCCAACAAACCACAAGCCCTGTCTGTGTGGGGCAAAAACAGTCAGGCATGAAGGGACGGGTGAATTTTGGTGACCTAAAACATCAGATAGTAGCTATTATACAATCAATGTAAACAAAATGTACATACAATCTGTCAAAAGCTGTATTTATTACATGTAAACTCCATGTGACATTATCTTATGTGATATCAGATGGATCAAAATTTAATGAAATAATGAAATGGTAAACAGAGGTATACAGCCAAATTGTTATAACTGAGCTGGTGAAATGACCAGGACCTGATGAGGAGGGGTCTCCGACTAATTAATCAATTCTGTACAATACCATTACGTCAACGGCCGAGTTAACCATGTGAAAATTTTACCAACTGAGAATCATGTGCCCTATTTTTATTAATATTTCATTTCTTTGCACATAATTATTAAGTTGATACTCTGATCATATTTTTGCTGAGCTATTGGGGGAGAAGAGCCTTGGTGAGAGAGGTGAAGAAGAACCCAAAGATCACTGTGGCTGAGCTCCAGAGATCCAGTCGGGAGATGGGAGAAAGTTGTAGAAAATCAACCATCACTGCAGCCCTCCAGCAGTTGGGGGTTTAAGGCAGAGTGGCCCGAAAGAAGCATCTCCTCAGTGCAAGACACTGAAAAATACCTGAAGGACTCCAAGATGGTGAGAAATAAGATGATCTGTTCTGATGAACTTTTTGGCTTTAATTCTAAGCTGTATGTGTGGAGAAATCCAGCCAAGGACCAGGATTGAAAACCGTTGCCCTAAACTGATGTGTGCATAATAATTAAGCAGCTTTCTTTTAATAAATTGAGCAAAAAAAAGAGATTTAACTCAGACTGAAAAGTGAAAAAATAGTAAATCCCCATTAGAAATGTTTAAATGCAATATGAGAAGTTAAGACATGAACATTGGACTTCTTGGGCCATTGGGTCAAAAGTAAAGTACTTAAAACAAAACCCTGAGGTATACCCCTGGCGGTCTGTAAAGGCCTCTGTCATTCACACATGTTCTATCAATTAGATACTTTTTAACCAGGATATGTTGACATGCACTTCCTTTATTTCAGTCTGGTTTCAATATATTTTGATAAATCATATCAAAGTTTAGATTAGGGTGTCCAAACTAAGTCTTGGAGGGCAATTCTCCTGAAGAGTTTAGCTCCAACTTGCTGGAGGTTAGGTCTAGTAAGACCTTGTCTGGGAATGTTTGGTTCAGGAATGTGACATTTGTGTTGGAGCTAAACTTTGCAGGACCGTGAATCTCCAGGAGCAAGATTGGACACCCTTGACTTAAGGTTAAAAATAAAGACAACTAATAAAAGTTTCAAGACCCTTCAAATCAAAGTTTAGAAAATCAGTTTCCATCAGTATCAATTTTCCATTATTCATCACCTTCTTTAAATAATGAAGTAAACAAAACTAATAATTAGCCTATTAAATACATTAAATACATAAGTTCTGTCCTAATTAAGATACTGTAATGATTTTCTAGGCATATGTGTCTGTCTAATGACTACAGCTATCTTTTCAGTAAAGCACATTAATATTAAAGTTGCATGTTTTTAATATATAAGTATATGCAGTATGCTATATTAATGTTGTCTGCATATGTGGATTAGGATGAGCACTGTAGCTGTGTATCAGTGTATGTTGCTAATAATGGTTCTCCCTAGTGCTGTTTCACATGTATCAGTGAAGCTCATTGGCTTTTTTATTTTTGCTATAGCAATTGCTCATTGTCCCCGTGGAGCTCTCAGAGCAGTCGACTCAACACAGGATCATTGTTTTCTTTTGGGTCAGCATACAGAGAGAATATGAATAAAGTTGTCTTGTTTGTTTTTTCGGAAAGCAGAGCTTGAGCAATACTTTACAATCGGGCTAACATATCACTTTGTGAAGGAAGGATGCTGGAAAGAGCAAGTAATGCACTGTCAGTTTGATTTGTGCTCAACAGTTTTAGAGCTAAACTACTTACAATATTAAATGCTACACAATCTTTTAATAAGAAAAAATGCTGCAGTTTTACATAGATAAACAGCCTTGTTTTTTATTTTGCTAACTAATGTTTTTTTTTTTTTTTTTACTTATTTCTGAATCTGTGGTCTTTGATGAAGCAAAAACTGTGTATTAATCAACAAGTAAAAATGACTGTGTTACCCACACTTTACTGTTTACTCCTCGTATGCTCAAACTAGGGCCCAAATGGCTCAATCAAACCCCATGCCACAGATACTCATAAAACACCAATACCTACAAAAAAGTCTACCAGTACAAAGTTCAAAACTGAACAGGATGTCTGTAGTTTTGAATTTTCTCTGCAAGTTTCATGCTAATTTTTGCCATTTTCAGGCGTTGTATTTAAACAAACTCCTCCTAGAAATTTAAACAGATCAACGCTAAATTTGATTAGTGTAATCTAAACCCCTTTGTGTTGTAAAATTGCAAAGATCTTGAATTTTTGTTGAAGGGCGTGTCTGTAGCAGCCTTACAGACTTTGATGTTTTGTCAGATAGGAAGTTATCAGGCATACAATGTCCAATCTGCAAAAAAGAAGTTTGGCACATATAGCCTAGTATAAATAACATTTTTCTCCTATTTACCACTTTAACTTTTAGTACTGGGCTGTACGTGTCCTGACTGAGCTCCAGTCGTGCACTGCTATAGGACCTTAGTATGTGTGTGTGTGTGTTCACAGCTTTGTGATCCAAATCAGGACAAAGGATGAAGTCACCACCCAGAGTTTTCCAGAATACAGAGGAGGGAAGAGACCCGCTACATAAGCAAACCAACCAAAATCAATCCAGTCCTCTCAACAACAAAAAACAAACAAACATTTGATATATTAAAACATGAGCAAAAGCTTTTCAGATTATCCTCTGACAGTGCCATAGTGAGTGTTTGCCCTGCCCCACTCCAGCAGGAATGGTTTGATCTGTTGAGTCAAACGCTGAGAGGATGTAAACGCTCCACACGAGGGTTTGATCACTGCAGCTCATCGAGTCTGAACCAGCTGGAGAATCAACAGTGACTGAGGTCTGGACAAAACTGTTGAAAAGAAACTGACTTCAGCAGTCTATAAAATAAAAATATGAAATACTTTGGAAGTCAATACTGGCTCAGATTGAAAATGTACTATTAATAAGTAGCAAATTAGGAGCTTGTTGAAGCAAAAGTCATTTATTGTGAATGGACCAAATTAATGTGTGATCAAATAAACTGAAGTGGAAAAAATAAATATATATTTGAAAAAAAATAAATAAATTACTACCTTGAATTTAAATATGCTTTCTGTTTAAAATTACATCTAACAGAAGGAAATGTATTATCTTATGCCAAATCATGTTAACTATTGTTCAAATTGTTCATTAAAAGCTTTAAGGTACATTTCTAAAATGAAGAAGCTGACAGCTAATGATGTGCAAATGTCCCGAGCAGTTCCCCAAAACTGAGACAGTATTTAAAGACGATGTTACTATAGCAACAAGTTAAGTAGCGACCGTGCCCATGAGACACTGCCTTGCATGGCTGAGGCTCTGTCAACTTTCAGGGGACAATAACTGAAGAACAGCATATAACATCAAACTGGTCTGAGAAATGATTTGGGTGGATAAGAAGTCTCACATAGCTGCTTCAAACACAAGGAACGGAGTAACAACCACGCCCCGGTGAGTCATTACCTTGTTTATTCAATTCTCTTGTATTTTTATAGTAGTGATGTCAAGTTGTCAAGTTTTTGACAGTTTAATATCCTTCCCAGTGCCCCCTCTCTCTCTCTCTCTCTCTCTCTCTCTCCGTGGTTAAAGATGGTTTATTCCACGGCTGCGTGATAAGAGTAACTCGGTGTGTGAGAAAGAGGAAAGTCTCCTTCTAGAGGACAAACGGGGAAATGCATCTCCTCAATTATAGAAAACGAACAACATAAAACATTTAGAAGCAGTCTGTTCTGGGATAAATTGCATTCTTTCAGCTCAAAACAAAACAGAAATTTAGGATAAAACGTTTATACAGAGGTCTGTTTTAATCTCAGAACTCAAGATCTCGACTGTTTTAATAAACCAAGCAAAATTAACATTTATCCTAATGTGATTTCAGCCACCTTTTCAGTTTCACAGACACGCTTTTTGACACGTTTTTGAGCTGTTTTATTGAAATACAAAATCTTACAAACAACTAAAAATGAAATGTATAATAACAGATCATAACAGCCAACGTGTGGTGGCTCTGCACAATATAAATATACATTATCTTAATTTTGCAAAACAAAACAAAAAAAATATGGAGCAATGATTTGAATAGATGTGGTTATTAATGAAACTGCTATGAAAGCACACTCATTTTGCAAAATCATCCTGTAATATGAACCCTTCATCAAGTAAGGCTGTTATTTCTCCAGTCTGGTGGTTTTCCTTGAGCTCGCACTTAAAACCAGTGCTGCTTTTAACATGTTCATTATTATTGAGACATTGCATGGATATAATTATTATATTAATATGTTACTAAATGGTGCAGGCCCAAATGTTTTCATGCCCATTGCAGGGCATGCTAGTTCAGAGTGTGCTTGACTTGTTTGACAACATTTTTTCTTCAAGTTTGCATAAGTCGAAACAAGTCCTAGCAGATTAGGAGTAAGAGTTTTCCCATCATCTCTGTCATTCATTTTGTGATGCAGTATTAATTTGAAAGGTCACACTCACAGACAAGACCTGCATAGTAGCTTCAAAAATGATTTGGACATTTACAACACTTGTTACATTGCATACAAAAAAATATCAAAGAAAGTGCTGTTAGTATAAAGAAAGAAAACACAAGCACATTTTCAAGCAAATGTTCAGACTTGTAATGACAAAGCAGCAGATTAATATGGCAACTGTTGAAACAAAAAAAGAAAAGCATTCCCTTTGTGAGAAAGAAGCACACCTTTATACTTTAAAAAAGGAGTATCTATCTAGTATAGAAATAAAATATTTTTTTGTTATATAAGTGTGAATGTGATGTTTTCAAACACATAACAGCATGTTTTTTGTTTGTCTGTTTGAACTAAAATGTATTATAGTTTACATTTATATTAAATGCAATTGATTGCACATAAGAGTGCCCTTTGGCCAACTTAAGCATAGGACTTAAGTATTTTATGATATATTATTATGAAATATGGTTAAATGTACTGCAGAACTGTATTGATAAGCATTTATGGTAAAGCAATATACATTAAACGTGTATGTTATGTATTTAAATTAGGGCTGTCAATGGATTAATTGTGATTAATCACATTCAAAATATATATATATTACATACTTTATGTGTGTGTACTGTGTATATTTTTTATGTATTTATAAATGCACACACTTACATGTCTATGTTTAGGAAGTAATTTACATTTTTTATATAGCCTATTATACAGTTCATATGAATATAATTATATACACATAAATACATGTAAATATTTTATTAATAGATGCTGTATGTGTGTACTTATATACACATAATGAATATACACAGTACTCAAACATACATTGTGTAAACAAAAATGTTTATTTTGGATACAATTAATCATGATTAAAGTACTAATTTAAATATATTTGTAATTGCATTTGTAATGATGAAGTTTTGGTACATCAAAAATTAATTTACTTGAAATATAATGACTGTTGTATTGATATTATATTTCAAGTAAATATATTTTTGATGTACCAGAACGATCATTACAAAAGTCTTTGTGTGCTTTAGTATGTTAGTCGACACATTAAAATGAGTACTTCTTTAACGTGCTACAAATAAATTATGGTTACACTTTTAAAACTTGCTGTGATTTTATACAATAATAACATACTACAGGTTGCAATACATTCCCGTGAAGTAGTTTCAATGAAAGACTGCCTAGAAAACATTTCAGAAAGAAATAGTTGATTATGGCTCAAGCCTCAGACACACAGTCAGAGCAATAAACACTTTCACTAATATCTACATCTCAAATTTTGAGAAATTCACTAAACAGACAACCTGCAGTAGTTTCCTTTTCTAAAGTATTGGATATAAACATGTAGCGCATTTAATCATCCAAATGTATAAATCTCATCCTCATCCTATACCCCAAATTACACTATGTACAAAATGGCATGTAGATCAGTGACGGCTCGTGCCAGCAAGGTCACGTCTGGATTGGCTCGTCTGTTAATGTGCTAATAGCTGTGAACAGACGTCCCGTCTCAAGCTGCTGACTGACAGAAGGTGACATTGAAAGCTGTGTTTTCATACTGTGACTGTTCCCCAACATATGCTGATGACTGCCACTGTCTGCTGTTAAACAAATCTCTGTGAGAGGAAACCTGCCTCTCTCTTGATTATTACACTTATATTTAACATTAAAAGGAAGCTTTATATTAAGAAAGCACATATTCTGATACATGAAGAGATAATAAATGCAGCCAGACCAGGATCAATTGAAACACAAAATGTGCCTATTGAGGTGCAAATCTGGCAACTGGGTTTTTACTCAGAGAAAAAGAAAATGAGGTGCATTTTTATTCTTTCTTGAACTTTGTATTTATGTATGAATCTTTTTATCTCAAGGATATTTTATATAAGTCAACATTAACAACGTAGTTGGCAGCTAGCATACAAAAATGTCACAATGGCTATGGGATTGCACAGAATTTCTGAAAATGGGGAGTACATTTGAAATATTTAAAATACATTATATTTTATTAAAGGTTGCGTACATCTGTCAACTTATCAACGTGTCTTTCAGTAAAAAAAAGGATTTTAAAAAATATACATACTTAGATTTACATGTAGCTAATTGACACTTTAATGGTTAAGTAAATCTTTGAAAGTATATGTACAGTACATCTTTACAGTTTATGGCACTTAAAATGTTTTTCAAATGATCTGGGCTGCATTAGTGAATATTAGAGAGCGTTAGTGCCAGTTGTTTCTGTAATCTTGGGAAATGAAGCTTTGGTTTGTGTGTCTGTGTATTTTTCCACAAGGCTGAAATGCACAGATGAATCATCATTGACAACAAGCCTGCCTGCTTATATTCATCAATAGAGTTGAAATGACAATGATTACTGCCCATGATCACTAAACTAGATCACATTGATCATAATTAGCTGGGCTGTCCACACTGACACATGCTTTATTTGACAAATGTCTATTTCCATTTTGACATGCTACAGCTTCTCCAACCGCTTTTATTTGCCTTTTTCAAATAAAATGTGTTTGGTTGAAAATATACAGTAGTATGTATGAAATGATTCGTATATGTGTATTAGTAATTGATGACTGTGGCTTGTAGTATTATTAATATACTATTAGAATCTCTTAATTATGTTGGCTTTAATTTAGGTCTATAGATTTTCTGTTTTCATTTGTTTGTGTTTTTTGTCATCTGTATTTGTTTTTGTTTTTAATATATATTTACATTAATTGATTGACTGTATCTGTAATACTTTTTTCAAGCAACCTTTCTCATTTTCATTTCTTTATTAAGTTTTAGTTTATATTAGATTTTATTTAATTTCTCAATTACTTTAACTAAAAAAAAAAACTTTAACTATGATGTACTTCCAATTAAATTATTTGATAAAATATACAATATATACAGAGTAATTATATATTTAATTACAGAGTAATATTAACTGCATGTATTTACTGGTTTATTTCAGGAATTAGGGTGTGATTAAGTTAACTTACATACATAACTAATTGTTATTATAACAGTAAGTGCATGTAACGTGTGTAACAAAGACACCTTAAATTAAAGTGTTACCTTTAATTTTGGTATTTGTGTCTATAATTAAATAGAAAATCAAGTTGAAATGACTAAGTATTTTATTTATTCATTTATTTTTGATTTGCATGAGCACATAGCTGTTAAAGACGCCTAATATAAGTGGGACCACAATTTTACTATTTCACTATTTAAAATTGTACCTTTAGTTAGAAATGAGAACATTGATAGCAATGTTCTGATGTTTCTGCTCACATAACATTACTCCTACCTGCTGAATCTGCAGTGAGCGTTTGACTGGCCATAGACGTGACCGGTGTCCAAGTACAGCTGCCCTATCATCTCAGTGTAATAAAACACACACAATGAGTGCGGTAATCCAGTCTTGTCCATGAGGTATGCATTTATTTTTCTTTCTCTCTCCATTAGTGTTGTTGGGCAGGAGTTCAGTGAGGGAAGTGAGGAAAAGTTTTCAGGATCCCTGTTTCTCCTCTGAGCTCTCTGAAGGAAGCGGAGCTTCCTGGGATGTTGGAGACTGAGCTGCTCCAGGGCCGTCTGCAGCAGAATGAACGCCAGGTTAACCCAAAAAGCACCAAAGCTGTGTGTGTTTGTGTGTGTTACTGACCTGTGAGCGAGAGCTCAGCTAGTTTGAGAGGCAGGTCTGAGGGACTGACACCGGCAGGAGAGCCCAGGATGTCAGGCAGAGCATTACGTCGACCTGATCGACCCGATGATGCAAAATCCAACGCCGGCTCCACCTCCGTCATCTCACCACTGCCATTCTACAAGCAGGATCATCAAAAACAGACCAATTCAGCAAGAACCATATACGAGCTGTCTTTGGGTCACGTAAGAGTTTCTTTAATGTAATATAAATGGTTAAATGCAGTGAAACAAAACAAACACTTATTAACTTATTGCTTATTGTTATTATACTGATTGTTTATTAGTACTTATTGAGCGCACATCCTGCATAACCATATTCTACATCCCTAAACAACTACCTTGCTAACTATTAATGAGCAGCAAATTAGGAGTTTATTGAGTTAAAGTCATAGTTAATAGTTTGTTAATGGTGTGAATTGGACCTTAAAATAAAGTGTGAACAGCAAAATTAATCTAAATCTAAAACAAACCATTTACGCAACAACGCATTTTAACAATACTACTGTGTAATAATGTTTGCTTATTAAGTATACACTGAAAATAGTGGTAACATAAAAATTGTTATATATAAATTAACAGTTTTTGTCAAAAAATATTATTTAACATCAATGAACCAACAGTTTTATAAATCAGGTAGACATAGCTGCAAGTTAACTTTTTTTTTTACAGTATAATGTGCATCATTGCATATAGTGTTATATCTTTTCACACCAAAGACTACTGAGGATAGTATACTTGAATAAATGCAGAAACTTTTGTTTCTATGGTAATGGATTCCATGTGTTAAAGAAAAAAAAATAAAATAAAAAAGCAAAAGACAAACATTAACCATTTATCTTCCTGTTTAGTGACTCATTGTGAAATCCCTCTGCCCTTGTGTAATTTCACCGAATATAAAAAATACCTAAAGTAACAAGGGATGTGGTGCAAAAACATCAACTAGCCTATATAAACAATTTGTTTATGGTTCTTTTTTGCCAATCATTGTAATTACATGGAAAAGAGTGACCATAGTCTTCAAAACACTTTTTTTTCCTTTCTTTTACACAGGAGAAAGCAACTTCTCTATGAAAGTGAATTAAATATGAACACATTTCTAGTATAGACATGCTCAATCAAAAATGTTGATCTCCCCCCTCACAACTCCCAAACTGGCATTAACTTCTTTAAAAGTTCAAAAGTTGACTCTTGTCTGAATGCATCCAGTGTAATATTATGCAAAACATAACTTCTATGTCTGTAAGATTCACCCACAGAAGTGTAGAAACACAGAGAGAAATAGCAAGCCATCTGTTCTGACTCTGGCCTCACACCAAAAGAGTTCATCTAGTTTACTGTAGGTCTGGAGGGCATCGTCTCTTCATCCTGTCCTCTGGGGGAATGCCCTTCTTGCCAAAGCTTCAAACTCAACAGTCTTTTCTGATATGTACTGCTGCCTTATGATGAACTGCTTTAAATCACATTTTTTGGTTCCATTTTATATTGGGTGGCCTTAATTACTAAATGTACTTACATTTAAATTAATCTTTTGATGCAATGCACTTATTGTGTACATACATGTTTTTACATTGTACTTATATGTTTTAAAATACCTGCACGTAATTACATCTGTGATTTAATTTTTGTAATTACATTTAGAATTACACTGTTGACGCATCCCTTATCCTAGACCTTAACCCACTCTAAAAACCCACCAAACCTCCCCCTAACCTGGTGTCTCCACCTTAATAGCAGCAAAAAGGTTTTGCAAAACAATATGAACACAATAAATACATTGTACTTATTTTATTTATGTAAGTACATAGAAGTTAAAGCCACCTAATATAAAGTGTGTGCCTTTTTTTTTCTCTCATCAGTCACTCTATACACCACTATGTTTTTTTTTTTTTTTTTGGCATCAACTCTCAATAAACATCATGTTTGAAGGAAACCAGCTCTGCTCATCATCTGCAGAGAAGTAAAATGTGTTGGTAGCAGCCTCATGCTGTGGGACAGTTTTTTTAGAGGCAGGGACTGAGGGACTCATCAGAGTAGAAGGAACACTCAGTGCAGCAAAATATTGAGATTAGCCTTAAAGGAAAACCCAGTCCAGAGTATTCAGAAACTCAGACTGAGCAGAAGGTTCACTTTGCAACAGGACAATCACTCTAAGCGCACAGCAAGAGTGGCTTATAGACAACTCTGTGAAAGTCCTTGAGTGATCCAGCCACAGCCTGGGATTGAACCCAATCAAATATTTCGATCCATATACAGTAGTCAACATTCGAAGTGCATCATAATCATTCATCAATGTTGTCCGGAAAAACAATATATATATATATATATATATATATATATAAAATTTTAGAATATTTTAAGAATATTTTATAACACTCACTTTTCTAGCTAACCTTGTATTTTACATAATTTTTGTTTTTGTTCTACTTTATTTTTTGGATAAAAGCATCTGCAAAACGAATGCATGCAAATGTTAGACATTTAGCGTGTGGAGGATGATAAAGCCTAGTCTAAAGGGCTCTTGAGTCAAGAGCCCTGCCTCTATTCACTAACGGGGCCGTCATTACACATGCATGCATATTCTTACAAAACCGCAGAGCAAAAAGACGTGCTATTAATCATAAAATCAGCTTCTCTAGATAGCAAAAGATCTATCTATAGCTACCCAGTAGTGGTGACTTTTCTAGAACATCTTGTTTATTTTGAATCTCAAAATTATTCATTATTATCTCAAAAAGTGATGCATATGTAGCATCCTATAGATCCTGCACAGGAAAAAGAAACCTCCCAAGTTTGTTCTTTTGTGACAGCTATTTTAATTCAGTTATTTACTACTGTGATGTTTTAATAACGATTAGTATTTGTTTGGGATCTTGGACCCTGTCTGAATTAAACTTAGTGAATAGTTAAATTCCATTTATTCATAGCATGAATAGGACACCTGACACACAAAACACAATGAAAACACTTACAGCATAAACCGACATTACAGATTAAACAGACAGCTAAACGTGAACCACAAATTTGTTATAAATCTTTAGAGCCTGATCTATTCACAAGGTCTGTTTACAAGACATTTGTGAGATAAAGTCCAACTGTGAAATGACTGTAAAAGGAATGCAATTATTAACCTGGATTGTACTGTAAATAATCACTAAAATGTTTAACGGTGTAGTAAACAGGACATTTACAAAGTGAAAAGCATTTGTTTCATTAGTGATGGAGCATGTTTAGACAGCTTAAACTCCTACAGTCATTCACGATGAACAAATAAAACCAATCAAAGATAAACAGCAACAGCAACAAAACTCATACTGCACCATACATACTGCATAAGCTGTATGCTATACACAGTGTGAATTGTTCATGCCCCCACAATCCCATGTTAAAGAGGTTCATTCAAAGGTCTTTAATTACTGTCCCTCTATTTATAGAATGTTAGAGCATGTGCATGTGTCTCGTCCTCTTGTTCCGCTTCCATGGCAACCGCCACATTATCACCCACAGAAATGTAAAGCACAGACTTCATCATCCATTTACACAAAACCAAATAAAATGACAACAGAATAGAACAAAAGCTGTCAAATACAGGTTGTCATGTCAGTTCATTTCTAATTACAGAACAAATTTATCTCAAACCATTTAATGCACCAACTCTCTCTCTCTCTCTCTCTCTATATATATAGGCTATATATATATATATATATATATATATATATGGGCGATTCTTAGACTACGGGCACTTTCATGTCCTTTGATCATGTTTTGCAAAAAAAAAACAAAAAGGGAAATTTCACACTTTCATAGTTATCTTTACAATAAAAGTGCTCTAAAA
>JAUCMS010000038.1:2168410-2187487 GCA_032357445.1 Enteromius radiatus
ACGCATATATTATGTTAAGAAAAACTTTTATTTTGGATGCGATTAATCGCGATTAATCATTTGACAGCTCTAATATAATTATTAAAATAAAAGAAGTTTTATTTACAATAAAGCAACCATGTCCCATCATGTCTTGCAGTTTATTAGCAAATTAATAAACACACTTGATCTACAGGTGGCATGACCAAAAATCTGTATCAATTAATATTTTAGGATTCTTGTGGTTCTACAGAATGTCACAGTATTGTTTTGCCTGGACCTTTATATAGTATACAAAACAATTTGTATGTCAAATCCAAATTTATCAACAGTCCAATCGATTAAAATGTATTTTTAAATGTTTCATTTAATTTTGGCGGTTGGTGTAGTAGTAAAGACCTTTCATGTTTCTGTGTGTTACATTCTACTGTACAATAATTTGTGGTTTAATGTTAAAGGTCACTAGTAGATAGTGTCAACTTTATTCATTGTATGCAACTTTATATTAACAGTAGAGTCCAGATACAGTTGTTTCAGCTACACTCAAGTATGGCGAGATTTGAAAAAATACATAGCATGTGTGAAACTGAAACCAATATACAAGTTTATCCAGCACTATTTAAGATGAATTCAATGATCAAACTTTACATGGGTGTTCCAGAACTGTTGGGGACGGCAGAGAGTTGAATCCTGTCTGGGTTGGAGCCGGTCTTTGGTGCCTTAATCCAGACTCAAGTGGGATCGCTAGTGCTCCTTGTCTTGTTGTTGTGATCAGGGAAGAGTGGTTTAATGTGCATGTTGCATCCTTGGCCCTCCTGCTTTGCCCCTGTCCACGGTGCTGAAGCACATCCTGTTTGGAACCCGGAGCAACGCTGACAAGTGTACAGGGGCTTGACCTGACAATATGTAATTGTCAAGCTTTCACAATATATTTATCTTCCCTTTTTCATTGCCTTACTCTCTGCTTTGGACAGAAGAGCCAGTTAGCCCAGTAAGACTCCCACACTCCCACTTTCCCCCTTGTGGTGCTATACTTTATTAATAATCCTCTTCCTCATTGTCTTATAGTGGCATAAATGCTTAAAAAAAGTAAATGTAAAGCACATTGTTCATGCCTGTTAGAGTAACAGTAGTGTGCTGTGTCAACATTTCACACAATTATAGTATTCATGGCCGTACTTATCTACACATATCGAGGCCCATCACCCACCCTAATCTATCCATCTCTCATACTATGAATGCTATAGATTTCAGGGCAGCAGGGATTTGAAATTGTGCCATAGCCTCTCTCTTGATTCAGTGTGGGTGAAATGAGAGAACATATGTCTGGTCCCTCTCCGCATGACATCACCTTGCTATCAGAACTGATCTGTTTGCCCGGGCTGCTCTCATGGGGTGGAACCGTAGTCGCTTTCATAACAAACCCCTCTACTCCCTCACTATTTTCTCTGCTCTGAAGACCAGTATAGCCAACACTAAACATAGTTTTTCATAGAATAGACGGCTTTGCATCAATTCGGTTTAAATTGCTGAACACAGGTTGTGCCGTTAACTACATAGACTGGGGTGGGACTTGGATTTTTGGAAAACTCCAAATACATGTCTATGTTTACAGTTTGCTGCAGTTTCTAGCTCAAATAAACACTAATGGAGGTTAAACACCAACAGCATTTCACACAAATTATGAGTACAGGCAGATTGTTTAAATACATTTTGGCATTTGGTGTGGTAAACTTGCTCAGTAGTGCACCTGGTGCAGCATTGCGCTTATGATAGAAGAGGTTTATGAAGCTAAAAGGCTTCAGAAAATTAAACACTTTTTGTTAAACACTGCTGATTAAGTTTAGGTTTAGGTGTAGGTGATAAAATAGAGCTTTAAACTTTTGGCACCACTCACCAGAGATATATCAGGTTACACTATAGTCTACTTTAGACATTATAATAACTGTAAATGCATGTCAACCACATGTTAACTAAATCTCATTAATTTGCAACTACATGTCTACTAACTCAGAGTAAACTGTTAGGGTAGGTTTAGGATTAGTAAAATAAATTGATGTATAGTGGCTACATTTCTCATAGTCAGTATGTTGTATGTTGTGGACCCATCAAAATAAAGTGTTAGAATATATTAAGTAGAGAATCTTCTAATGACTGCTAGTTGACATGTAAGTTACTTCCTGTTAGTAGAAAGTCTAAAGTTTCGGTTATTGTCAAATTTCAAGTTGAGCCTGTATGACACCAAGCTTTGTATCCCGTTTAACATTATCTAAGTGATAATGCATTCTTCCTGACAACATTAGCATCGATCCCTTCAGCTCTCCATCTGAAGTAACATGCACTGAGCACATTCAGACAATTTCAAACAAATGCTGTGTGGTGGTTACCTAGTGCATTTACAGCTGCCTATTGAGCCAAATGTTATATTACTTACTGTTTTTATGAATCGCATCGCATAATTAATTTCATTTTAGTCCAATCAGTCACTCAACAGTTGGTTTAAACACAACATGTAATATCTTTAGGTGATCCGCACATGTCCACCATGCCTAAATGTGTGTGCTAGAAGTGTGTGCAGGCCTGATGTAAAACAATATGCTTCTGATTTTCAGATTAGGAAAGTTTGGAGAAGAGAGCTGCACACAGTTTTAGAAACTGTACTGTATATTATGAGACTGGTATTGTTAATGATTAATGTATGTTATTATGCTCTGTATATTTAAGGGGTGGAGGATAAATTTTCTTTAGATTTTTGTCAGAACGAGTAAATATTTAAATGTGTATCTTTAGAATCAATTACAAACCTTACCCACTTATTTTGAATGGTATAAGTTACTGCCCTTTTTTCCTCTACTGTATTTTTATTAATTTTTCTGTTTCTCTCAAAAAAAGTCTCCTCTGTGAACTACCATTTATAAGTGTTTTACTACTTTTTCCAAAAAACATTTTAATGGTTTCCATCCTGCATGTCAGCTGTGGTGCTATAACTTCGAATACTACAAAGATGCTGAGCAAAATAATCAGGGCTTTTCCAGGAAGCAACACAAGAAACGGTAATACAGAGTGGTAAGTCAGGAATGAGACTGCTCAGTGAGACTCTTTACTGGAAGTAAGGTGACTCATATGTGATGAATTTTCTGTGAGTCCTCCAGCGCTCTCTGGTCGGATACAGTTGGTTTGATCCATCTTGGTTTAATCCGGCCCGGTCCAGATGTGTTATCCTGTGCTGTGACAGCATTTTAACAGCAGTGACAATAATGTGCTGAGCCCACCTTTTCCGAGACAGATTTTATTACTATTTGACAAATATTGGCAGTGTTAGATACTGTGTAAACAGTGTTGTTTTTATAGTTAATAACACATATTCCAGAAAAGCCTCACCACAAGGTACATTGTGGCTACAAATATGTGTTTGAAGTGAAGGGGTCTGTGCATGTGCTTCTGTGCTTGATTTTTTTTTTTTTTCAATCACAGTTTTACTTGAAGGAGTGGTCCAGTCTATGGTTTTCTTGTTACATGCTGGGAAGTCCACCATAGCCTCAGGATTTAAGGCTGTTTGTGTGCGTGCATGCACATATTTTCATGTTTTACTGTATGTATGTGGGTTTATGGACAAGGGGTGTGACTGGCCCCCAGCTCAGACGGGGTTGTTTTTTTAACCCCTCTTAGGTGCCCCTCTGGATGCTCACAGGGTAATGAAAGACCCTCATTTATTGTGAATACATGGCACACACGCTCTCTCACACTCTTAAACAAACACACGTATACTTCAGAATCCTACACCGCTGTGACATGCACTACCAGTATAAAGTCTGACACATTTTACTGAATTTGTGTTTCTCAGTATCAAGATAATGAGGCTAATGTATAAATTATGCAACAACTGTTTAGCATACATGATAATTCAAAACCCTAAAGCTATGTACCTTATTTACCTCGAAATGGTGCATATTAGTACCTTCTATTGGTGTAAGTATTATATTATTAGAACCATATTAATGTTCATATTAGTATCTTTTAAAATGTATATATTAATAATAGGGCAGAAATTATTAGTTGACATCCAGTCCAGTAAAAGAAAACCTACTTATCAGAAGTGCAAATTAAGCCATATCAGTAAACTGTGGCAAAGTTTTACAAAACAACAAATAAAAAATGCTTATAATTGTGCACTCTAGTTGTCACGTGTAAGTCTGTTTTAGTTTCGTTTTGTTGAGTTCTCCTTGTGTTTGGTTTTGTATTTAATGTCTGTGTTTCCTAGTCTCCCTCATCAGTCGTTAAATGTTACCAAATGTTTCTTTATGTTTCTGAGTTTTTTATTAAAATATTCTATGATTAATTTACTTGATTTTCTACTATAAAACAGTTCTATATGTATAGAAATATGTATCTAACTATTTTAACAAATGGTAAAAGACGAATAATTGATCAAAGGCTACTGATTGATCAGTTAAATGATTGAAAATTAGCTGTTAAATTAAGTTTTTTTTAGAATTGTTAGTTGCAGCACTAATAGATAGCTGCAGGTCTATTAGGTTGCTGTCACTTTAAGACCAAATGCACTGATCCAATATAAACATCTGTGCATGCTTTAGATCGGTGTTGAGTTCACGGTGTACCATCAAGCATGTTCACTATCTCATTATTTTATGCAGTCTTGTGCTGCTCATATGTATTTAGATATTAAGATATACACAATATATAACAAACTCTCTATCAATGAACATTTACTATTTTTACAATATACTGGTATTTATATGTTTGTGTTAATTCACAATTTTGACTTTACTAGCTAATATTCAAAATGGTAGTAATTAAAGTGATCAAGTGCATCCAAACCTTTGACTTTTGGTGGTATGCATAGTTCAATATTTAATTGCAGTTTGGCTTACTGTTATTCATTATGTTGAGGTGTGTATTTTGGTTTAGACTGTGAGTGATTGTCTTTCTCTGTTTTGCAGGTGACATTGAGCCCAGAGTTTTCTTCTTTGGCTCAGAGAGCAGGAGATTCGGACTGACCCACCTGGAGTACACGGGTAAGACAGAGACTCACCTATTGTCTGAGATTCTAGTCTAATGGGACGTGACAGGCGAGGACAATTTGAATGTGATCTATGACAAGGACATCTAAGGGATATGTGGGGTTGTTAAGTAACTCAGGTTCTGTCTGCTGTGCTGTTATCCTTGCTTTCTAGAGAGCTGCTGCAAAGCCCTCCTATAATTTATTTAGCAGTGTGCAGGGACATCAGAGGTTTTTAAACACACAGCCCTTTTCTGGAAAATTACTGGTAAATTATGGTTTAGAAATCATGTGTGAACAGATCTTTTTGAGAAATACCAGTAAAAAAGTTTGTCCATCATGCCGCATCTTCCAGGTGAGCAGCACATTTACAAAATAAAACACATCTTATTATTAAAATTAATGTTGTCCAGCATCTTGCATTTTTAAAGGTAAAAACTTGCTGCCTATGTGAGAAGATTTCAAATCCTGTGTAAACAGAATGCTAAATTTTACCATAATTTACAGAGTTTAATGCAGGCATTATTAATGTAATGTAATGTACTAAAACAAAAGGGCCCAGGACAGATCCCTGAGGAACCCCATGTCCCCTTTACACTGTCAGTTCCTTCTGCTGATTTTATGAGTTTATGCTGGTAATGCCTACTCAAACTATGTACCTAAAATGAAATCTATAAGACTATAATTTTTTGTGTTTGTTTATGGACATGTTGTGTAGTAAGCTATATCATTATTCAGAGAAGTTTGTAGTTCCCTCACTTTATTTTCACCTCTGCCAAAAAAAAACCCCATCACCATTTCAGTGAAAAAGGTAAGTGTTTCTCAGGACAGGTACATAGACCCATGACTTTACTAAATTCTTACTGCCAATGCTGTTGTCCATGGTCCAATAGACTGCCAGGTGTCCACCTGCATCGCTCTGAATATTTTCCAAAGCAAGTCCCCTAAACAGCAGTGTTGAAATTAAACACCATAGTCAATTCTACATTATAGAGTCATGTGTTGTGGCTGTTTTATATTCTCCAACAGTGTGATACTTTGGCTTTTCTTTTTAGATTTACTTGTCCACATAGGAGATTAGAGTTGCTAGAAGCTCATTGATTAGTTATAATTTTCTGACTGATTTTTTGTTCCTGTCCTGCACATAAGTTAAGTGTGTGTTATGTCGTAGATTTCAGTAAATACCCAGACAGTCTTGTCTGCTCTGGCTCTGGCTGCAAGAGACAGACACTGTCGGTTTTATCACTGCCTCAGAGGCAGAAGGGCTCATTTGCTGCCTCTGTTTTCTACAAGTGTTGTTTTGACAGCCCTAATGGACCAGGGGTCATTTCTTGTGCAATGATGTAACTCGCTGCTTAACTACCATAGTATAATGCATAACTGAAGAAACTAACCAACTAGTCACAACTGTTTCCCAAAACTGTAGTAACATAGTCACATATTAGTTGTTTCAATTGCTAATGAACATGACACTTCATGACTACCTATAGTTCTAACTACAGAGCTGTAGCTCCAAACAAGTAAGTTTGTAATGCTGTTAGTAAATGTTCATTTGAACTATGGTATCAGGAAACAGAATCGCTGAACTATGTTGGTAACAATGGAACTTGTGACCATAGCTGGCAAACAATGCTTTTGGGAGGACCTTTTTGTAAGAACTTTTCTTTTCCTTTAAAAAATTATTGTTTTTTCTAGCCATTAATAAAACATGAATACACTGTCCCTTTGTGTAATTTATTTTCTCCCTTCCTTTTCCTGTTCATTGAACAAATTCTTTGTATGAAAAAAAGTGTTACCTTGACTCAAGCCTGTCAATTCAAATCAACATCATCCAAAAGTGCATGTATTCAAAGACACAAAATGATTTATAAGACAGCTAGACAATTAACAGAACACTCTAAACCACAACTGTTTCTGGTCTAAACTGGTCTTCTCAGCATGGATGTGTTTCCAGTTTGCTTATTTCATACCGTATGAATGGAAAGAAACAGAAAACTTTGGTGATGTCAGAGTTCCTGGTCTTATTTCAGCTGGAGCGGAGGTAACGTGGAAGTTCTCCAGTAGCACTCTCTAACTGGACCCCCTTTTTTTTTCCACCTGTGGCCTGATTTTTTTCCATCTTGTGCAGATTCAGGACTGATGGGCGCAGCAGAATGCTGAATGGGAAAGTGGGCTTGAAGTCTTTTCCCTCACTCTCTTCACACAGGAAAAAAAAGAAAACAGCAACTAGAAATGTCCAGTTCTGTCTGGAGTGAATGAGGGAATCCTACTAAATGCTTCTAAATGATGTGTCAACACGCCAAATTTGCATTAGACCGCATTACTCTTATTTAGTAAGTGGTGAAATAAAAAAAGTATGTATTATGGAAATAATACACTTGTAAACTATATATTTATGTGTAAACTGAATAAAATGCTTTTGGACACTAGATTTCATATGCAATTTAAAAAATGAAATTAATGAAAAATGCAAATGAAATTGATATTAAATGCGATATGTGTGTCGCTGGGGTATATTTGTAGCATTAGCCAAAAATACACTGTATGCGTCAAATCGTTTTTGCTTTTATGCAGGATCATAAAAGATCATGTTCCATGAAAATTTTGTATTTTGTAAATTTCCTACTATAAATATATTAAAACTTAACTGTTGATTAGTAATATGCATTGATAAGAACTTCATTTGGCTAATTTTAAAGGTGATTTTCTTAGTATTTAGATTGTTTGTGCCTTCAGATTCCAGATTTTCAAATGGTTGTATCTCGGCCAAATATTAAAAGGCAGAAGTGAAAGTTTGAGTTTGACAATATTAAAAAGCAGTTTTTTTTTAAAATATACTTTTAAAGGGTTAGTTCACCCAAAAATGAAAAGTCTGTCATTATTTACTCACACTCATTCTAGCATCGCAAAAGTGAGGTTGAGCCACTCATATGGACCGTATTATTTTGTTGCTACATTTCTGGATCTGGATCATTTCAGTTGTGTTGCTGTCTACGAAGGGACAGATGGCTCTCTGATATCATCAACGATATCTTAATTTGGGTTTCGAAGATGAATGGAGGTCTTACGGGTTTGGAACGACATGAGGGTGAGTGATTAATGACAGCATTTTCATTTTTGGGGGAACTAACCCTTTAAATCAAACATTATCAAAATAAGTTTAAAAAATTAAAAATATGTTTCTTAAATAGAATGTACCTTAATACCTTAATAAACAAGATAGACATACTAAGAACTGATTTCTTGATGTATGCTGGACAGCAGTCTCTAAAAACATTATCATGTGTCCCAATTAGATGTCATGCTTCACTGGCAGTCTGTGAGAACATTTGAACGAATATCTGATTGTTTATTGGAAAGACATGTCTTTTAATCATAGTACTTTCAAACACTGCAGCCTTTAACAATCCAACAATCTAAAGTGCGGTTAGTTGAACTCTCTCTTTTCATTCCATTTGTATATGCGTATTCAACCCGATCTTCAAGGATGCTTTCATTGCATTACAGCTGCTCATTACAGTGAATTGCCGTCCATTCTGCTCACATGATGCAATGTATTTCAGAGCAAAACAAAATATTCAATAAGAAAATAATGTAGAAGAGACTTCATTTCGTCCTTATTCCGTTGGGAATTGACTGGATAGCATTACTAGATTGAATCCAAACCTTACAGCGAGTTTGCTTAAAAATGACCTAATAGCTTGCACGGTGACGTCAACAAATACTGTCGAGGCGACATGTATCGATGCATCAATGAATGGTTCTCAATAAACATGCAGGTGTTTTTGTCAAATTTGATTCCCCCCCTCCACCCTGAAAATATATGACACATTTCGCCATTGATAAGTGTCATCTGTGCCTCCCACTCTTTGAAAATCTCTGCCGTCCATTCACCGTAGCTACACAAAGCATAATCTCACCTCCCCTTCGCCTCACGGTTAGCGCGCTAGACTACGGCAGCTCATTCATACATTCAGCCTCTCTCTCCCCGTCTTTCTCGCTATGACTCACACACTCTCAGCCTCTCAGCCTTCACTCAAAGCCTGACTGCTCTTACACATTATCAGGGCTGAAGACGCGACCTGCAGCTACCAGGTAAAATACATGATTACTAGTCTAATCTGCTTGATTACCAGATTTCACACACGTCCACTTCTGCAGGGCTCACATTACACAGGGATCATTTATTTTGCTCAGCTTAGCGTTCGTCTGTGTGGTTTTTGTTTTTCTGAATTGTGAGAGTTATGTATGTCTGGTTGTACAGTGTGTACCGGCTGACGTTGAGTCTGGGAGGCTGCATGCTGCCCGTAGTGTACCGTGTGTGTGTGTGCGTGTTTCAAATGGCTGCCAGTACAGAAGGCAAGAAAAAAGAGGATGAATGGACTGACTGTACTGCGTATGTGTCCTCCTCTACGCTGCTGCCGTATGAATGAGATTCGGGGCGGATGGATGCTGGGGGTGGCCCAGGGCTCTTTCACTGGAGGGAGGGGAAACTGAAATCCTGGGAGATGGACACGAACAGTGTAGATGAAGTCACTGATGGCTTGTCAGACAGATGTATAGAAACGGCAAAAGACTGTTTTATCTGACACTGGGTTGTAGTGCATCAACAGAGAGGGAATGACTGCAGAGCTGAGATGCTTTGTGTTGTTTATCACTGTCTGCATGAGTAATGTTTATGTAACGTGAAGTTCTACGAGAGATTTCATTATGGCCATGCAGTAAACGCATGCTCTGAGATCTCAGAATTTTTCCAGTATGGTTAAAATATGCACTTTTTATGTCTTTTTATATCTCATAGCTAAATCTGTGAGTGGCATCTATGTGTGATGTGGTTAATTTATCATGAGCTTTTTCTAGCTGCGGTCCTCTACTTTGGATGGATTTGAATTTTCTTGCATTCAACTTTGAAAAATCAAATTTGAAAATAATATAATCATAAATGACACGTAATAAGATTTTTAAAATAAAACAACAAAAAGTAATACTAGATTCTGATATTGTTTTTCCTTGTCCATCAGCTCCTGTCTGGAGAGGTTTTTGGAAAGAAGGGGGGCACCTTGGCTTGTCAGGCGCTCACTCTGTAGTCAGGGAGGATGCTGGGAGATAAATTTAGCCCTCCAGCTTTGCTTCCATCTGCCATTGCATGGTTTAGGGCCGTTGCCATAGGAACCACCACTGGGTGCCCATTAGTGAGCGAGAGGGAAAATTGGCTAGCTTTCTTAAACGTATTTAAACAACATATTTTTTTATTTGGTTAAGTACAGTATAAAGCTTATGTTTTGTGCGTTTTTGGTTTTGACAGAGTGGACAAAGCTTTATTCACAGATTTTAACCATCTGAGCCTGGCAGGGTTACGTTGTGGTTTGGTAAGACTCATCACCGACCTTGTTATAAAATATTTTCAAATGCTCACAGGTGCCCAGTGATAATTCACAGTGCAGCTTGATATATTGGCTGTTTTCATGTTCTCCTCAAGTGGGAACAAATCAGGGCCTGTAGTTCTTCCCTGTTGCTGTTATAATTCCTTTAAATGCACATTTTGTCTGTAATCTAGGACACCATCATGAGTTGAGTTGCTTACCTGCAGATATTTTATGAGTTTGCCTCAAAAGACCTTGTGTGTTTCGAGTTAAATTCCAATCCTGACTCCTAATCAAGAACATATTTGGAAAAACAGTTCAGAGAAGACAGATCGGGCCTCTTTGTAGAAGCAGTGTGTGTAGTTTGAATAAAGAATTGTGGAATGGTTATAGAACTGTGTTCAAGCTAAAGTGAGTCATTATGATGTGCCATTGCAGTCTGTGATTCAAGGTCGCCAGTGTTTTTGAGTGGGAGGACGGAACAGGTGGTTCTAGAGAGATGAATGCTTGCTTGACTCACATCCAAGTCCAGACAACCACCATGTTTTAGGCCTCCTACTCTATCCGTTCGACCTACATATCCTCATCAAACCCAACAAACCGTGAGCCAAAGAATGACATGTGAACACAACCCAGGCAGTTCGATCTTATTTTGGTTAAAACTGAGATTCATATCTTATTGTTCCAATGTTTTGGGGTTGAGATCTTCAAACATTTTCATTACAACAAAAAGATTTGTTTAGAGCTTCAGTGGTATTGATTCATTTTCTATGAATCAATTATTTTGGTTAACTAAATGTCATCTGTCAGATTCTCTAGACTCTGTATAGTAATATACACACCACATCATTATTTAATAATACACTCGTCAGTATGTTCTGTTTTCACTATAATTGGAAATCTGTGAACACTTAGAGTTGGATTCGCACAAGATTGTGCTGGAATGTATAGTTGGCAGTGATTTTGATATGTACCAGCAGGATCTCCTGTGGTTCCACACCTAACCGCCCCCTAAAGCAAAGCGTGGGTGCCAATACCAGCTGGTCAGTGAGTGGGATGCCTAATTCCTTATTGTGTTCCAGTGAAAGCAGTGTCAGAGTTTATTTTCACAAGCATCCGCGCTGTCTTAAATTGTGCTTTTGTTAAGAATACCAAAGAGCCTGAAGTCTTCACTCTTTACTTAGACCCCATTTCTCTTTTATATACACATACACAAATACTGTACCTATAGAAGGTCTGATATCTTTAATGTTTAAGTTCAGTGAGACATTTTATTTTTTAACCAGTTTACTTTTAACAGTCAAAGTAAACTAGAGTTATAACCGAACAAGAAGAAGGTTAGGAACAAACCATTGGGATTCATAGTCAAAAGTAGAATAATTGAATACGTTTGACTTACAGTTGACATCTTTCTACTGCTCACACATATACATATATATATATATGTAAATGTGTCCAGAAAGTTTTAGCATACATGAATATAGAGTGTGTTATGTATTGTATTTTTTAGCAATTGTAACATAGAATTGACAATGACTAATTCTGTTGTCTTTTGATATTTCCTAGATTTTAAATCTCTGAAGTGGATCGTCATAGAGCATCTGCAGAATAAGGCAACTTGAGAGCATTCATGGAAAAATGATTGCCATGGATTTCCAAGGACAAGAAAGAACAAGAAACAAAAGAGGCAGAATATCCTCTAACTGATTTTTTTTTTGTTTGTTTAAGAATTGTAAACATTTTTGTGTTTTATGCAATTTCTCTTTTCACATTAAGCAATAATGTTTACAGAATTCCCCAAAACTGTACAACCCATGCACATGCTATGTGGAACAAAATATCATGCGATGCTCTGAATGGTCATACGTTAATTGATCATTCATACAGTCTGGAATAAACAGTACCTCAAGCTTTCATCTCATTTTATGGAGGCCTTGCATAGCCAGTTGACCACAGGGGAGCAATCTGGAGGTATAGAAAAGCAGAATGAGACTCCAGCGGACAGCCCCCAGCCACATTCAGTCACACAGTATCATGAACAGAACAAGGTTGTCCCCCAGCAGCAGCATGCACAACAGCAAAAACATCTTAATATTGAGAGAAAACGTCTCAGATTGCAGAGGAAAACTGCTCAGGAGACGGACACTGTTGAAGACGGAGCATCACAGAGAAGTTCAGAATGTCTTGACGCTGAATTGAGGCAGCCTAGTGAAATGCCATCTGGAGCTGCATCCTCAGCCGTATCAGCTATACCATCCTGTTCCACGGATGAGGTCCTTGAAGGTACACCTAGACAAAAACGTGAGCGCAAACCTCAAAAGCCCGGAAAATATGTGTGCTCATACTGTGGTCGAGCGTGTGCTAAGCCCAGTGTGCTTCAGAAACATATTCGATCCCACACTGGAGAGAGACCTTACCCCTGTGCACCATGTGGGTTCTCCTTCAAGACTAAAAGTAACCTTTACAAGCACAGAAAGTCCCACACTCATAGGGTGAAAGCTGGTCTGACTGCAGAAATGGAGGGACCAGGTATAGGTTGTTCAGAGGAGCCATTTACAGAATCAGATGAAGAAAGCCAACCATCTTCCTTTTTAGAAAAACAAAAAATGTCCTTTGAAAAGTCAAATGTCACAGAAAAGGGCTCTGAGGGACAGTTAAAAGACACTGAAGACTCCCATGCTGTTAAAAAGAGACTTGCAATGCGACTTAGCAGAGGAAGACGAACACCTATTGGATCATCTGATGAAGCGTCCTCATCGTTTGGTCTAAGTAGCAAAGGTAGCACAGAGTCTGGCTATTTCTCTCGATCTGAGAGCACAGAAGTCTCTCAAGATAGTCCACCAAACACAAGTGCCAAAAGCTATGCAGAGGTCATACTTGGAAAGTTTGGTCGCCTTGGTCATTTACAAAGAACTGCTCATGAACAACGTGGAAATCCTGCTGGGCAAGAAGGGAAAAGAATTCCATTCACGGTGCCTAAAAAGCAAGTTATTGACCACATAACTAAACTCATCACCATCAATGAGGCTGTGGTAGACACCAGTAAGATTGACAGCGTCAAACCCAGAAGGTTCTCACTCTCTAGGAGAAGCAGCACAGAAGTGAAGCCAACCTCGTCTAAAGAGTCCTTTCTTCACAGCCCAAAAGAAATAGATCTGAGTGCAAAGAGCAGTGGTTCCATTACTCTTGGCGTACCTTGTGAGAAATTTCAGCACCATTCTCTCAGTATCCAGCAAGCTGACCCGACAACCACTGCTCCTCTTTTAAGAAGTCACTCTATGCCCTCAGATGCAGGTGTTAGTGATGTGTCTGAAACATCTCGTAGCCTTCGCCTTAGCCAATCCTTTGATGACCAGCAACCAGTTTCGAATCGGCGTCATGGTATGCTAAAGCGACAGCCTGCTATCGAATTGCCCATAGGTGCTGAAATGACCATGGATGAACAACCTTATTCCAGCTCACCATTTCATCCCTCGGTTTCTACAGTGCCTGATCCCAGCCTGAAACAAGAGTCATTTGATTGTGATGCATGTGGTGTAGTTTTTACTGACTGGGAGAGATATCAAACACACAAACAGCAATGCTGCACGGTTCACATTTCTCAACAAACTGAAAGTCAAGTCTATCAAGTGGAAGAACCTACAAGAACACACACAACTCGACCTGGTGCTTTTGCATTTAGAAAAAGAAGGAAAGAAGAAAGCATTGAACTTGAAGATCCTTCTTTACCCTCTGTTTCTTATATACCACTGAAAGGTTATAAACCGTCTTGTGAACAGTCTGTTAAAGGGACCACTCTAGAACATGGTACAGAAGGTGCTTTGAAAGGAATATCTGTCATACAGCATACTAGTTCATTTGAGAAACATGATAGTACTTTAAAAACTCTTGGACCAGATGAGGTCTCTCACTCTCATGATGTCTCTCAGTGTTCTCCTTACTCACAATCAAAGCAGCAGGCAACTAAACCATCCTTCCATAAACTTGTACGTCAACACAATGTCCAAGTGCCAGAAATCCTGGTCACTGAAGACTCAAACACCAACACAATGGCAGTATCACCCCCTCCAACTGTGCCCAAAATCAAGGACGTTGAAAAAGTCAGTGAGTTCCAATGGCCCCAAAGAAGTACAACTTTGGCTCAACTTCCAATTGAGAAGTTACCACCCAAAAAGAAACGTCTTCGTCTTGCAGAAGCTGCCCAGTCATCAGGAGACTCGAGCTTTGAATCGATGTCCCTGCCTCACAGTCCGAGTCAAGACAGTTGTGTGTCTCATACCTCCAGTCGATCGACTTCGTTTGAGGAGGCTTTCAAGGGTGATGCAGATACGACACCAACTAGGAAATCAAGAGCTACACATACTTTGACAATTCCCACAAATTCTCACAGAGAAATGAGGCGCTCTGCATCTGAGCAGGCGCCCCATGTTCCTCAACATGCTAACCTTATTACAGAAACTCGCAGTAAGTCATTTGACTACAGTAGTTTGTCTCCAGATAGAACCCCTGCAGGATGGAGAGAAAGGCGGAAATGCCTTTTAATGAGGCATAGTGCAGTGAGGGAACCTGAGGAGGAAGACCAAACTTCTAAAGCCATCAACAACGGTTCTCCCACTCGAAGGACTAACACATCGCCTAGCTATAGCCCAGGCACCTCCTATAGTCCAACCACCACCCATCTTGTGACTTTAAGCAATACTGTACACTCATTTGGTGAGAAGCAGGTCATGCAATCACAAGATGTTTTACCAGAGAATACCCAGCAGAATGCATTGCAGTTGACCCCATTGATTCATACCGACCAGCCCACAACAGTGGGAAGTCTGCTTTGTCCATCAGGTGCTGCCAGAGCTCATTATTCTTCAGTGTCAACAGGACTTAAGCTCGAAATTCCAGTGGAAAATAAATTGGTGAATTCTGACACAAGGGTCAACCAATCGTACCTCACTCATTATTCCCGTTTTGATGTTACTTCAAACCCAGAACCACTAAGACCTTTACCAGCCCAGCGAATTCCAGTTCGTCTTAATTCACACCTTCCACATTATACAGGCTCAATTTACACTACAGTTTCACAAACATTTACCGCAAGGCCTCAGGAACCATGCTGCTCTGGAGTCAGTTCAGTTTTAGTGGCCTCAAAGTTTGAAATCATGGACCAACAACCAATATCTGATGAATCCAAGTCAATTAGTGCTGGCACAGCCAAACGTGTGCTGTCCCCCACTAGCAGTGATGAGTGCATCCCGGAAAGTGAGCAACAACAAAAACGAGTAAAAGAAGAGGAGGACAATCAGGAAAATGAAAGCAGAAATGATAAACTTTTGATGGAATGCAAGAAGGAAGAAAGACTTGGTGAGCAAAATGTCATCTTCCCTATAGAACACAAAGAACCATCATTTCCGACTCTTAACACTAACCTTAATTCTAGCTGGTGCTATCTAAACTACATAAAGCCCAATCCGTCCATACAGAGTGAACAACAAAACTCAGTCTATTCCTCATGGTGTACAAGTACCCGCAACCCATACCCTCCTGGCCTGACAAGCAAGGACATGCTAGCCCTGTTGCACTGCAGGCAGAGACATGCACCACTCATCTACACCATGGCGGCCATATCACACTCTCTGGATGGGAAACAAGAAACACCTGAATCCCAAAAGCCTAACATGACTGAGGTAAATGTAACAACTCTTGAATTTATAGTCAATGCATGACCATTCTTACTCTTGTGTTTTGAAACATGGTTGCTGATTCAAACCTGCTCTAAGCATTTCATTAATTGTTTAACCAGCTACCATTTAAACAAACAGCTTGACCATTTAAAACTTGATTTTCTTACTGAACTGATATGGTAGCTGACATTGACTTCATTAACCTGGGGGTGTATGTTTGTTTAGCTCAGTATGTTAAAATGAGTGTTTTAGTAACATAAAAGGTAAAACATTTACTTTAAAACTATTAGCTTCACAATCCACATTCCAGTCTTTTTGTCTTTTCTATTTTTATTTGTATTTTTTTCATTTAAACACAATTGACATGACAACGTAAAAGTAAGTCAGATCTAATGCTATCTGGAAAATGTTGAATGAGACTTCCCCCCCCATCTCTGTCTCCCTGGGCACCCGGAATAGGGTTGGTGAACTTGCCCGTGTCTCTCTCGAGTGTAGGTACATGCCACCCAGCCCACAGAACCCAAAGAAACCCAGCAAGCTGAGTTGACAGAGGTTGAAAAGAAAACATCGGTGGAGAAGGAGGATCAACTGTCTACCTCCAAATACAGCTTACGGGTTCAGATTTGTGAGGGAGGGTAAGTCATACTAAGACATTACACTTGTACATATATGTATGATGTTGTAGATGATTGCAGTATATCTTAGCTACGGTATATGCAAGACAGCATTGGATATACATTTGATGAAAATTAAAATTAAAATTGATGAAAACCCTACCGCATCCAAAATAAATAAAAAAAATGTTTACATTATATGTGTGTGTACTGTGAATATTTATTATGTATATATATACATACAGTATATATAAACATAACACATTTTTCCTAAATATATATACATTCATGTGTTTGTATATATATATATATATATATATATAACTAATAAATATATACAGTATACACACATATATTATGTAAACAAAAACTTTTCTGCAAACAATTCAGCTTAATAGTCCATAGAAACTTTTTTGTAGATACTGAATTCTTATGTATGCTATCTGTGCTGTCTAATTTTGTTTTTTGTAAACATTATAATAAATAATATATATAATTACTGTAATATAGGTAATATATAATCTAATACTAATGTTAGACTTATTATACTAAATAAAAGTGATAACATCATTTAAATATTTGCATACTAATTTGTCTTTTGACTTTGACTTTTTTGAGTTTTTTCCTCAGAATTTAAAACTTGCAATTGTGAGACTATATCTCTCAATTCATAGGAAAGACGTTATAAATTGTGCGAAAAAAGTTAGAATTATATATTGCAGTTCTGACCTTATTTCTTGCAGTTGTGAGTTCATATTTTGCAAATGTAATTTTATAAATAACTAAAATTTATTTTGCTACTTTTTTTGTATATATGTATACACATATATGGCTTTTAATGCTGACATAGATGCAGCAGCTGTGGTTTTTCCTCTTCTTGTCCATCTGAAAGCTAGAGCCTTTTACTTCTTTGGTAGTTCTTGCATGGTGCACCCTGCTCGTACTGTATATATGGTGGCTTTCTGTCACCAGTTTGTCAGTATTTTGAGCAGTGTTGTTCTTGCCCCGCTGCAGGAGATCAGTTGGTTGTCAGAGCCAACTCGGACCGTCTGTTACACAGCCCGAGCCAGGAAACTACCTAGCCTGGCGGTCACTTCCTGTGGAACCCCACAGAGTCCCATTTACACCATACTGCATCAATGATTTTGGTCATTGAGCTGAAGGCATATGGAGATGGCCAAGATGCAGCATTTTGAGGTGTTTTATATGAATGAAAAACCAATGTCTAAGCAATTTCCAACAGTAGTTTTTTTAACTGGATTTGCTTCAATACCAAAATTCTAACCAAACACAGTACCAAAATAGCTTGAAGTAAATAGTTTTAAAACAAAACCATTGAGGTTAGCATAAAGCCAGAATTCGCTATACAAAACCACTGAGGTTAGCATAAAGCCATGATTATATTGGACTTTGAACATTTAAATAATAAAAAAAATGCCATTTTAACCCTTGTTGCGAACAAACCCATATTTAATGTAGTCTGGGGGATAACATTTTGGGCGCTTTTTAATTTGATGCATTGCACTTCACTATCCAGTCAAAACAGACCATTTTTGGATCTTGACCCAGTTGGGAACCACCAGTCTAAAGCCCAAAGCATACTTTGGTTTTGATGCAAGTGCTTAGCGTTTGCACACAGCTGAACATGCAGCCTTCAGTATACTGAGTTTAATCCCTTACGCAAACACAGACGCTCAACACATGTGCACTTGAAATTTTCACACTTGCAAATGTGTGCATTTGTCTCCTGTACTCATTTAAAATAAAGTTGCAGGTATCTCATAACTCTCTAGCACAAATGTTCCTCAGCATGGTCATCTGTTGTTGTCTCCTGTAATTGTTGTTATTCTATTTAATCCATTTATTTTTCTACTCTAAAGCAACAGCCTGTTTCCACCACAGAATAAAGGAGAAAAAAAGGGTAATTATGTCCCACAATTCTTGCAACTGTGAGTTTACATCTCCCAATTTTTTCTCAGAACTGCAAGAGCTTAAAGCGCAATTGCAAGTTACACATTTCACAAAGTAAACAAATAAAGATAAAACAAATTTAGGGAGGAGCGCGTACGCATGATTAGCCGTGGCTGGAACTGCTTGTCCTAATGAATCTAATTCCATCTTATCCAATCAAATCCATAAGCCTTCCCCTTAAATAAGCCTATTTCCTTCCCTTTCACATCTCGTTACGCATCCCTCCTCCACCCCTTCTCCGCCTCTTTTTTCTGCGTCTTCATACCAGGGGGACTAGCGGATTTTGAGTTGGCTCGCTTCCTGGACACCACGCCAAATATGCTTTAATTGTTTATCATAAGGAAATGTGATCTTGTGAACTTGCAGTTGTGAAAAATTAAGTCAGAATTGACCTTTCGCAAAAGCCACACCCCCCTTAGTTACTGTTGCTAGCCCGTCAAGCTTACCGACAACGA
>JAUCMS010000038.1:2203244-2216935 GCA_032357445.1 Enteromius radiatus
TTCCATTAACATTATCAGTCAAGGAATCCATAATATATTATAAAATTTTGGGCTGTTATTCTTTAAGGCCCGGTTTCACAAACGTGGCTTAACTTAAACCAGGACTAGTCATGTTCACTAACATATCCACTAATATGTTAGTGAACTTACTTTAGTTTCTCGTAAGTTCACTAACATATTTGGCTAATGTATAAAATTCAGTTTGAATGACCTGTTCACATCTGACAGCAGAGAAAGAAAGAGCCGCCGCCTGGTGCCCGTTCTTCTAATCAGAATGATGAAGAGGATGAGGAGGAGGATGACGATGATGATGATGATGATTCTGATGACTCTGAGTCTGATGAAGAGGAAGGGGAGCCCAGATCTGCTACAGAAGGGTCTGGCTGTTCATCTAAATCGCTGTCTTCTGTTTAATAGGGGAGAGATATATTGATATTAATGTTTTATTTACTTTTTAGTTTATGAGTTGCAACAAATTTCAGTAATATGTTTTTATCAATAGCATTATAGTTAGATCTACTCAAAACAAAGCTACTTTATTATTTTTGAAAATAACTGTGTGTGTGGATGATTTCTCATAGCGCATATGACCCAGCCGATTACGAACATCTTCCTGTAACAGCTGAGATCATAGAGCTATTTCAGTACATCACAAGGTTTGCATGCACGCACCAACTTCACACCTTCACAGCATTTGATGTGCACCTGAACATCTGGCAAACTGCTAGTGTAACCTGTCAGGAATCCTGGACATCCCTGTGTACAAGAACTGGATTCACTCACTTCACGTCCTGTTCACACTGGTCAGTATCTATACACTTTTACATTAAAAATGCTTTCTACCATCTACAAACAGTAATTACATGGTTTGTATTATGTGGTATTTGTTGACGTTTTTTAAAACACAGGATCTTAAATGCTTCAGTTCTGGGTTGTATTATTGATGAGCTTGTTTTGTTTTTCCTGTGATCAGCACTTTAAATCTGTAACGGAAGGCCAGAAATCGGACACACCACCTGCTTCACATACAGTCACTGCTGAATTAGAAAGACTCACTTTGGACTGAGCCCTCCTTCATGGCCTATTTTCTTACATTCTGTTATGTATCTTATACAGTTTAAATAAAGAGACTTTATTTACTTATCAGCTTTTTACTGTTATTTAACAGTCAAAGTCAAATTATGTTTTTTTTAGGAGACCCACAACTATTGTTCTGTTGGCTTTATATGTAATATATTTAATTACACAATCTTGCAAAATCAGACAATATTGTGTCTAATATATTCCACAGTACTAACCTACAGTATATTAGCAGATGATATTAGAGAGCAGAGAAATACCTTGTAAAAAAAAGTGATAAACTACTTAAGGGAAAAATATCCTTTAAAATACTTAAATGTATTTAATGTTGTTAAACACTGTGTTAATGTTACTTGTCATTTTAATGACATTCCTTTTTATTTAGAAGAAGAAAAGATACACCTTCAGTTTCTAAAGAAATTAATTTTAGTCAAATCCTTGATGGTTTATTTTTTCATGTGTGCTTTTCTTTCTTCTTTTTGGTTTTTAACTTTCTCTAAATTGATTGAATCATCATAATGTTAACGTAAATTTCAATAAATGGAAACTTACATTACAGTAAATGTAGTTAGCTTCTTTATAATTTCATAATTATCAAGTTACTGAATGCACTGACATGCGTTTATAGTAAACTAATATACTTTAATGGCATTTCTATTGAAACTTTTAAATATTTAAATATATCTGTAAGTTGCAGTTTACCCCATTTAGTGCATGCACAATCTTTTATTGCATTTAGACGTTTAGTCTTTTTGTCCATTCAGAGAAATTCAGTGCGGTCCTACGATAATATTCTATTGCCGTAGAACAATGAATTCTCCCTGTTATACATTGCCTTAAATAGATCTACGAGGAATATCATGCATCGCGATTCCAAAGCTAAGTTTCAACAATGACCTCATCGTTAAACAAATGTAGCATGTCATCTTTGTCCTCTCTCTCTGTCTCTGTCTCAGTGACCAGTTTTGGTCAGCTAAGGGAGCATCTAAGGTGTTAAAGTGCAGTGGAGCAGGACATTCCTGAGAGCTTCCGGAGGAATTCCACAGGCGCTTTCAGTTGTTTTGTGTTTTGTCATTCACATCGAGCCAGTGCAGGAGGAAATGGATAAGGCCACATTGTTAGATCATGACGAGAAACTGAGACAGAAAAAGCACAGAGAGTGTCTGAGGTTAAGTACAGTGACCAGATCATTAACTTATTGCGAAGCGCAATAATATGTCTCAGGAAAAATCATTTTATAAATGCCATACAGCATAATTAATCTCATTCTTATTGGCTCTTAATTTAAACATTTGTTTGTTATTTCAAATACAATATAATCATGCAAGATGGGTCATTAAAATCTTTATTTATCTAAAAAACGTTTCATCTGTCTGTTAGATTTAACACATATTTGCTTTAGTTATTGTTTTATGTTTTTGACCTCAGTGGGACAAACAATCTATGAGCTGCTATTGTTTAGTGGATTATGACATCACTCTGGCATTTCCTGCCCCCTGCAGTGACTTTTGACTGTTTAATATTTTTCTAGTTCATGTGGGGGGGGGGTGAAAAATATGCTAAATATGCAGTGTCATGCTTTGCTTGGTTTTATTTTTTCAGCACGTATCCATGCATTTTAATTATCATAAATAAATCTCAAGCATACATGCAATGAATAAAGTTAACACTATTACATGATATATATATATAAAACCACAAAAAAACGTTGTTCTATCGGGTCCTGTCATTATCACTGCATGTTCATTTGTTTAATAGAGTATAATAATAATAATGATAATAATAAGGATAGGGTAACACCTTATTAGGGTAACATAGTTGCTTATTAGCATACACATTACTAGAATATTAGTCATTTATTAGTAGTAATTAACCACATATTAATGCCTTATTCTACAACCTAATACCTAAATTTAACAACTGTTTAACTAACTATTATTTGGCAGCAATTTAGGAATTTACTGAGGGAAAAGTCATAGTTAATAGTGAATAAGTGTTCTCTATTCTAGAGAGTGTTACTGAGGATATTAGGAGCACACGTTAGTTGGAAGAGCAGCTAATTTGAGAGGATATTCCACCGGTTGTTTTACACACTATGCGTACAGTTCCAGTGTGTAATAAAATGTCATTCTCTAGTTTACAATATTTTGCATATTTGAATCGGTGACATTTGTTAACTGGAGTGTGCTGATATGATTCATGACAGACAAATGATGCTGCCATTATCTCCAATGAGGGGGTTTCATTGGTAATTTGCATATTGTGTGAATGTTATCTCATTTTCCTAATAGTGAAATAAATGTGGTAGCTTCCATGCCTATGATTAAGAAAAATGTCAATTGATACGCATTATATAATATGTTAAAACAATTTAGAGAATGAAAATATCATTGCTTAGACATTGATCTCATCTGATGGTAAATTATATCACATATTAATGCCCTGTTCTGTATAACCTCATCAGAAACAAATTAAGAGTTTATTGCTGCTAAAGTAGAAGTAGTTAATATGGTTATAATATAGAATTTAACACAGTAGTTAATAGCAATATATCAATTAATTGTGAGAATTTGGCTCTAAACTAAACTGTGACTATATATATATATATATATATTGGGTATTGGGTAGCGTTAGGCATGTAGAATAAAGTCATGATAGATAGATAGATAGATAGACCACAAACCATATCTACATATATACATATTATATATAAAGATCACACTGAACACCTTCTCTTACAAAACATCAATATATTGGATTGATGTGCACTTTTACCATGAAATGCTGCATTTTCATGTTTTTCATTGCAGCACCCGTGCCGTATCCACAATCTGTGTTCCTGGATTTAACTGGATATCCTGCACAAACACTATCAGTCCTACGCTTTCCTCCAGAGGGGGTTTCTGCACTAATGTGCAATCTTTCCCTGGACACATGCAAAACATGCCATTAAACACTATCTCCTGTGATGATGACAGCACATGGCCTCCCCTGCGGAAATAAAAGTTTTCCTGTTTCTGTGACACTTACTCGTCCAGGGGGAGTGGATGACATCAGTGACTGTTCCCTACCTTTCTTTAATTCTCCCCTCCACCTCATTCAAGCCTGCAGCCAATCAGGAGGCATGAGCGGCTGGACTCAGTGTCGTATAACAGCTGGTGGGCGGAGCTTTAGGGAGGATAAATGAAGGCGGGCAGGTTGAGTTGAACACAAGCACCTGTCAGTCTCTCTGGATCTCTGTGGACTGCAGATACTAACTGTACATCATCACTTAACTGGATTTAACAAACTCGAAAAAGAACATGGCTTTCTCACTGCAGACTTTTCTCTTTGTCTCAATTACATTCTGTGTACTGCAGCAAGGTAAGACACTTTACCTTTTATAAGAAAAAAAAAATCACTTTCCACAGTATGTGTGTTTTCTGTGGTTCTCTATGCCATTATTAATGAGAGAAATTACATAAAGTAGGTTAGAATTTAGACAGGCTTGTTTTAATGAGATTCTATGGAGTCAAATGGAAAGTTTGCTCCTCACTTTATTTTTTTTAATAATCAGTTTGCATATAATGCTTATATTGTTGTAAAATGTGTGTAGTTAGATCAGTAAAAAGTACTTTAGGTATTGTAAACTAAAGTGTAATATATATATTGATTTAGTCATAATTCAATCAGAGTCAGTGTATTCGGATTCGTACTACATGAAGTACATCTTAGGTTGCCAAATAAACCTTTTGTGCATAGCTTTAATCATAGTGTTTGTGTTTTAGGGTTTGGACATCCACTGTCGGTTAAGTCTGAAGCATCAAGCAGTCCACCTGCTCTCAAACGGGTCCGTACCAAACGCTGCTCCTGTAGTAATTGGTCAGACAATGAATGCATCTATTTCTGCCATTTGGACATAATCTGGGTCAACACACCGAAGTAAGTACATTTAAGACCACAAAACAATTAGACTTTTTTGGGGATTAAATTGGAATTAGATCCATAACATGCCACTTTAATCACCTGTAGACACCCCAAATATGAATCTCTGTTAACCCTTTCCCTCTTGATTTACCACAGTAAGCTCGTTCCTTTCGGTCTGGGAAGCCCTCTGTCCCGTCGCCGGCGCTCCACGGGGCGCTGTGAATGTGCCAACCACGCTGACCGGACCTGCTCCAGTTTCTGTCACAGCAGGTGAGCCTCCACCCTAAAGATGAACTCAGACAGATACGTGTCTGCCGCGGATGCCATAGGCACCCATGCGTGACCAGCCGAGATCAGGGCAGCTTGTCTGGGGGGTTTTAGCTAGCTCTGATATACTGTACATGCTCTTCTCTGAGATGAAAGCAAACAAGGGAATGCATGAGAACTAAAGCAGTTATAAATCATGAGTCACCAAGTCAAAGACAGCTATTTTTTATTACTATTTAAAGATGCCTGTGGTTGTTCAAGGACGACATTAACCCACAACATTCTTCTGCCTTTAGATCTGTTTGAATGACCAAATGAATACTGTATGTAACCTTATTCTCAACTTTTTTTTGCAGTTCAGAAAATCCAGATATGGAGATTGTGACCCCTTTTGATGAGCAGTCAAATCACATTGGCAAAACTAGCGATCATCTACTGTCATCTCTCAGGTAAATCATTTTCTATCAGCCTGAGCATATTTACCTCCTGCTTTAGCTTCAGTGAACATAAAATATCCTGCTTTGGGGCTAAACTAGGTGTTATTTTCATTTGCAGGAAGACGATTAAAGAAAACCTCATGATAGCCTCGCAGTCTGCTTCAAATAAGAAGAAATCCAGGCTCAGGAATCTCTTGATCAGTTAGAAAGAGAGAGAGAGAGAAAGAGAGAGAGAGGAGGTGATGGAGCGCCTGAACAGAACCAGTCCTGGATCAAGAGATTAATTCACTTAATTCAGGACCGAGCTGGACCGCTGAGACACAAACCCTCAGTTCCTTCAGCTGAAGAAGAGCAGAACAGTCTATTCATCAGAGTAAAAGATGGTTTAGGAGGTGAAAAGAAGAACAGATCACCTTCTGCACCAGTGAAATGGTAAAATTAGCGAACAGCAGAAGTACTGCAAACATCATTTCATTTTACCATCTGAGAAGATGTGCAGTGTGGGACAGATGAAAGAAAATGAAACCCCTTTCCCCTCTGCCTGGAAGACTTTAGATACTGTATAAACTCTTTTCCTTACCCTTTATTTATTAAGTTTTCTCTGTATCAGAGCTGACTTTTATAATTTATTTATTTATTTATTTATGTATTTATTTTTCTTTTAATTGAAAAGGAATGTGTCTGATGCTTTCAGTTATGCTCAAGAAAGTGTGTGAGGAATGTTTATCTGTTTTCTTTTTATGACTCTTCCTTCCCTCTATTTTCCCTCGTTTTTCCTTCAGTGAAGGCGGAAGTATTTATTGCATAGTTTCAGTGGAGTGTTTTTATTGTTCAGATACCAGCAGGTTTCAATAGCTCAAAGCTTGCCAAAAAATGCTGTTATTGTTTTCCTAAAGTACAACCCAGCTGCTACTGTCTGCCAGCTCCATTATAGAAATACTGTAGTACTGTGTGGAGTACCCTTTACTGCCTCGGTCTGTTCATGACTACTTTAATTATACATATATAGTTTTGTCATATATATACATTTAGTTCTGCTGTACCTTGTTCTTGTTTTCTTCTTGCGAAGAAAAGGACTATTAGTTACTCAAAGATACTTGAATGTTTAAACTTGAATTGCTTACAACCAGCAGTCAGTTTGTTAACTTATTTAATTTATTTAATGAAATTTATTTTTGTATTATTGTATCTATTAATAAACAATATACTACTGAATAAGAAGTCTTTACTCGAATGATTTTTTTCTGAATCAAATAAAATATCACATTTGCACTTAAACATCATCTTCACATAATAAATGCAACACCTCAACATTACACTTTAAAATCCTAAAACAAATCTAACACAATCCCATAATGGCCAGTGACTTCATGAATTATTTGTACGATCCACTTGTGTGGGTTGTACTGTAAATGTATGAGCAATACACTTTCCATTAGGAAGGCTCTTTGTGCTCTGTTGTGTATTTTCTGGGGTGTGTATAAATTATGGCAATTTTATTGTCAGCAAAATCCCATCGTGCAAATTTATGGAATGCGCACCTACATAGGCCTATACATATATTTACAGACGCACATATTTGGATATCTCATGTAACTTTTGCAACATGTAATTTTATTCCTCAGCTAACGTCATATTTCATACTTTATGATCTCTGTGATAAACGTAGAAGTGTGAATTCCACATGTGCATCCAAACATACTTTTCTCAAAAGTCAGCAGAGAGGTTAGCTGTAGGTGAGGCCAGAGCATTCATGTTATGTCTTTTTGAAGCAATGTTTGACAGTCGTCTGGGACGGTATTTTATCTTGTGAAGATTTGCAGTCTCTTTGTCTACCGGCCCGTTCCAGCCACCCAAATGTTTACTTAACGTGTGAAGTTTTGAAATTCCGAGGAGCATTTAAGGTGTCCCTTAATGCCTCATAATGCGGGTCCATCTATAAAATTTGGCTTATGTAAAAAAAAAAAAAAAAAAAAAAAAAAAATTGGAATTAGTTGCATAGTTACAGTATTATGGATTATAGAGTAACTAACAGCTAATTACAGTTTATATTAGACCAATTACATTAATTAATGAAATGAACTACAATTACTATGTATAAGTAACACTTCCTAACTATTAACTAGGATTTTTCCCTCAGTAAATTCCTAATTTGCTGCTTATTAATAGTTAGTAAGGTAATTGTTAAGTTTAGTTATTAGGTAGAATTAGGGATGTAGAATAATGCATTAATATGTGCTTATTTAACACTAATAATTGGCTAATATTCTAGTGATATGCATGCTGATAAGCAACTAAAAGTCATGTAAAGTGTAACTATATATAAAGTGTTACCTTTATTGATTATTACAAACAAGTGAATCATATATGGGAATTGCTACATATTTAAGATAATTTTATAATTGCATAAATTAACTGGTACCTTTATAAAGTTGTAGATACATGTTATTAAAGTTTTATTTGACAAAAAATACTTTCTGAATTCAAAAGTGTAAAAAAATATCAGTAACACACAATTTAAGGCACCTTTAACATTGCTTATTAACATCCATATTACTAAAATATAAGCCATTTATTAGTAGTAATTAAGTACATATTCTACATCCCCAATCTCAATACCTAAACTTTACAACTATCTTACTAACTATTAATAAGCAGCAAATTACAAAAAGTCATATTTAATAGTGAATAAGTATTCCTTAGTCTAAAGTGTTACCTCCATTTAGTATAGTTTAGTATTAGTACAATTTAGTATTAGTTGCTTATCAGCATGCATATTAATAGCATAATACCTGTCAACATACTTTATTGACACTATAATATAGTCTTGAACATACAGTATCTCTACACCTAAACCTCCCCTTAGCCACGAGTAATGCCTAAAACCAGAGGAAATGATAGATGACTGACACTGATGTACAAGCACCAAACACAGATTGTAAGCTTAAACTTCACAAAAACTGTAAACTGCTTCTTCAAATCTGATTGGTTAATCACAATGTTGCATTCAGCATGACCATATTCTATATCCTGCCCAAAAACTATGTGCATTACTAACTAATAAGCAGAAAATGAGGAGTTTAATGAGGCAAAGGTCATATTTAATGGTTTGTTAATGTTGACAACTGGACCTTAAACAAAGTGTGGCCACAAATTTAAATGTAGAATTTTACACCATTATGTGCAACTAGGCCTCAATTAGAGTGGAACAATTTTCCCCCTTCATCAGTCTTTCTTTGGCAGAGATAAAAGCACCTTATGCTCACATAGCTCTTTAAGAGTAAACAGCTGACTAAGTGTAAGAGAAAACAGGATGCCGTCTGCACATTCCCGCCGCATTCCTTCAGACGCACAGTTAACGAACAACCAGGAGAGAAAATGGAAAAACAGTGGAAAAACACTTGGTGAGAGGAACTTATGTGGCTGGGACGGAAACTGATTAAGACTAAATTGTTGTGGTTGTCATAACACTGTGTGCTTTGTTTCAATCTTTTCCTTTGTGTTCTTTAAGATTTTCTTTGCTGTTTAGGTCATTAGCAGTGGATGCAGGTGCATGTATGGATGCAGGATAGCGTGCATTCATTATAAAGACATTTTGTATTTTATTTAATCACTTGTTTTCCAGACTAGGGTGAATAAAGTAAACTGCATGCGCGTTATACTTTAGGGATAAATTGTCCCAAGAGCTTAGCTAAATCTGGTAAAATCTCATTTTGGGGTTGTCGTCTCGAAAGGGGAAGTGCAGAACACTTCTTTTAGGTGTAGTCTGCTGTAAATATAATTGCCAGTGTGTGTATATGTTGGGTGACTTGGATCAGATATTGATTTATTTGTGGGAACTAAATGTCAAAACAGGATTATTAAAACTTGACAGAACCCTCATGTGAGGATTAAAGGGGGGAAGAAAACACATTTACAAGCATATTAATGTATTTTTCATTATATTTGTTAACTGTAAATTGGAAAAAAACAGCAACAAACAAACAAACAAACAGTGGAAGTCAATGTGAAGTCTCCATCCTGATATGTAAATGTGTGACAGGACATTTGAGTTCAGGAGAAATGACGTGTGAGATTACATAACGTGTGTCTTGTGAAACTCAGCTGACCCAAAGGTTGTGATCTTTATTTGAATTTTGTGTTGTCTCTTGTTGCTCTTATAACTACATACACTATAACATGTCTACCATTCCTGTAGCTCAAACAGCAGAGCAAGGGCCAGATTTACTAAACAGGGCACATTAGCATTACAACACAATCCTAAAAATGATCTACTGACACTGAGCAAATAAAAAAAAAAACTCCTACACATGCAAACAGTATGCAATAATTCATCTACAAAAAAACTGGCCATGCCTTTTCATTGCTAGTGTTTCACTACGTCCTGACAGTAGAAAGCTGTTAGTAAATATGGACCCTAGGAGTTAGCTATCCCAAAATCACAGGTTTGATTAGCCGATTAATGAAGGAACTTGACAAAATATTTTGTATAACTTTACATGTACGTATGGTAGTATTTTACGGTCTTTGAAGTCAAGTCAGATTTATTGAAATAGCATTTAATAATACAGATTGTGCCAAAGCAGCTTCCATTTGTCTAAAACAGCTCTGTGTAGCTTACAGTAGCTCCAACCAGCTCCAAATCACACCTGCTTGGAAGTTTCTGGTGATGCTGAAGAACTTGATTGGCTGGATCAATTGTGTTTGATTAGGGTTGGAGCTAAACTGTGCAGAGCTATGGCCCTCTAGGGACTGAGTTTGAGACCAATTAGCAGTGTTACAGTGTTAAACATTAAAATTTTGTCAATACTGGGTCAGAGGGCCAGTTAAGATAAGAGAACCAGAACCAGATAAGATAAGAACCAGGCTAATATGGCCATACTTCCTGGTTCTAGTAAGGACTCCAGATGCTGAAATGTAAATTTCATGTTTCCTGACAACCATGTTTCCTGACAACATCTCCCAAGGGTAACATGAAAAACAGTAGTCCTAGTACCGAGCCTTGTGGCACTCCATCCTGAACTTGATATGATACCTCTTCATTCACTGATACAAACTGATAATAGTCATATTAAATTTGGTCAGGCTGCTATCTTCATCTTCTTGGAAAGCAATGAAATAACCAAAACATCCAAATTGTGTGTACGCCCTGGACCTTTGCAGGCTTCTCGAAAATACTACTGTACAATATTTTACGAGAGACACATTCAGCTTTATGTCATTTTGTTGCAGTACATTCTGGAATTGTGGGGTGTATCCTTGAAGGATACACAGTGTATGGCCAAAAGAAGTATGTCTTATAAAGAACATGTTTTGAAACAGCTCTCTCTATCAAGTCCGGACTTGAGACATATTTGAGAATAACAGCTCAAGATGCAGATCACGGTCACTCCTGTGTTGTGGCACACGTACAGCAGATAGCCTAAAGTGATAGACAGACTCCCCAGCCTGCAGATAGTCAAACCTTCTTTATAAACAACCTTCAGCCAGCTCTGTAAACAGTCAGGCCTGTCAGTTTAATTGCACTGGATCACTATCTTAATTTCTCATTCAAAACTGGCAGTGATAACCATCCGCAGTTGAACCCGATCCACATACCAGAGAATGAAGGGAAACCCAATGCCTCCTGGTGCAGGACGCTGGAAACTGCTGGGATTCATGTAGCGAGCGAATGCAGACAGTCACGTCTGCAGCGAGCAGGTGCATGAAGATACAGCTGTTGACCGTAGATGCAGTTGTTTCCTACAGCAGGTCTAAACACTAGGCAGATGCAAACACACTTGTTTTTGTGGGAAGTCATTACTGCAGGTTGTGAAAAGAAGGAATACTATGGCAATTGTCTCCTTGGATCAAGAACGGAGGAATTCTCATGGGAGTCACGTAACAGAGCATTTCCTCAGGGAAATATTACGTGTTTTGTAGAAAGAGAAGCAACTGTTTCTAATGAAAGACGTCCTGCCTTCTTGGTGTTTCTACAGAATACTCTCTCACCAAAACACACAACTGAGAGGTACTCAACTATAGAAGCACAGAGAGATGCCTTCAAACCACAACACATGCAAAATAGATTAGTTATGCCGCTAGTTGTTGGATGTATAGTAAAATAGTAACTTTTTTTTTCTGCCTGTGATTTTTGAAGTACACTAGAGGTGTATTTTTGAAGTACTAGAGGTGTATGTTAAGTGCACTTTATCTATTTTCTACTTTCTATTATCTATTATAATTAAAGCTCATGCACACTAGCTGTGGCGTGTGAGTGCCATTTATGTTTGTTGGCTCTATTGTTTGAGGTCAATAGTTTGTGCTGTGAACTTTCGGTGTGTTGACATTTCTGTTGAGATACAGTATTTAAGAAATGTTTAGTTACCAAGGAGATATCAAATAGACACACACCTAAACACTCACTCTCTGGGTGGACTTAGTGTTTTTTTTGTATTGTCCTACAATCACTTAATTGGAAGCAACGTAAGCAGCAGAACCATTTAAGGGCGATGCTCTTCAGCAAGCCCACTTTTTCAATGACGTGTAGTTAGAATAATGCTAATCATAAAAGAGAAAAGAGAATAATAAAATGCTTTTAATTATAGAGTTTATTGTTTCGGAGGGTTCTACAGAAGCGTGACTCAAGCTATCCAATGATAGCATTAGAGATAAACAGCTTCTATTTATATAAAAGATCAAACGCATGAAGGACATCATAAATGGCTTTGCTGACGTCACACATTCAAGCTCATATAAAACATAAAACACTTTTGAACTAGCAACTTCAAGCTAATATCCATAAACAACCAGTTCAAGTGGGAAAGACGAATAAAAAGAAATAAGAACTTAAAGAAATAACTAATACAGACAACTGTTTTTCAGTTGCCTCACAGTGTCGCAGTAATGGCAAGGTTTTCTCAGCATCTCAGGCTGTATTCAGGGAAACACCCTGGACGATGACCAATCCATCATCTACACACCTACACTCTTAAAATAAAGGTTCAGTCTTCTGACCTTCTTCCTCAGAACTTTGTTGTGTATACTCATAATTCTCACTTTTTTCTTGAAATTCAGATTTTTTATTTTTATTTTTTGCAAGTGTCAGTTTGTACATTGCAATTTTTCTTTTCTTGAAATTCTTGCATTCTATTTCTAAATTTATATATCAGAATTCAGATTTTCGACTTGGAATTCTGACATGTTTCTTGCAATTTTGTCTTTTCTTACAATTGTGATTTTAAATCTTGTAATTTTTTGTGACTTTATATCTCACAATCGTGATTTTTTTCTTGCAATTTGCTTCTCACACTTCTGACTATTTCTCGCAATTACTTTTTTCTTACAATTCTGACCCTTCCTATAGGAACTATAAATGTATATCTTTAAATTCTGACAATTTTCTCGGAATTAAATTTTCTCAGAATTCTGACTTTTTATTGCAATTCTGACTTTATTTTTGAATTTATTTAGGTTTTTTTTTTTACCAAACTTTATTTTTTTATTTATTTTGTTTTTTTACAATACAATATACAGTATATATATTCCACAATTCAGACTTCTTTTCTCAGAATTGTGAAATAAGAACTCGCAATTGCAAATTATAAAGTCAGACTTGTGAGATACTGCATATATTTACAGTCATAATAAAAGTTAGAACAGCAAGACAAAATTCTGAATTGCAAGAATAAATTCAGAATTGCGAGTTTATATCACACAATTCTGAGAACGTCATAATTTTAATAGTAGGTTATTAGTATTTTTATTTATTTATTTATTTATACATTTTTGTGTAATGTGTAACTTCAGTTTGTTACTCAATGTTACTTTTAAAGTAATGTTGTTAGTGATTAATTGCGATAAATCTCATCCAAAATAAAAGTTTTTGTTTACATAATATGTGTACTGTCTATATTTATTATTATTATTATTTTACATATACAGTTGTAACGAAGCGGACAACATCAGATGAGTGGTAAGTAAGATTTATTCAACAGGCTGTGAATCTCCACAGAGAAATAT
>JAUCMS010000038.1:2238794-2249531 GCA_032357445.1 Enteromius radiatus
CAGTGCTCATGTATCCGCCGAGGGCAGCCTCACCGCGGCTAGTAATTCGGACACTTGCCGCTGCCTCCTGATGTCTCGGTTTAACAGGAAAATTTGTTTTGGGTATATCTCATAAAAACAATAAAAAAAAAAGAATATATATATATATATATAATTGTCTTTATTGCAAACGGTACCCATCCAGTACACTTGCGTACATTTCATATCATTACACGGTAATGAATTTGTTGAAATGCAGCATTAAAATAGTTTGTTTGCTTGCTAGGCTGACAGGATGCTAACTTTAGTAGCAGTGCTTAAAATAATGTGACAAACATATGAAAGTCAGACCTAAATGTTTGATGTCATGATTGTTACCATGTATTTGCATTAGTTTATCTCTGGTTACTTGTATGCAGTCATTAGCCAGAATGCATGAAACATAACTGAATTTCAGACTCATCATTGCCACTTTTATTATTGAAGTAAACTTTTGCCTATGATTAAGTAAACCAATTTGAACTACTTCTTGCATTGAATGCTTTAATTGTTCAGTACTTTTTTTGTCATCAACTGCAAAGTTTATACAGCTGGCCCCAGGAACTATGGATTTTTGCACATTGCTCATGGTGTGAAAAAATCTAGCATAAAAACTACTCCTGTATTGCCACATTGACAGTTTCTGTGTGTTTGCACACACGCTGCTGGTTTGAGCTAAAAATCTAGTTTGTACTTTACACTCTCACAGCTATGTAAATACTTCAGTGACACCGGGTCACTTTACACAACCAGTCAGTCCAGTTCTGTCTCATTTCTGACAGGCTTTCGGTGCATGACAGATTCTCTACTGTGGGGACGTTTCACTCATTCATATGGTTGGTTATTCATTTGATTAGCCTATCCAGTACATGTTACACTGTTCACCACCCACACACACAGTACTGGCTGTCAGGTGTTTGCTCTTGTTTTTTGTATAGCGTTAGTAAAATGGCGGGCTAAGGTGTTTATTGCTCATGTTTCCTACTCTAGAGGGAGTGTTACAGAGCTGCAGGAGTGTCAGTGCACGGAATGCTGGAGTTCACCATTTTATTACTTCAGTTACTGTTAAGATAGAAATTAAGTCATTGCATCATGATGGGCCTTGAGTAAATGTAAGTGAATTTCTGATCAGTTGTCATTTTAAATTGAATACTGGCTGCATTTGAATAAAGATTTTAAAGCAAGGCAGCTTTTATTTGAATATGGGCAGGGCTGCCAGAGAATTGTCAAAGAACAGACTTGTAACAGTTGGTTTTCCAGAGGTCATTTGTCTTAACATGCCCTCTGTGTGCATGTGCTATTCAAGATAACTTCAGCGGCACTGCATTTTTTTTTTTTTTTTATAGCTGAGTAGTGTTCACGAGCCGCCAAACCAGTTGGCGAAACTGGTTAGACCGTGTGCTAAAACGATTTTTTACCACCTTAATTCTGTGCTCCATCTGCGCTATTTGTAGACTTTTATTTGTTTGTTTATACAAAACTGCAGAAGGGATGATTGATTGATCTCTCTTGCTTCTCAATGGCAACTCGCATCTGTCAAGTTTTGTGTAACGAGCATAAATATTGTATTTTGTGTGTTTCAGTTTTGGTTGATTCTAACATTCAGGTTTAAAACTCAAAGAATACTTTTTTTTATCATTATTTTTATTATACGTATGCATACACAAGTGGTGCAAATTTAATTTTGAGAACAGTATAGGATAAGTGCAGCTGAAGTTTCCAACCTTGCCTGTTCAACATGTATGCACTTTCATTTCTTTTTTTTTTTTTTTTTTGTCCACAAGGTGACAACATTGGCCCAAAAGGAAGCAGAACAACAATAAAAACAAATTACTGGAGATGCAACAACAATAGATGCTGGACAGTGATTCAACTTTTGGAGTATCTTTGGAGTAGTTTGTTCACCCTTAGCATATGCAATGTAAAAAAAAGTATATAAAAAGTAATATATCATATAATAAAAATGAATGAATTGTTTAATTTAAATAAAAGTACACTTTAACCTTTAACACTAAAATTCTGGAGGACTGAAATTATTAATTGAAACAGTGATGTTTCAATTAATGAATAAATGCTTCTCCAGTTAGTGCTTTTTGACGAAGTCATAAAAAGGGTTTTTAAAAACTCTTAATGGTCTCTTCCACAATTTAAGGATTGTGGAAATGTAAGATTAACTATATCTATAAATGTGTTTTCTATTATTAATCTAAACATCCATAAATCAAAACTAATGGGACATTTAAGATTGTTTAACCTTATAATTACCCCACTATCAAATATTCATTTTTGTTTGAATCATAAACTCACTTCAAACAGTTCTGAGGATCTTTAGACATTTACGTTACACTGGAAAACTTGTTTAACCCAGCTGATTGTCTGCTTCCTAGACTTTTACACTAGAACATGTTGTGATTACTTTAATTTATTCCTTACATTTTCTTTACTTGCTCTTAAAAAAGGTCTAATGTTTTAAAACACAGAAGCTATTTGTGTAGTAAGTGTAGTGAGTGCTTAAATGCTAATAGATTTTGTTTTTCTTTTCGTTCACTGTTCCTCTGTTTGCTTTTCTATTAATAGGATAAGGTTTCATTAATGTTGTCATGCATGGTTGGTACATCCTTTTTCACTGCTGATGACTGATCCTCTAATCATCCATGTAAATGTGGTTTCTGACTTCTCAGTATGAGGTTTTCATGATCAGCCAAGTGAGCAATGTGTTCATGGAACACCTGTATACTTATTAACCCCTTTGGTCCCGGGAAAATTGCCGGAGTGCCTTCAGTGTAAACGCAAACCCGTCTCGAGATTGAATTGATCCCGGGTTGGGGACCTAGTAACATTGCTGGGTTCAGTCCTGGAACGAGCTCTGTGTGAACAAAAGCCGGAGCCAATGTATTGTCTTAGTATATAATGTATTTGTCGTACTGATGATGATGTAGTTTTTGCGCGACTCTTTGAGCGGGTGTTTTCAATAATACAACCCTGCAGTGCCAGAGGGGCTAGTCTGTGTTTTGTTTGCGTAAAAAGAAATGAAATAAACAGAAATATGTGCAAACTGAACTGCAGCAGAGACCACGGAGCTCCTGCAGGAGTCGAGATCCTTCATCAGCCGAGTGGAACGGTACGTGATGCGGCATTATACGAGAATATAAAACACAAACTGCAACAGCGTGGTTTCTAGCTCTCTAGGGTTTTCGACTTGTACATTACATGTCACATGTCATTCCGGGACCTTTTACGGGTTGTGTGTGAACGCACGCACATATTACGGGAAATCACTGGCAGTGAGAATGACACAAATCGAAACGACCTGGGAACAATTGCCAGAACACATTATCCGTGTATTTTCATGAATCTCTGTGTGAAAGTGGCTATAGAAACGCTTGCATTGCAAGGACAACTTTAAAGCATAAATAAACCTTTTAAAGATGTTATAAACGCTTTAATGGAATCACATGCAATGTTCATTTTGTGTTCCCCTACCAATAATGCAAAACTTACTGTGATTCCCTATGAACATACCTACAGTATATATCTTGATCACATGTGAGGCAGCAGCTGAGCTGTCCTAGTGACAGTGTGACACTTCAATCAGCTTGTGCCGATGAAGGATCTGAATTAGATCTGCTGTCCTTGATCCTGCTCTGGGTGCAGGGGGATATTTCACATCTGCTGTCCCAGGGTTCATAGGGCACATTAGTCTGGTGCTTAAAGCTGCTCCAGCCGTACAGAGAAGAGAACAGAGAGTGGCGTTCTGATTATAGAGGCTTATTAGTGGAGGCCCACACTGTAAAGTAAACAGTGTGTGTTCTGTGCAGATTCTGATTCTGTACACAGCAGCAACACTTCTGAGTAAACTTAGCAGTGCAATTACAGAAAAGGCCATGTTTAACTTTCTGCAGAAGTGCAAAAGGCCAAAAAAATGTTTCATATGAAATCCGCAAGCAACTGTAATCACCTTTCCTCTAGTAAAAACGCTGTTTATTCTCAGCTAATTATTTACAGTTATTTATTATCAGTGGATTGGTGTCAGCAGTGCAGCCTTACCATTACGTTGTTTTGGTTGATATTTTTAGCCAGAAATGGCACTTTTCAAACCTATGTCTTCAGCAAATTGTTGATATTTGAGCAGTTATATTGATAATCATATAACGGCTTATGTAATTGCTTACTTATGTGATTGTGTGAGTAACTGTGTATCAGTTTTACAGCATATTCCAATGGATCATAACGGTCTATTGTGAATAATTCTACATTATTTATTTGTTGTTTATTTATTTTTTACAGCAGTGTGTGTGTGCACGCGTATATACATACAGTATATAAATAAGTAAATGAATAAATAAAAATACAACTTTCAAGAGTTAAAGGGTTAGTTCACCCATACATGGAAATTAGGCTGTGTTTTACTCACCTTCGAAGCATCCTAGGTACAATACCATTAAAAAATTTGGGCTCAGTAAGATATTTAATGGTTTTTAAAGATGTTTCTTCTGTTTTATTAAGAAACTATTAAGCAGCTCAACTGTCCAACACTGATAATAAAAAAATCAGCGTATAGAGGGTTTCAGAATTTCTGAAAGTGACACTGAAGACTGGAATAATGATGCTTTTTTTATCACAGGTATAAATTATATTTTAAAATATATTCACACAGAAAACTGTTATTTTAAATTGAAATAATATTTCTGGATTTTTAATCTAATAAATGCAATAAATGCTTGATGAGCATAAGAAACGTCTTTAAAAACCATTAAATATCTTACTGACCCCAAATATTTGAACTGTAGTGTATATGTTACTTAAAAATAGTCCTGGCACTATCACTATCATCTTTATCAGCTCTATCATTGAAGTGGGCGGGTGTTTCTCTTTAACACATCAAATAAATCATGCACATGTAATGAAACATCCCAGATCCGGGGATGATTTAAAAGCCTCCTGTAGCAAATCCATGCATTTCTGTAAGATAGATATCCATATTTCAAACGTAATAAACACTTTTTTTTCTCCCTTCTGCTGACACTGGTGGTTGCTGATTACTGTAGACTTATTGAAATGATAAAATGTCAATTAGTTAACTGCATCATTTTGTAATACATGCATAAACCGCTTGTAGTGTTGTCAAAAGACCCAGTACTTTCATTACCGAGACGGTACTAAAAATGAAAACATCATAGTACCAGTGTTTTTAAAGTACAGCTGATACCAAGTACCCAGTTAACCCAGTTGTTTACGTGTAGGCCCTCATGATTTCCGCTATGCAAAAAACCATGGACAGAGTCTTGGAATCAAGTTTTAAAAGGGAATTTAGCCTACAGTTTGCTAATATGCACTAGTATCTGTAAATATTAAGCTGTAAAAGTCGATTAAAATATGAATCCTGTATGTTCTGTGCGTCTCTGTGTTAATGAATGAATGAATGGCAGAGACACGCGGTATTGTTTACTACATACACTGAAGTGTGTAATGTTCGCAGTGATTTCAGCATCTGTCGTTTCAATGAGGACATACATACATGAACATATCCAGAACATCTGATAGGCTACTATTAATACTACTGTTTAAAAAAATGTATACATTTATTTGTTCAAGAAATAATCACACAATATTTATTTTTAATTCTAATATTAAATCCCCCCCCTGCCCGAAGGGCTACCAGGGATTTTGAAATTTTGCGAGCCCTGTAGAGAAAAGAAATCCAAACTTCAGGAGCTTCTGTTTGAGTACATATTAAAAAAATCAACAAATTGTTGCTTGCGTTTTTCTTAAAATTCAATAAATTCATTAATTCTTAGAAAACAGAAGAATAATTAATAATTTAAATGACCTTAAAAGGCCTTTTAAGGGTTTAGGAATAAGGAACTAAAGGAATAGTTCACCCAAAAATAAAGATTTTGTCATCATTTACTTACCCTCAAGTAGTTCCAAACCTGTATTAATGTCTTTGTTCTGCCAAACACAAAGGAATATATTTTGAAAAAAGTTTGTAATCAGGCTGTTTTGGCCAATAGTGAATGTTTTTCAAGATACCTTCCTTTTTGGATGAAAGAAATAGGCCTATATACAGGTTTGGAATTACTTTATACTCCTACTTTATAAGATGACAGAATGAACTATTCTTTTATTACGTTTATTGTAACAATCACACATAGTGTTTAAATTGTGTTTTAGGATCTGTAATATGTTCTGTTTTAAAATAGTTCTCTTCTGTTCAGCAAGGCTGTAATTATTTTCTACAGTAAAAAATAGGCCTACCTTTCTGATTCAAGAAAGTGATCTCAGAAATGGATAAAAATATAATTTTTCTAATTTATTAAATTAAAGAATTGTGCTTTTTTTGAGAATTTTGCAAATGCAAAAAAAAAAAAAAACATGTTTGGTATTCAGCCACATAATATATTCATGTTCATTTTGTAATATAGCTAATAGTAAAGAGGAACAGATTCTCGCTGCCACTTGAATTGAGAAGCTCACATCAATCTGTAACGCTACAAAAATCAAGACAGTGGCTGTTGTTTGAATTGTGTGCTAAAATTGACTGAATTTGAAAGCTTTTATTCGAAAGGAACAAAAACTTTGTAGTGATTGAGGAATTGATATCAGTTCATTAAAATGAAAGTCGATTATGATCAAGAACATCAGTATTGTCAGCCCACTCGCTGAGTGTTTACACAGACTGTAGGACAATTATCATTTCTCAAGTCTATGTTGTTTGCATGACTATAACCAGTCTAAAGACAAACACTTGTGTTTTTGCAGGCAGTTTGCCACTTATGTTGCTTTGTTTAAAGTACCGGTGTGATTCATGCATACCGGCAGCTCTCATCAACTCTTGATGTTCTGTTCTGTCTTTGCTGCTATTGAAACTGGTGATTCATTCTCTCTCTTTCTCAGTTTTATATGTTTAGACATACTGTACAGAGTAACGCATTGCAAGGTTATTTCATTGCTCAGTAGGACGATCACAGCGTTTCTGCACCCTCTGCTCCCTTTTGCCGTTCGAGACCAGCAGTTTTTATGACCGGAGGTGAACCCATCTTTCCAGTTTGAAACCCCCTATTGTTTGGTGGAAAGGCACAGAACAGTTTGAGAATTGAGCCAGTCTGATACAGTAACACAACAATATACAGATAAATAACCGTGTCTTGGATTGAATTCAGTCATTAAAAAAATGCTTTTGAATTATTACCTTAAAGACACTGTTAAACAGGTTAAGAAATCAGCATCTCTCTTAAAATTCCACAATTAGGTTGGAGGACATGGTTAATAATAATACCAGTGATTGGACTGATTATGACGGTTTTACGTCTTTGCTCAGGATTGCACTGGTAAAAAAACATTGGAGGACGGACTATGCTTATCCTACCATAGAGAACTATGTCCAACGTTTTCAGTAGAGGAAAGTCATGTATCAGATTTACATCATGGAATGTTAAGGGCCTTAATGATCCTATAAAGAGGTCAAGACTTTTTTTTTCTCACCTTAAATGACTTAAATCTGATATAATCTTCCTTCAAGAGACACATTTACTTAATTCAGATCATCTTAGATTGCAGAAACCATGGGTTGGACACATTTTCCATTCTAAATTCAACTCTAAGGCAAGAGAAACAGCTATAATAATACACAAAAAAATATTTTCTCCCACAAATGGTATTGCTGATCCTCAAGGTCGTTATATCATGGTATCTGGGAAATTATTTAATACCCAGGTCTTGTTGGTGAATGTTTATGGCAGCAATTGGGATGCCAGGAATTTCGTAAATAAGCTGACTGCAGCTCTACCCAGCTTCAATTCACGCTACCTGATTTTGGGTGGTGATCTAAACTGTGCAATGGACCCAAATCTGGATCGTTCAAAACCCAAAACCACAGGTCCCCTCTAAAATGGCAAACGAAAATTCCACAATTACATAACTCTGCATCAATAATATTTATTGTTGGAATACTGTGTTATTTTAATTCCATTAAACCATATTTGATTATCATGATTTAAACATACATTTTGTCCAGCAGAGTTTTAACACACTGCCATGATAATGCTAGAAACTGTCATAAATTCAGTCACTAAGTATTATTTATGTGGTTCATTAAATCTTCATTTCTTCTTATGTATTATATAGATTGTTTCTAAGCAACTTTACAGTAATAAACAGGGGGAAAAAATGCAGAGTAATTGCTGCCATGGAATACCCTGAAGAACTATTATGCTGCTTAGCAAGACATGATCCTGTCCAGAAAAATGAAGTAAATATCTACATCATATGCAATTACATAAGAGTTTACATGATGACTTAACTGCAATTAATGGTTATTTTTAATAATCTAGACATGTTTTATTGAACACGTGTGCCTTGCTGTACTCACATGGTGTGAATCATGTGAATCATGCACTAATTATATTTCATCAAGTGTTTGAATGGATAACAAATAATATGTGTAAACAGTTAAAGGACTATAGTTATTTACAGTACATGGGATACTTGAGCATGATTGGTCAGTCACTGCATTCGCAGGCAAACATTTTATTTTATTTTTTAAATGTTTCAAACATAATTAAAGAAAAACATTTTAAATTAATATTTAATGTCCATTTTATTTATTTGTTTAGGTGATATGTGATATTATATAGCCATCTGTTCATTATCGCAAAATAAACCCCTTCAGACTGATAACTTATGCAGGGTTGTTGGTGTTTATTTTGCAATGATGCGTTGAACCCTACTTACTTCAGTCACATCTTCACAGAGTGTCATTAAACGTCAGACTGGACCTTTTAAGCTCATGGTGAAATAACAGTGTTTGTGACTAATCAAGTAATCTGTCTCTTATTTCCTCAGGAACTTCTACCTGCAGCTGTGTTCTTGACGCAGGAATGGAAAACAAAGGTAAGCGGATGGTTTATTATGTCAGAAAGACTAAAGAAAAATCTGTGAGTGGTCACAGCAGTCATCAATTAAAGATAATGTGGAGAGTCACTGAATACTCCACATCTTATGTACACATGCTTTTGTGAAAATTAGTAAATTATCAATTAGGCTATTTGTTTCAGTCCTGGAATAGTTCATTTTACCCAATACAACCCAGAAAGCAATGATTGGTGTTATTCTTGATCATAGAGCAGCTGGTGGCGCTTGTGTTGCGATGTTTTATTATATCACTGAGCTCATAAGCAACGTTAGGCTCATAAAGGAGGTTGGCCATGTGACTCGTAAGGCGTGCTGGCTCTGGAGTGAGATATCTGATCACGCTTTGCCCAGTCGACACACCCACAGGTGAAACTCTTTTCATTTGCCACCGTGTAGCTTCGCTTTTCAGTAGGGAATTTCAGATTTATGGACAAAGAGATCACTGTAGAAGAGGAGACTTCCTCATCAGGTAGGAAATGTTGGTTTACTGTCCTTCAGAGGCTGCTGACTGAGCAGTAGGGTAAATATCTGTTGTCTGCCACTGAAGGTCAAGTGCTTTTTTTATTTCCAGATAACAACGAAGAACACTTATGATAATAGAATGGCTTTTAAGGTTTGTGAGTTGAGACTTTTTTTTTTCCTTTAGATTGTGGGTTATTTCTTTTTAAAGGTAGTTATTCCTCTTCTTTTTGGAGAGTATATGTGTATATTCAATAGCATATGAGCATAGAATTGGTCTCAATAAATATTCTGTGTACTCTAAAAACTCTTTATTTATATAAAGGACAAACTGTTGTTTGTATCAAACAATCTGTCCACTGACGTGCTTGATTTCATCTTTTTGAGTTTAGAGAACATACAACAGAGAATGTGTGCTCATCTGAAGATCTCCGCTGTGTCAGTATCATGTTACAGTGATGAAATGCGATTATACTTATACTGCATCATACTTAAATATTTACACAACTGTTTCAAAGTTTCATGTTCATGAGATACTTTTTTAAAATACTTTTCTTAAGCAAAAATAAATTGAATTGAGCAAAAATTACTAAAGAAATTTAGAATGTTGCCGACACCTGTGTTATTTATCCAAGACATTTAATTCATAATTACTAGTTAGGGTCTTTTTATATACGCAATACATATATTTATTTAAAATTATGTTGTGCTTCCATTTATTCCACAGGATAATTTAAAATGAACAAAAATGTATTACCACAAGCCACTGTGATTTTGAGGTGATAAATAAATAAATAAAACTAAACTAAATTAAATTGCGGGGTACCACCACAGTGCCAATTTATTCAGAAAGCATTAGAATACCATTTTATTTGTTGACACTTTTTATTAGTGATGAAAATTAATTGAAAGATTTTGCCAGGAAGTGGAGTGACTACTTGCATGAGTTTCTGCTGTTATTTGGAAACAGTCCCAAGAGATTTCCTTGATAGGATTTACTCACTTCAGTGTTTTGGCCTGATTTTCTTCCGGTGACTCTCGTCCCTCAGTGTTGGGACAGAGACAGATATCAGGACAGCAGATAGGGAGAGAGCCGGGATACAGATAGGCAATGTTGTGTCTAATGCTGGGACATTATATGTGTTTGATATATTTGTCTGCATCTTGGCTGAAATTCCTTTTGAGAGCGAGCATCATCAGGACCCGGAACTGATATAGCCTACATTGTATAAAACCGTAGGTCATCAGTAGAGCCTGACCGATTTATCGCCATGCCGATATTATCGGCCGATATTAGGCATTTTCCGATATATTCGTATCGGCGTTTATATTGGCCGATAAATGAAT
>JAUCMS010000038.1:2258718-2271108 GCA_032357445.1 Enteromius radiatus
ATACAAATATATTATGTAAAGAAAAACTTTTATTTTGGATGCGATTAATCGCGATTAATCGTTTGACAGCACTAGTTCTTATACTCTAGGATTTGGACATATGGCAGGGTTCATTATAAAGCAATTTTACATGCCTCATACAAAAAGCTATTAATGTAATTTATTTTTGTGGTGTCTGCATATTCTGATTAGTGTGTGAGACTAGTAAGACACATCTGAGATTTGAATATGTTTTAACACCTGCTTATGACAATTTGGTATTAAATAGCTTTCAAATGCTATTCAGATGACAGATATTAAATGCATTGTGCTTTACACTAACATAGAACAGTATTTTACAGCTGTGCACAAGCTTAGAATTAGAATTAAATTAGAATTAGCTATTTCATAGAATATATTATTAGTAATTTCAGTTCATTTCATGTTTGTCTGTTAGGCTCTTTTTGAAGACACAAATCGTTGCAAAGGATCTTTACAGAAATTAAACATGTCTACATTATATTTTTTAGTAGCTGTGGTCAAGTTGATGTCCATATCAAATCATGTAGTTAGTTAATGGCATGTAATTAAAGAAGTAATGCATGATGAAAATACAAAACAGGCCTAGAACCAACTTCTCTCCTTCCTCCTGTTCTTCTCCAGATGATGAAGTGGATCATAGTATGCCAGAGAGTGATGGAGCACCTCCAGGAGCAGGAACCCCTTCAGCGAAGGGCAAGGGCAAGTTCCCCAGCCTGGGCAAGATCTTCAAACCCTGGAAGTGGAGGAAGAAGAGAAGCAGTGACAAGTTCAAGGAAACATCAGAAGGTATGTTAATTACTGACTCTGAAACAGCACTGGCAAATCGAATACATTAATATTATAATGCTGAAAACTGAATTCTGAACGATGAACATAAACTATGAATTTTTTGAAAGTGAAATCAATTTTGAAACTTGGATTTAGGATCTCTTTCAAAACCAGTGACTTAAATGATTGTGTGTCTGTTGTCTTTCTGAATGATTGGACAGTGTTGGAAAGGAAGATGTCGATGAGGAAGCCCAGAGAGGAGCTGATAGAGCGAGGGTTACTGAAGGACATCCCAGAGAATGGTACGGCAGCCTAGCAGGGTCATGTGTCTCACTGTTTTGAACTTTTGATGACTCAAAATCTAAGCTTGAAAAGTTTTGTGATATTAATTTTGTCATAATCGGAGCATATTTGTATGCATCAGGTGCTAAATTGTCATTAACATCACCATGCAAAAAACTATCTTAGCATCTTAAGATATTACATTTACATTGTGAGGTTATTTTAATGACAATTCAGCGCATATATATACAGTATATATATATAGTGTATGTATACTTTGTTCTGTTGTATTATTTCTCAGAATTCATTATCCATATCTATTTCAGAGAGTAATGACGTGAATCACAAAGCTCCTCTGGTGAAGAATGGCCACACTGCTCCAGTGCCTGGAGAGCGCAGGTCAGACACTGGGTCAGAGGTCAAGGCACCATCTTCACGTCCACAAGGAGAAGAACAGAGGAACAGCCTCGCACCCGAACCGGAGCGACGCAACCGAGCACCCTCTGACGTCAGTCGCAACCGTCAGCCGCTGGACGTGGACGCTCGAACACGCTTACCGCCAGAAACAGACCGACGCAGCCGACTGGAGTCAGACATGGAGAGACGAGCAGGGTCTCTACCCCGAGAAAGACAAGTACAGGAGGAGGGACGGTATCGGCGGGAAGAGAGAGATGAGAAAGCGAGTAGGGACAGAGAAAGAAGGGATAGAAAAGACGACAGGGAAGGAAGAGGGGAAAGCAGAGATGACAGAGACAGACGAGACAGGAGGCCCGAAAAAGAAGACTGGCATGGAAAAGGTGAGAGAGAAGAGCGCGAGAAAGAGAGGAGAAATGACAGAGATAAGAGGGAAGAGAACAGGGACAGGAAACAGCCACGAGATCGGAAAGAGGATCACGGAAGACGGGATGAGCAAGAGAGAGTAGACGAGCGAGAGCGAAAGGAGCAGAATGAGAGGAGGGACGACAGGGAAAGAAGAGAGGAACGGGAAAGACGCGAGGAGAGAGACAGAAGAGACGAGAGGGAAAGGAGAGATGTCAGGAGACCAGAACCCATGAAACAGGTGTCTGATGTTAAACTCTTCCGGCCTCAGTCAGAACAGGACATGCGGCCCATTCTTCAGAAGAGCTCTTCTGACATTGGACAGAAAGTCCGGCCGGTTTCAGAGGCCATCCAGAGCACCACACTGCCACGATACACACCTGCAGAGGAGGAAGCAAGGACACGGACAGGTAAAGCTCTATCACCCAGCTCACTTCATTCCTGACACTACATTTGTGGATTAATAACATGCAATAAGGCTTACTAGAAGTTATAATATTCACATACATCTAGGGCTGGATAAATGTTTGACAAATATACGTTTGCGCTGGAAAATAGAATGAAATTTGGAAACTCCAACTTTGTTTCATAACAAAAGTAACAAAGCACAAAGTTTACTAAGATTATTTACTGGGTGGCGGGTTGCAAATAAGGTTTAGTGAAGTTTTGTTCATGCATCAGATCTGATAACACATGAATCATTTGAAAAACAACAAAATTTATTTGGAAATAAAATCAGAATTCAGCACTAGAGGTCACATTTTGTGAATTTTGTTATATAATATTTAATAAATTGGCAATAAATAATTTGAAAATGAATTTGTATATAAAAAAAAAATATATATATATATATATATATATATATATATATATAAAACAAAAAAAAATATTTAAGAGAGAGTTGGTTTCATTTTGAAAGACTGCTACATAAAATAGTTTTTTTTTATAATCTAGCCACTCCAGTTGTATTAAAAGAGTTTAAATGCAAAATTGCAATTGTTGTTTATTGTTATTGGCCTAGATGTTTAATATCAGTGCTTCCATATATATATATATATATATATATATATATATATATATCTTTTTTTTTTTAATAACTCTGGACCTACAGTATTGGTCTGCTGCAGTAACATTTAAACTTATTCACAGTCTAACTTTTTTTTTTATTGCCTGTCACCTCTTATAACATTTTTAGCCTGTTTATGAAATGAATGGGATCATAATAGACTTCAGTGAGGTGTTTGTCTTGTTTTTGCTGTCTGAAGACATTTACAGTAGTGCAAATACGTTTGCTTAATCTCTCTAAAGCAGCTTATATCAGGTTCTTAAGAGACATCTTAGCTGTACACTCGCTATTTCAAGAGATTCGAGTGCACAGTTTGTGCAGTTGCATTGCTAGATGTGCGGATCTTCACTATGCACTATTTTGCTCATGGCACAGTGATGGTAAAGACCCCATGAAACAGCTGGATTCCTGTATTGGCTATTGAAGGATATGTCAATCGTGTAGCCCTAAGTATATAAAGTTATTTTTGTCAACATTTAAAACCACAATACTGCCATTTTGACTTCATGGAGTCTTTAAAGCACTCTGCCTGATTTACGCACGTCTACTGCTGTGATTTTGCTGTGCACCTGTGTGTTTTTGTTATTTGTGTTTATGTATGTTTGTGCATGTGTCTTGTGCTCACCATTAGGATCAGTGGGTGTGCGGTTTGTTCCTGAGCCCAAACCTGCACCAAGTGCCTCCACTAAAGACTCCCAACCACCCGCTAAACAGGCCATGCTCCCTCCCAAATGGTTGATGGCTTCTTCTTCCTCCTCCTCCACTGAGACTCCTCCAGTCCCATCCTCCTCCTCTTCGTCGTCATCATCCTCATCATCATCCTCATCCTCTGCTCCCCCTATTGCTAAACCTCCTCCTCGGACTGTGTCTTTAAATGTAGGCGACACCTCCCGAAGTAATCCCATTCCTCCCGTAACAGCAGGAGACCGTGAAGCACAGCCTACAATGCCTGCCCACTCGACTCCTCCCACTGTTCCCGCCCTCTCTACTCCTCCCACTCTCCCAGCTCATTCGACTCCTCCCACTGTTCCCGCCCACTCTACACCTCCCACTCTTCCTGCTCACTCGACTCCTCCCACCGTCCCCGCCCACTCTACCCCACCCAGTGTCCCCGCCCACTCCAACCCTCCTGCTCCTAAACAGCCGCCAGTGCCCCCTCCCAAACCCACCCAAAACAGCAACACTGCACTGCAAGGTGAGTCAGCACTTGTCCTGTCAGCTTTCACCCCAAAACTGCAACTCTGAAGTATATGTGGTTTCATGCTGCTTTTTTGAGTACACTCCACTGTGCAGAATGATAAAACCATGACCTGTTGAAATGTCGTCATCTAACAGTTATCCCATCCCACTGGAAATGCTGGATCTATCAGCTGGGCTTTAAAATGGTGATTTCAAAATCTAAAATAATTTTTTTATAGTCATTATGTGACCCTGGAGCACAAAACCATAAGTAGCACGGGTATGTTTGTAGCAATAGACAAGAGGTTATCAAACATTTTCTTAAGAATATCGTATTGTTTTGCTAAGAAGCAAATGATTGTTTTGTGATGGTTGCTGAAGACTTGCTGACCAGCCAATATTGTCTGAACACATTTTTTTACATTTATAATTTAAGTTAAGGAGACAGATTAGATGATGTTCTTATATCTCCAGCTTACTGTTTTCATTGGCGTTTAAAAAAAGCGGGTAAAAATGACTTAAGCAGTGGGGACTTGTCTCACCTGCAAATTACGTGTTAAGGAGTGAATGCGTCGTATGTTTGTTTATGTATTACTATAGTGAGTGTGTGCTTTGTATAAGCTCTCTTGCAATTCTAAAATTAAAAACAATCTACGGAAAATCATATCAGGCATACTCATGGCTGATGATAGTTTATATGATCGACCATTGATGCAGCTCTGCACTGTAAGCAGCTGTGTCTGGACCGTCACCATATATAGTGTACTTGTCCTTGACTCTTGTATATTGTCTTCCTCATAGATTGCCATTCTGTAGATAGTTTTCCATGTACCATCTGCCTGTGTGGACATACTGTGCTTTCATTGTATCAGTACACAGCTATATTGTTTCCTATCCCGCAGTGTATTGTTTTGACTCAGTACAGATTCATATTTAATTCATATTTAATCAACAGAGCTTCATTTGACTTCAATCATTCATAACAGGGACATACTGTACATGATTTAGTTTAGACTTTACCATTACTGTGTAATTCAGACCTAAACAATATCTTCGGAATCAGTTTCAGAACATTTTTTGTTTGTTTGTTTTTCCAGCTGAGGAACGATAAAAATTTTGTTGTAATAAATCCTGCTGTCACGAACTCAAGAATGAACTATACATTAGACTAGACTACTATATTTAAGTTAATTTATAACTTATAAAATATATATAAATATAATCAGGCCTCAGAGAGGTTTTATTGAACAAAATAATAATAAAATAAAGTGTCCAGGGGAAAGGTGTCCAAAATAAAGAAGGGAACTGGTGTCCTTGTCGTGCTGCAGGGGTAGTGAAGGTCAGGCAGTGTTTGAGGGGGAAGGGTCCAGGTTAGGGGCGGAGTCCAGCGGCCCCATCCCGTCATCCGGCCACCGCCCATGCAAGAGTGCTACCTTCCTCAACCAGTTCCTCTTTGGGCAACTCGCTCCACGTGGGAACCGGGACAGAGAAAGTTTAGTCGACAGCCTATATATATATATATATATATATATATATATATATAACCTTATTGAAAAGTTTTATCCACATATTACATTGGCTATATCAGATCCTGTTTTAATTAATCAGGGCTTTTAATAATCTCCTCAAAATACAGTATAATGTACACCGTAGATTTCATGGGTAGTATAACAGTCCCATAGCAGTGGTAAATGTCCTATTTAGTTGTAGCAGTTAGTGGTAGTTCATCATTCAATTTCATGTTCTTTCATAATGTAGATATTTCTGTCATTGAGCAAAGAGTATTAACTGATGATTGTCGTCACTGAGGTTTAGTATTATGTATTAGTATTATTATAGTATTATGAGGTTTAGTCAGCTACACGCAATACTCACTTTAATTTTTTTTTTTAATTGCATGTGCGTTTGTAATACTGTAGGTCAGTGAAGATAAAAGGAAAGTAGAGGAACAAAGAGGGGAAATTCTTTGTGTCTACATAGGCATCGCAGCTTTACATATTATGGGACATCTTTTTTCCCTCTTCAGAATCAAGTCGGTTACTAATAGATGTGTGTTTAGTGAATCAGGTGTGTTAGTGTCTGCTGCTGCCTTCCTCAGAAGCACCGAGACAGATGAGTGCTCCAGTGACATGGGCAGGCTGAGACATGTCTCTGTGCTGTTTGTGCTGCTGGGCTGACACACTGTTCAGTGAGCAGCTTCATATCTCTCCCACACACACCTGTCTGAGTAGCTCCAGGAACTTCTGAGGAAACACAGACAGCTATACTGAGACTTGATGCTTGTTGTCTGACAGGTTTTAAATGTACTTTTTTTTTTTTTAAACGGCAAATGAATACAAAAATGGCCAAAGCAATTGAACCTGGGAAAGGCATGGAAACAAGTGTGTGTGTTCTTGTAGGAGGACTGTTGTGTGTCTGTTTGTCCTACTTAGCAGCTGATGTTCAGTCTGCTCTCACACATGAGAATTCCCTGTTCTTTTGTCCTTAGCTTTTTTTGTCAGTACAATAGAACAAAACAGAGGCCGCCCACTTTTTCTAGCCACCTGGGTTCTGATTATATTTTCCCCATTCATTTTCTCCATAGACATTACAGAAAATCCCTCAGTCAGGATTGTTGGATGAAAGTAACCTTGCATGAAAGTAACCACCTTAATATTTTGTTCATTTGTTTATTGGTTGACTCAGTTCTACCCAAAATTTGCTGCGTTAATATGTGCTTAGTTTTCTATAATTTGTTACAGTAGATTTTGTGAAGTGAATTAAAGTAGAAGAGAGCTCACGCTGATGGTTGAAGGTGTCATTGAGAGGGAAGATAACTTTAGACATGTCATGGCCCGATGGCATGAGAGGCAGGCAGCAGCTGCGCAAGTGTCAGAAACACAGCCCACACCATCCCTGTCCAACAGGATCTATTTATAGATGATCCTAGATACCAGGACAATCCCATTTCTAAAGACAGTTCCCCTTCTAAAACCGTTAGGAGACTGAGGTGATGAAAAATATTAAAGGGGTCATGAACATCATTATTTTTCATTATTTTGTACTGTTTTTACATAAAAAAACAACATAATTTAGAAGTAGTAATCTATTTTCTGCCCTGTTTTCAACCCTCCTCGCCAGAACTCTCTGTTTGAATAGGTGTGGAGGATGCAGCGTAAAAGCGGTTGTTGATGATCATCTGTGGAGGCGGGGTTAACCTCACTATTACATCATAAAATGGCAAGCTGACGTTTTGGCAGACTGCCTTCAGTATAAATGTTTTTAGACTAACAGGAAAATGTTGAGTTGTAAAACTTAAATGATGTTTTAATATAAAAATTGTTTACAATTATTTATTTATTTACTTATTATTTATTTATTTTTTCAGTCCAAGACCCCTTTAAAACTGGGCCATTGACTTTACTGAAGTGTATAGGATCTGCCATTTTTTTTGGTGGAGCTAGATTGGTTAAATACCGCCTACTGACGATTGACCCGAGTGTCAAACCCCAACTGGTTAATAATCAGTTGTTGGATCAGTTGTTGGATGTTTTGCTTAAATTATTAATTTTTATTTAAACTTTTTCACCTCGTTTTGCTCAATTTATTTTAAAGGCTTTAAATGTGTTTTGTATGTTTGATTTGTTTGTTGGACCCCTGATAAAAAGCAATTTAGTTGGTAATAATCATATGCATCCTGCTACTTTTCATTGTACTGTTGCTATTGGTTGAGTCACAGGCTACATTTTGGCATGTTCTTACTTAGAAATTAAATTTAGTTAGTTTTGAATTTACAGATAACAAAAAAAAAAAAAAAAAAAACAGTTGTCAGTTAATCAACATCATGTCTTTCCAAACCCTTAAGAATTTTGTTAATCTTCAGAATATTTTAAAGAAACCTGAATTTCCATTACACCAATAAAAGTCTGCCAAATATTTTATAAAAATCCAAATGAATCTCTGTTCACCACATAAAGTGATTATTTCCTTGGAAGACTTCAGATTAAACCACTTTAGGTTTCAACGGTGGGACAGAAATCTGTCAGATTTCAAGTCTAATGGGTTTGGAATAGCATGAGGGTGAGTAATTGACTGATTTTTCATTTCTGGGTGAACTATCCCTTTAAGCATATGGAGTTTTAAATAGGTGTCACCTGTTGGACAGGACTAGTGATCAACAGTGTGTGTGATTTGTTGTTTGAGATGCTAAAAACACATTTCCCTTCATCCACCCCAAAGCTTCAACATTACAAAGATATTACAAAGCTCCCCCTCCTCAGTACTGGACGAGCTGGAGAAGGCAGGCAGAGTCTGGAGTCTATCTTTCCCTGCCTACCTGCCTCAGCCAAAGGGGTGCTCAGCTCCACCCAGGTAGCCCTGGTGCCGTCCTGTCCCACACCAGCTGGCATGCATGTCCTAATTCTCTAATAACCTCACAGAGTCATGCTTGTTTTCACACCCATACTCAAGATCTCCACAATCCTGCTCCAAATCACTCTGATTACTTAGAACTAATGAATGGAGTTCATACTATTCAAAAGATATGGGTAACAATGACTGAGAATAAACCGTAATGAAGATTAAATTCAGAATCGGTCTGGATGAAAATATATACTTATACTAACATTTCACCCTCTTGGAGAAATTGTCTGTGAACAGCAGGTAATGAGTGGCGGTGTCCAGTGTCTAACACTGAGTCTTTGAGCTGGAACTGGCCTTCAGGGTTAAGATCTTTTGACATTTGGCCCAGAAATATGCTTGACGCAAGTGCAAAATCTCAAAAATGAATGCTTGGCCAGCATCAAGTGCAAGTGCACGCTTAACCTGCACTGTCACAGCCCTCAAGATAGGAGCTGTTTCCTTCATGTCTGTGTATTAAAGGGATAGTTCACCCAAAAATGAAAAAAATGATCCTGTCTCTTACTCACCTTTGAAACATCCTAGGTGTCTGTGACTTTCTGCTTTCAGACGAATCCAATCAGAGTTACAATAAAAATTGCCCTCCAAGCCTTTGAATGGGTTTAAATGGGATATAAGTGTGAGGGACGTTTTATTACAAATACACACACGTTATTTCACATCTTCCAAAGTATTACCAACTATCACCCATTTAAACCCATTCAAAGGCTAGGCTAAATTTTTATTATAACTCCGATTGGATTTGTCTGATAGAAGAAAGTCACATACACCTTGGATGCTTCAAAGGTGATTAAAAGACAGGATAATTTTCATTTTTGGGTGAACTATCCCTTTAACATGGTATTAAGAAATTCATTAGGGAACATTAGATTTTATGTTATATCTGAGTATGGGCCACCATACTTGGCCACGTGTCACGTCCTTTCCTTTCCTTAACTAACTAGCTCTGCCATGACAGTAGTTGGCCTGATAGAGAAAAACATCTATTGAAGTAGAATGTTTAAGGCCCGTTCACACCAAAAAAAAATACTTTTTTTAAATTTTCTGTTTACTATAAGCACACACTGCAGTTTTGATGTTTATCACTTTAAATGTTCTAGCTCTTTAAAGTAGGTTGGATTCTGATTGGCTGTCAATGTTTTTTTTATCATTAATCTGGCAAAAAATAAATAAATAAATAAATAAATTAAATAAATAGTTCTGAAAGTTATATTATTGCTCTATGCCATTGTTATAGAATTGTTGTGGACTTTCCAATTATTAACAATTAATACAACTTCATAGTTATCGTTACATTTATCGTCCTTAGTGTGAACAGGTCCTACATCGCAGCAACATTCAGAATGTAATTCATTTCTAGCTTATATTCACTTACTTGCATAGAGTGGTATGTTTTAGACTCTTCATCTTTAGAATATTATTTGTAGAATCTATTTTCTTGCAATATTAAATCCCTCCCCATCCTGCACTAACGCATGTTCGATTAATTCCATGGCATGAAAATCAAAGTTTAAGCATCCTAGCTTGGCACATTCATACAAACAAATTGGTTGTTGCCACATGTGCTTTAATGTGACTTTCATTTTGATTGCATTTTATTTCTACAGTGGATCCCTCCCAGGTTCCGGTCCCAGTCAAGAGATCTCCTCCCATTCCCCCAAAGAGGATGACTCCTGTGACCAAGCGGCACTCAAGCGACTCTACGGCTAATCACCCGGAGCCCCCAGGCCCCACCTCTGTTCCGGTCCCGGCTTCTGCCCTGCCCCCTGCCCAATCAGACGACAGCAAATCCTCAGAAGCACTCTCTCCGCCACCCTCCCATATTCCTCCATCCCCTCCCCGCGCCCTTCCGCCCCCGGAGGTCCCACACGTGGAGCCGCCCAGCCCCACCACAGAGCCGCCCTCGCAGCCGCCCTTACCCCTCTACATACGCATCCAGAGAGCCTTGAACAGTCCTGGCCCGGTGCAGCCCAAGCCGGAAGGATCCCAGCGAGCTCATTCACTTCTGTTCGAGACACCACCGGATTTCCTGGCTGAGGCCCCGGGAGGGGGGCGATACTCTCTACCAGTCACTATCGAACCTCTGCGACTGTGAGTGTGCAAATCAGTTCATCTCAGAACACTGTGTTCTCTGCTTTTGTACATTTGTAACAGATTGTTACTTTTTGCATCCAGATAAGAAATGTTTCCTATTATTATGCCACTTATTATGTGAGCAGGGTAGATTACTTACAAATTGTAGTCTCTTATTGATTCCAAATTACACTGAAAATTGCAGTTAGTACTATTACATTACACATATTAGTTAATATAATCAGACTACATTTAAATTACTTATGAGCTGTCTCGTTTATCACATTGGTTTAAATAGAATTGTCTTGTACCATATAGATTTTATTCTATGTTATTAGCAACATAGAGTGCATTAAACATTACATCAAGGTTTCCCAAACTGGTGAAACAACTGCAGGGAATTTGTAAGTTTAATAAAAAGCTAATAAATAATTACATCATTAAAATATATGCATTTAAAAAATAAATAAATGTTTTATTTGTTTACCCGCATGTCATGTCACCATAACCAACAACAGAGAACCATGAATATGAAATGTGATACTTCATTATTAAAATATTTATTTTAAAGTACTTCAAGCAAATGTATTTACTGAGGATCCGATGACAAAAAATGTTTTTTTGTTTGTTTAAAAGACATAAGTAGGTTTATTACCATATCAATACATGATTAAATAACCTACTAAGAGTTAATTCAAATAAACATCACTGTGTTCATCAGTAGTTAATGCAATGTTGAAACACTTCTTAAACCTGAAATTATTCTTGTGTGTTAAGTGGTCTAATGCTGTGTCTTCCACAAAACTGGAAGACTTTCTAAGTATATGTAAGAAGTAAGCTCTTTTAGAAAGGACAATTAAAAAGATGAAAGAGGAATTGGGGATAATTAAAGCTATTGTGTAAATATGTATAATGTAATCCATAAAAAGTAACTATAGTCTGATTACGAGTATTTTTAAATGTAATTTAATATAATTACAAGTGCTAATCTAATTACATGAACCTGATTACATGTAATGAGTTATTATAAAGGTCTGTGTGTGCTTATAGAGGTTTTTTTTATTTTTTTAAATGTACTCATCCAACATGTATACCAGTTGCACACTTGCTGTGTTGCAGTAAATCGGTACATCCACAACCGTTCACTGTGTCTGTATGATTGTGTATTGATCAGGCCTGAGGATGATGATTTTGACATGGAAGAAGAGCTGCAGAAGCTGCGTCCCGCTCCTCGACCCACACGGCAGCTGGAGCTGGAGCCACGCAGCCGCCGAGGTCTGGTGGGAGACCCACGGGTCACTGTCATCCCAGAGGTCACGAGACAGGGAGACAGCGAGGACGAGGGGAGCGATTCTGATGGACCCATCAACTACAGAGAGGACGATGAAGATGATGACGAGGACGACGTTCCCACAAGTATGATCTTTTAGTTCTGTCTGACCAACTATATGAGGGTTATTGAGGATAATTTTGCAACTTTGTTTGCATATAGCATCTATACCGAGTTACAGAGGATTGTGTATATGCTTTCAGGTGGTCTTGCGAGCCGTGTGACGCGTAAGGACACTCTGGCTCTGAAGCTGGAGCGTCAGCTGGAGAAAGAGCAGTCTGGGGACCCGGAGAGCATCACTTGGAACAACAAAGAGCAGTGGGAAGCTGTCCGCAACAAGATCGGCACCACCCTCACAAGGTTATTATTACAGGGTTCCCGCGGGTCCTTAAAAAGTCTTAAAATGTCTTAAATTAAAATCCGGGAAATTAAGGTCTTAAATTGTCTTAAATTT
>JAUCMS010000038.1:2306965-2329787 GCA_032357445.1 Enteromius radiatus
CTCTGAGTATGAGTTACCTCTCTTTCAGAAACAGGCTTGAGTTACCCTACGTCCTGAGTTTGACAAACCTGCCTTTTTGAAACGGAAAACCCAGAGTTTCTCTTATTTCAGGATTAATATACTCTGAGTTTTCAATTAACCTCCTTTCTTAAATGGGCCCCAGATCCTTTGCTACGAACTCGGACTATTTTCTCGCCTCAGCCTCTAATGTACTGTTGCCATGGTTTGACTCTGCCCGTTTCAACGCTGTTTGATTCTGTGTGTGTTTTAATAAACGTTTGCATATGGATCCGAACGCCTTCCCGAGTCTCAATCGTGACACCAAGAGTGAAGATGGACCGTGGTAGGTCACATTAGATCACACACTAAGGCTACAATATTTGTATTCGATTGAAAAAGTTTGTAACTTTTATAGGGAATCAAAAGGTATAAATATGGGAATTAACTGGGAATAAATAAATAAAGTCACATAACATAAATGAATAAATAAAAAACATTAAGAGGGAACTTAAATGTGATAAAAGAACCTTACCATGCAGCATATACTGTAAGACTATGTAAGTCACAGTTTAAAATCTGAAAGTGCACCATGTATAAAGTTATTGTTTCTCATAATTAAATGAATGAGAAATTAAATGAAATTTGTCGTTTTTAAAACAAATCCCAAGCCGTTTTATGTTGATGTCAGGATGAAACATATTCGCCCCCCATTTGTTGGTCTTTTCGCGTTGGTCTGAGTGAAAATGCAAATTTGTTCTTCACCACTAAATGCCGCTTTTGGAGCGGTAAAAATAATGGTTTCCTGGTAACGCTGTAAACAAAGCAGCACAGCACTCACAAAAACAGACGGCCACCAGCCATATCACTGTGTAGCCCAAAACTGGTTGCCCGCTGAAGGTACCTGAGCCTGGTCAATACTTGGATGGGAGACCTTGAAACTAGGTTGCTGTTGGAATAGATGTTAGTGAGACCAGCAGGGGGTGCTCACCTTGTGCTCTGTGTGGGTCCTAACGCCCCAGTGTAGTGAAGGAGACACTAGACTGCCCTTCAGATGAGACGTTAAACCGAGGTCCTTACTCATTGAGGTCATAAAAACAAATCTCTGGACGTCCTTTGAAAAACAGTAGGGTGCAAATTTGCTCACTGGCCTCTCTCCATCATGGCCTCCTAACCAACCCCCCCATCTGCTGATTGGCTTAATCTGTATTGTTAAAGGAGCAGTATGTAAGAAATTTATTTAACTTGTCAACCAGTTGTTGGGGGTTCCCAAAATCTAAATATGAACTTTTACATTAGCCATAATAGGTGCACTTTGAAGTTTAACTAGCAAATACTAATTCAAAATGTGTTTATAGAGCAACTGGCTGGCATCAGATGTAAATCTAAAGCAATTAAATGTAAGCCAGCCAACACAATTTCACTGACAATTTAAGAGGCTATTGTGTTAGATAGCTCAACTGTGGTATACTTTCTTCTGCCTTCTGCTAGTTTTCTCTTATCATACAAACAATGTTTTGTTTTTTTTTTATACAGTAACTGTTTAATATGTGAAAGTAACACCAAAATATACTGTACAATTGTGTGTGTATATGAATATATAATCAAAAGAATTGTTCTGTATTTTAGCTCCAGCACATCCTACATTATAGGTGCAATACACACTAGTTCCTACATGCAATATTACATGCTTACTGCAAATGCTCCTAGAGCTAAATTAATTTTCAACACACAATGGCAAAATCAGCTATTCAAGGTTTGTGTACTGAAGCTCTGAATACAGCAGTCCTAATGCTGTCACATAATAGGCTGGGGCTGTGTAGACCTTGGGAGCACTTAATGGAGCATGCAGCATCACTAAAAGGGCTTGAGGGTCGAAGGAATGAACCGAGTCATTTTGCTGTTCAAAGGCTTTATAAATAAAACCACTGAAACAAGAACAGTGCTTCAAAATTTTAAGTATGATGTAATTTTACTCTTATTCCTGTATTTTACAATAAGTGTCACGGTGGTGCTCAGGAAAGGCACGGAGAGACTTGAGTTCGCAAAGAAACATCTTTTAATAAACATCGAAGAGAATACACGGGAGCAAAGCAAACACACTCTTACACTGACAATGACGGACAAAGACTGAAAAAACTAAGGCAACTTATAAAGGGTAGACAAGTTCTCGGGCGGAGCCCTCGGGGCTGGAGATCGGCTGTCCACCTCCTTCCCTGCCCGAGCCCTTGGGGCTATTTTCCCTGGGGCTCGGCAGCCCTTCCAGCCCCGAGTTTTCTACCTTAGCAGCACGCCAAACAAGCGTCGCTTTCGTTTATGCCTTAGAGCTCGAACTCGTGACACACTTTCCAGTGACCTCATAAAGGTGAGTTCACTGATCTATATTTATATGTTATATTTGTATATAAGCTATTAATATTTCTCGGGTCCTTATGTTTTTGCATGTATTCATAATGTCCTTGTATGACAACATGGCCAAAAATTATTACTGCACAATTTAGCATGTTTAATAAATAACGTTTGCATTATTATCACAAATTCAACAACTGACAACTGAAGTAATTATGCAATATGCTTATAAAATCTTACATATTTTATGTTTAGCTTTTATTTATTTATTTATTTAAGGGTGAAGAAATTTCCTAGGCTGGACAATGGCAGTTTAATGACCACCAAACCATACTGCAAAAACAAGCCACTATTATAAGAATCATTGGCTTTCATGGAGTTGTTGGAGCCATTGATGGAATTCATGTTCATTTAATTTCTCCAAATGTAAATAAGGCAACATAACAATGGAAAACAGAGCATCAGTCAAACATTTTGATAATTTTGCACAATGCAAATCATTATTTAAAATATTTCATTGTCTTAACCCAGTGATTTTTTTGTAGCTACATTAAATGATTGGTGTTGTGCTGCTGTGACTTTACAAGAGCAGGCTTACTTGTCTGATTCAAAGGTGACCATTGAGGTGACCATTTTAGCCCTTAGTCTAAAACAACAAGTGTCACCTCAATCAACGCTGAAGATCAGTCAATCAACGCAATCAATCTTGGACTTGACAGAACTTTGCTTTTAGTTTCTTTATAAAAGTCTATCTGTTTGTCTGTCTGTCTATATTTTATTTAAGTTCTTTTTTTTTTTTTTGGATCATCAGTCATCAGAGCTAGGCAAACACTGCAATCACAGACACACCATTAAATTCAGCAAACTGAGTGCTCACTTAAATCCCTCATTCAGTGATATGATTGGACATGAAAGAAAATGGTGATTTCTAAATGGATGATTTGTAATTATTCTTTTCATTACAGCAGTTTGATTAATTCAGGCAGATTTGTGGATGTGACATGCATGCATCACAAACATAACAGATCTGATGTACTGTGCAAACAACTTAAAGGAATAGTTCACACAAACATTTTAATTCTGCCATCATTTACTCACCCTTGAGTAGTTCCAAACCTGTATGAATTAGTTTGTTTTGCTGAAGTAAGGAATTTTGAAAAAGGGTTGTAACCAGGCTGTTTTGGTCACCATTGACCATATTTTTCTAGTATGGAAGTCAATGGTGACCCAAAAGAGCCTGGTTACAAATATTTTCAAAATGTGTTTGGCAGAACAAAGAAATTTATACAGATATGGAACTACTTGAGGGTGAGTAAATGATGAAAAAATTTTCATTTTTGGGTGAACTGTTTCTTTAATATTCAATCATAGTTCTATAGGGCCATTGCTAGAGATGTGCTTTGTCCAAATCCGCATACCTTCTGATTGAAGGTAGTACATTGGGCCAAAAAAAAATCTTAGATGGTGACTGTTAAAAAAACATATTCTTTATAGCATGCATGAGTGTAGCATGAACGAATTCCAGATGTACAGTACTATATCTGCCATGTTGGCTTTGTCACATGACATAATAATACTGTAGGTAGCAAGTAAACAGTTGGTTGATCAAACTGATCAACCAGTCAAGATTTGCTATATTTGTGGTGATATTGAGGATTATGAAGTTTAGGTTTCAATAAAACATTTTGGTGCAGTGGCAAAATTGCTTTATGTGATGGTCACAATTAAATACCACATCTTGAGATTATGGTCAAATCAAATGCTCCCCCAAAACAGAAAAGGTATTTGAAGGTCATGCCATACTTATCTTTAGTTCCCTAGTGTGCAAGCCAAAGCCAATTATGGCAATAGATGAAAAAGACCATTTGATGTTGGATAATGGAGAAAGATATTGAAACGCTTCACTGTTTGTTGCCCCAGGCTCAATGGACAAACATGCCTCTAATGACATTTCTGCTATATGATGTTATTCTGCTTCTTGCCTGTTTCATGATTCTTTCAAAAGTGAAATGTGAAAAAGTAAAGTGGTCATTCAGTTTTTTTTTGAGGAGGAGGATCCAAAAAGCCTCTTCAGATACTGTTTTCTACTATCAAGACAGGAGGAATAATTGGGCAATATGGGAAAACGTGGAGTTTTGTAATAACCTGCAGGACCTTCATCTTTAACCAACACTAATGCAGAGGCTGGAGCTGCTGCTGGTGAAGATAATACACTGATGCTGAAAAGGGATGTGGCGTTCAGATCTGACTGAAAAATACATGCCCTATCTGCCTACAGCAAGGTAAATTATACCTACCTGCAAATAGATGCACCTTCAGTTTCCAGAATGGCAGATGAGATTTCTGATATGTTGAAGTGTGAAAGACACCAGGGCTGTGTGACAGCTTATAACACCACCACAACATTAGCTCATACCACCCGTGGAGATTCTATTCTTGTTACTCTTCATTATAGGCTGCATGCTGATGCTTGTGTGTGTGTGTGTGTGGATGCAGATGCATTATAAGTAATGGGAATAACTAATAAATGTAGCCAAAATGTTTTATTTTATTCTTTTATCATTGCTTATTGTATTGCACGTTTCTTTGGAACTCTCATTACAGATTGCAGGTTTACTATTTGTTACCTAGTCGCAACGAGAAAACGTGCCTGTGGGAACATTTGTGCAAAATGATATTACATTACGGCTTGCACGGTTCGTGACACTTCCAAAGTGAAATGTACAAAAACAGATGCACCTGAATGCAGTAATGTTATATTACATTGGTTGGTACACGTATTATGGCAGTTCAGAGTGATGTTAAACAGTAAGTGCTCTCTTTACCGCCTTTGAACATACCGCCAGCACAAAATAGCGTTGACAAAAGCAGATGTGAGATAAAAACACATTTGCCAACTTTGCCATTAGTCTTTGATCTTTCTATGATGGTTAATGGCTAATATTTGTCGTCTTGTGAATGCAATAAAAATGGCATCCAAGGACTTTCATAAAAATCCAACAGTTTCATAATAAACCAATAATAATAAAAAATAACAGCTTGTGGGAAGAACAAAAAACAGTTAACAAACTGATGACAGACTAGAGAAAATTAAGTTCGATTGAAATTGCACTTATTAAGCTTTAAAGTTTCATTAAATATATACATGCATGTGTTTGTATTTATATATACTTAATAAATATACACAGTATATACAAATATATAATGTAAAGAAAAACTTTTATTTTGGATGCGATTAATCACGATTAATCGTTTGACAGCTCTAATATATTTCATTCATATTTTAACTTGCTAGTTGTCTAGGTAGCTTAATATACATCCAGGCAGTAATTATCACAAAATAAACTTGGTGAGGTAATGAAGACCTCAGCACAAAGCAAGGGCTGGAACTCTTGAATTATTCTGGGTTTATTTTGTGATAATGACTGGAAGACTACAATACTTTCCATTCTGAGTAGCTTCCACCTAAGTCTGTGAAGGATATTGAACAGGACGTTTGCAGGTAGAGAAAAAGTTCAATGCAGCATCAATAGACTATTTAACAAAAGAGTGCGTATTGAATGTGTTGCATCAGTACTTGACAGTTGGTACTTGGTGTACTCTTTTCTGCGGAGATCACTTGAATTGCACTTTACAGTTGGGTAACAATGGCTTACTGAAAGGATTTAAACAGTGGCTTAGTGATTCTTTTTTGGACACAGGAGAATATAAATATACATGACAGCTCAGTCTTAATGATATATTCCCTTTTTCTCCTTTATCTTCATCCAGCCCTGCTTCTTTCCTATTCAGCCTCAAGCTTTTTTCTTTTCTTTTGTTCATGGACTTTTAAGAATGTGAGAATTGTATTCTCTATATTTCATCATAAGGATGTCTTATTTACATTCTTTTAATGAGCTGCCCTCACTTGGATCAATGAGACGCCGTTATGTGTTACTGGATTATGAACATAGCTGCATGTTGCTAATGCTCTTCATTAGGTGGCATGTTGAGCTCATTTATCTTCACTGGGATTTCTACTGCTTGTCATTCAATGGAATGAGCAAATATATGCCTACTCCCAGAATAAATAATCTTTTATAAATTCACTTTGGAGTACACATTGCTTACTCGTTCCATTTATTTGGATGATGCTGATGTCGTTGATTGTTTTATCAAGATACTTGTTGCTTAAAGGGAATGTTCTAGTGTTTCTTGAATGCATTCAGCTAAATCCTCTGTGTAAAAGAACCTCATTTCCATTAGGTTGCCCTCCACCAAATGGTGGAACGGCCTAATTAATAAGCTTGCAGCAATTTGAAAGTGATACAAGAAAGGGGCCCTCTCAATTAAAAAAAGAAGCACTTCAAGAAGCAAGTGTTAAGGAAACAGTCTTGTGTTTCATCACACAAACACCATTGTGCTTTTGCGATTTGATTTTGCTCATAAAACAAAGCCAAATGACACCACAAAAATAAATGGCACCTATCAAAAGTACAAGAAGAAATAAGATCGACTAGGGGGTATTCCAGTATGCAGGTTTAAAGACTCGGCTATTACTAGAAGTAAATGGAAAACCCAAAAATGAGGGTAAGTATTCAGAGAAACTTACTAAGACAGGAGCAACTAAGCAATGTTTAATAATTTGGGACTTCATACATTTTTGTAGTCAACACACACAAAAAGCCTTTCAGCCAATTATGAATTATTAGTCAAAAGATACAATAGCACGTGCTTTATTTATTTCGATACTATCATTCTTCTTCTTTTTTCAAGGATTTATACAATATAAGCAGGTCTTGTGCAAGCCTGTGAACTGATGCAATTTTACACTGAGCACTGCAGCACGATTGGTTCAGAGATATGCAAACAACATATAACCTTCAAGTTGTGCCAAGTATTAACGACCAGCAAAGCTAACAGGAATCAGACTCTTTTGATCAATAATAAAAAAATAAATAATAATAATAAGTCAAAATAATGCAGATCACTCCACAAAAATGTAGAAGCTTCCCATCAAAAATTGAACAAATACACAAATTAGACAAAATATTCTGCTAACTGGCAGGTATGCACAATGATTTTAAAAACAGCATCAATTTTAATACAGAATACGCAGTCCTCGTGGGTTTTATGGTGAGCGTTTAGAGCAGTACAGTTTGTAGTCCAAAAAAGGAGATTTAGTATTACATTTTGATGCATACTTGTGTTTTTAAAGGGATGGTAGAAATGTAGAAAATTTTGAAATGTTGTCATAATTTACTCACCCTCATATTGTTCCAAACCTGTATGAGTCTCTTTCTTCTGTTGAATGCAACAGGGTATGCAGGCATTTGCATATTAATGTTTTGTACTATTTTATTGGCTGTGTGATTCAGGGTTGGTGTAGCTCAGGTTGTAGATCAGTGTGTTATAAGATGAGATGTAATCATGTGATTGTGTGTTTGAACCCAGGGGATGCATTCGCTAGGGAATCCACATGATTTTGCTGCCTTTTTGTAAATACTGCATACTGCACATACTCCACATACTGCATTTAAACAAAACACGCAGATGCAATACAACACTGTCATTATTTTTTACGCCCGCTAGAGGGCACTTACCTTTAAAACATAAATATAGGTCATAATACGATACTTACAAAACAACCTATAGAGTCGTTTTTGTTGGAGGACAGGCTGTCTCAAACATATCTGTGCACTTTTTGTGCTACACCATTTTTACGTACCTTACTGCACGTTTCGCCGCAGTTTTATAGAGAAATGTCCACTAAAGTGGTGCTAAAACACAGATTTAATACATGAACCCTTGCACATTTTTATTATGTTGAAAGAGGTAAGTATTAGTGTTTTTATTACATTGCTTCAGTTACATACTGCATTCAGAATTTAAATATCCGGGGACTTTATATCTCACTAAAAGTTAATGCTCTATCGTATTGGAAATATGCCCTACACTAAATCTAAAAATGAAATCAAATGATTTAAATGCGGAATTTTTAATATTTGGTTAAACTGTCCCTTTAACACACAAAGTTTCAAAACAGCAGTTCTCTATTCCAGTCCTGATGTATTTTGTATGTCTCTTTGCTAAAAAGTAGCATGTTGTTTAGATATGTTTTGAAAAATGGCTGTTGGTTTAAGCTGGTACTTGCTAACCAGTCATGACCAGCACTTAACCAGCACTTGACCAACTTAAACCAGGCTAAGGACCAACAGCCATGTTTCAAAACATATCTATATACTGTTTTTTTGTTTGTTTGTTTTTTAACATGTCATTATACCTCAATCTTTTTATGCACTATTGAATTTTCATCTGTGTGTGCAGAGTGTTTCAAATGAAAGCATTGTGTCAAGTGAATATTCTTAGGGAATATGGAACATTGGGACCCAGCTCAATTCATAAGGCATTGAGGACCTCTTTTTAAGATTTATGACTATGAAAAATGTATGTTGTAGAACAAAAAGTGCCTGTGAACCATGGACCTACAAACTGTTGCCTAAACAAACCCATATATAATTTGACCATGTTATATTTCTGCAGTTGTTTTCTTATAAACATCTTTTTATATCTTTCGTAAAAATGTAACACAAACACAATTTCACTAAAATCACTTATCATCAGCAAAATTACAGCTCAGTACATTTGTTAGTTTCATAACAATAAAACAATTGACTCAGTGAGCTAGTACATCAAGAACATATCCAGAGGCAAGGCATCAAATACACTTACTCTTGAGTTATGAGTCATCTAGTAGGCCTGTGCTGTTTTTAGTTAGACCAAAATCAATCCAGTTAATTGACTCAAACTATATACTGCGATTAAAATTCACCAAGCACTTATGATGAATCTTTAATCCACCTCTTAAACAAAATAAACAATCTACTGAGATTCTGGAACTCCAAAGAAAAGCTTCTTGTGATTTTTTTTTTACTTTGCTTTTGGACAAAATCAATTTTGCAAGCCAATTTGATAAAAAAAAAAAAATGAAATGGTAATTTATTGTTTCTTCTGAGGTGTTTTCTTAATGCTTTAAATAAAGCTTTTTGGGAATGTTCTGAAATGTTCGGTGGATTTCAGACGTCTGTCTGAACAACTCTACACTGTAAATGACCAAAGAATGGCAACATTAGAAAATAAGTTTGTTCAAGGGCTATAATACAGTAATTTGGAGAGGAGGCCACAGTAGATGCAGAGTTTGGTATCATGAGCCGGTCTTCAGCAATAATGGCTAATAATCCATCGATATTTATAAGTCCATAATTAATTTTTCCATTAGATTAAGGTTCAAACCACATACTCTCTGGCCTGTTTGTCCAACCTGACAGCAGTCTGTTCTTGGGGCAAGACGTATTTTCCCATCATTCCCCTGGAGTTTCCATCAGTGTTTGCGACATTTGAGCAGAGTTTTTACACCTATTTCCCATGTTTTTTTGTTTTTTTTTTGTCCACTACTAGTCCAATATCTGAGAGATAGAGGAAATGACATATATAAACAACTGCTGAAAATACTTTTCAATTCTGAGCCAGTTTCCTCCAAATGGAACCCATCTTGACTATTTGCTTTTGTGGACTCTCGGATTTCATTTTTGATAGCAACAGCAGCTATTTTCACTCACAGGGAACTGAATCATCCATTGTTTGCAGACACTCTGTGAATGCTCCTTCATTTAGATTTTTGGGTTGTGTCCTCAAAACCACTAAGATTTCAGACCCTGAAAATCCAACGGACCATGAAAGTCTAGATAATTTACCCCGTTTTGGATACTGGGCCCAGGAGATGCTCATTTCTGTCAGCATTTCTTCTGAAGGAATACTGGGGCCAATCCACAATACAAAGTAACAAATGGTGCAGGAGAGGAGCTGTTTAACTCAGTCTCTCTGGTTATCTTCTGAATATACAAAACTTGAGAGAGTACTGAGTACGGGTAAGCTGTGTGCTTTCCAAGATATAGGAAGTGGCTCTTCCATACCTTTCCTAAAATTCAGTAGTGGAGATTTGAGTCACCTCAGATTGCAGGTCCTGCTGAACTCTTCTAGATTGGGACCCCCGTGGGATCCCCTCCAGGCCTAGTCATACTGGCTTCTTTCCTGTCTCCGAAGGTGCACAGATGGATACTGGCTCCCGTGTGGCATTCCTTGCTCGGTTAAGCCTATTCTGGTCAGCTCTGGTTCGGAAGGGTGGGCAGAAGTCTCGGAAGCATCTCTTGAAATTCTCATCCAAGAAAGCATAAAGGACAGGATTGAGACTGCTGTTGGTATAGCCGAGTGCGATACACAGGTGCCAGCTGGCAATCACAAAGGGGTTCTTTTGGTTGACATCTACAAGTGTTTTGACAATGATGAAGATGTGGATAGGTGTCCAGCAGATAATGAAGGCGGCTACCACTACCAAGACCATTCTAGTGATTCTACGCATGTTTCTGTCCTTCTCCTTTGAGCCAGAGAGAAGACGGACACTCCTCAAGCGTAGGATCATCAGACCGTAGCAGATTGTGATGACTAGCACTGGTACCACAAATGCAAAGATAAACACACAAATCTTTGTCACTGTGTCCCAGTACCAGTCTGGATCAGGGAACTTCAACATACAGACAGTGGCACCTGTTGTGGAATAAATTTGAACAGTTCTACAATCAGAATTCAGAAGTTTAACTTTCGATTGCTTGCTTTTATCAAGACATATCTTCCAAAAACTTTGCTTTGTAAAAATCTTGCTTATAAATATGTACTCACCTTGGTTTGTCCCTCTGGTAACTGCCATTATCATGATTGGCACTCCAACAGCAGAGGAGAGAATCCAGATGCACACATTGATGATTTTGGCCTTGACGGGGGTACGGAATTCCAGCGCTCTCACAGGGTGGCACACGGCAATGTAACGGTCCACACTCATCATGGTAAGGGTGAAGATACTGGTAAACATATTATAGTAGTCAATAGCTATGACGATTTTACACAGAATCTCACCAAAAGGCCAAGTGTTCATTAGGTACTTGGCACTCTGGAATGGTAGTGTACTAGTGGCCAGAGCATCTGCCAGTGCCAAATTGAAGATGTAGATATTGGTGGCAGTTTTCAGCTTTGTGTATCTGCAAACACAGAAACAACAGAGAGGCTTGTTAGGACACATGTATGGGTTGGCTAATGTGGTCTTATACTTTGTAGTTTATAAAATTGGCATAGCACAGTGGCTCAGTGGGTGGAACTATTGCCAAGTCCTTGGTTCAGGTAACAGCTGAGCTAGAAAATGTCAGCTAAACGTGTTAGTACTAGTTTTCATGACAAAAACATTTAATAGTCAAAAATTTGGATAGAAGTTGGGTAAATTCAACGACGTCCAAGTGGGAATTAATTTTTATTTTATAAGACCTTTGTAACACCAGAGCCTTCTGTACACTGTCTATAAACTGTAGGTTTTAGGTTAGGTGTAACTTATTTTAGAGAAGAGGAGATCACATTGTTCCATCATACAGTTGTATGAGAATTGTGAGCACTTCTGCTTATACAGTATGTGTACGGTTTATTGAATTACATAGCACCTATCGAGTGTCTATTTCTATCCACTCATCCTTTAAAGCACTTAAAAGCAGCACCTTCTGATGATTATTATTATTATTATTATTTTGTATTCCTCCAATCTTAACGTTTATAAGTAAAAGGATCTGCTAAAAGGGTACATTTCTGTAAATGTGTCCAAAAGACACCCCATCCCCCTTCTCCTCCCCCATCTCTTCATTATCATCCATTGTGCTGTCAGCTTGCATGCATCATGTGCTTGTAAAGTGCAAAATGAGTTTACCCTGAGCCAAGTCATTGCAGAAGAAACACTTAACGTTATGCAGCAAGTGAAAACTGTTTTTGTTCCAAAAAGGTAGCACAATAATTTAGTCTTAATAAATCAGATTAATTAGAAAGCTTTGCTAAGAGCATAACAGTAAATATGAATTGTTCATGCTTTTTGGACTCATCTCAAAGCTTTTAAAGCACTCATTTCCACTTTCTGTATTTATTAGATGGAATGAATAAACGAAATAAGCAAACCCATCCAACGGAAAAGAAAGCACATAGGTATATTGTTTTTGAAATGCAATTTATAGGGTATAACTTAAATATGACTTAAAACGCAGCAAAGAAATGTACTAAATCTTGTACTAAAACCTAATCTGGTGCAGGTCAATGAGGCATAACATAACATGTTATTAACATGAACACAGCTGGTATTATATAATAGTCATGCAAGTGCAGATCTCTGATCTTACGCTGAATTGTGCTAGGATGTGGGTGGAGGTGTTTTTGTTAACAGCTGGAAAGATGTGATTTCCCAAAGGACAGGAGCATTTAAATGGATTCATTTATTACAGCTCTATTTATTACTCCCAGGTGTATGTCAGGTTGACACGAAGCTCAACCTCAAACCGTTGGAGATTACCCCAGGAAAGTCTTTTAATCACACATAGTATTTGAGAATTTGCAGGTTTATTTTTTGTGTGTTAATTGGACAGGCAACACAATTACGCTATCAGCATTGAATTAAATTCTTCCTTTTGCCCAAGAACAAAAATACTTTGAAATGTGATGCAGAAAAAAAGGGGGAAAAGCTCATTTAAAATACATTTTAGTCATCCCCAAGGCAGTCAATTTGATCTCCATTTTTCCCAGGTAATTGGCAGTTATGTAAATGTCTATGAATCACATTTAGTCCGCAGAGAGAGCTCTAGAGAAAAAAACCCATCTCATCTCATGCCTATTCCCAGAGCAATTGTCCAGAACAATTGGCAGTGCAATATAGGCTCTTGCATTCTCCACTTTTTTATCTTCATCTGGTGCTATCATCACAAGCCTGCTCATTGCTGAGTGAGATCTAAAGCATTTGCAGGATTGAAGGTGTCTGGAAGGAGAAGAGCATGAGAAAAAGGCATGAGCTGGCTTTGACTTTATTTATATGACTTTATTTGTGTTGATTTATTTAACAGTTTTTTGTATGTTTTTATTCCTAACATGTGTAGAAATATGACTTAAATGCACACAGTCCTTTAGCGATATGGATATAAATGTACCTCGTTGCTTTCAGCTTAGTGGAGCTTAAACATGAAAGATGTCAAACATATAGAAGATGATAATAATTCAGTTGAGGAGATACCTCCAAGCAAGTAATTAAATCTGTAATAAGGCCAAAAAAGGTTAATTTAAGCCTGCTGTTTGTGCTATATATATATATATATATATATATATATATTTTTTTTTTTTAGTTTAAAAGTTAATTAGAAGGGGTTAAAAGTACCATTTATTTAATTATGAATAAATTATGCATATTATTCTTCTAATTCTTCAAATATCGTTCTATTACTTCACACATTCATTAAGACTCTTTCATACTCAGAACATCATATTATCTTGCATAAATAGTTTTTTTTCTTAGTATTTAATTACTGCAAAGGTATGCCGCAATATTTTCTAATACATACCCCTTTATCTTTTCAAAGTCAATGCTGTACAGCATGTGCTCTGTTGTGTTTCCCCGTCACTTTAAATCAATAACAACTGCCGAAATCGTCCTTACTCTGTGCTAACCCAGCAGTCAAGTGTGTTAAGCCACTGTCAAGAAAGCATTCATCTCTAGACATCTCAAACATTCAGCTGATATTCAGTTGAGCAGTTCCTCTAAACACTCGTGGCATGAAGAGATTTGGATGACCTGTGGTCTGAGGACGCAGGCTGGGTGGATTCGCAGAAAAACTGCAGAATTTTGCGTGATTGCCCAGTGCTTTATAGCACAAAATGACCGCCATGTCATGATGCGCACTCACATTTATCATTGTTCTCTAAATTTTCATGGACAAAATCTAGTTGTTTCAATGAGAACCCATGAAACCCATTTATTTTGTATTATGTTCTACTGACTAGAAGTAACTTTGCAACTATATTGAAACCTGCTTAGTTTCAAAAAGGACTTCTATGTGAGCTGTGCTTCATTCTTCATATTTCTGATAACGAACATAGTAAGTGCAGGTTTAGCTGAAAGAAATGTTTATTGTTTTTGCGACTTTGTAGCCTACTACTGTTAAGTGAGCAGAATTCACTGTCATTAATATACCACTGTTGTAAATACAGCATATTGTTATACACATAGACATATATAGACACCCCACTGGACCACTCCAGGCATGTAGATGTGGCCACCATGTTGGAACGGAGAACTTGATTTCATTCACCATACAGTAGGTTCGAACAGTAGTCGATGAGCCATTCTATTCATGATTGTGGCCTCTTTCAAATATTCGGTGCTAGCTAATGCTAGCGTTTTTAAAATGTTTCACCAACAACGCAATGATAATGTTTTTATGCTAACGTTTTTAGAACGATTATAAATGGCAGATAATGTTAAGGAAATATACTACTAACATTATACAAGAACGTTTTTTGATAACTGATAGAACCTTTGGAGAATGTTAGCCAAAGTTATGAGAACATTCCATGTTAGCTGGGTAAGCTGTCCGCCATATTGTAGTGGTCTGACTTGATGTCATTCGCCATAGGAATCACTGAATATTCAAAAGATGCCACAATCCTGCACAGAATGGCTCAATGGCTCTGTGTGAATATACAGCATGGTGAGTGACATCAAATACGCGGTTCCAACATGGCGGATCTACGTGCCTGGAGTGGTCCAACTGGGAGTCTATACATGTCTATGCTTACATATCGCAACCCATACCAACAGTTGCTAATGGGGCATCTACGTATATATATGTTTGGTTGGGCACTTCAATTTTTTGCTGCCGTAAAGAAATTTGTCCTTTTTGTGTAATTTTAAATTCACATACTCCCAGAACAGATGTTTGGGAGTGTATGAAACAGAAACCATTCACCTTATTACAAGTTTGCGTTTGAAACTGATATTTCAGTTTTTTTATTTATAAAACTTACATGCAGTTGCTTTAAGAAGTGCTTCTCAGTAAAGTATGTCATGTAATTTACTACATCTTCCAATGCAATATGGAGAACTACACAAACAAATTGTGTTCAGCACTTATTAATTTGGCATGTCACATTTACTTCATTTGCATAATTCATATTTGTGTCAGGTGGTAAATACACGGTAACTGCGCATTCAAATTAACAATGTGATGAGAGTGCAATTCATCCTCTGTGAATTTTCTGTCTGATTTTTTTGTATTGTTTATATGTTGTATCTGAACTCGAGAGCTCAAACAATCTGCCTTACCAGTGTCTTTTTCATAAAAATCAGCAACAATGTGGATTAATAATTATGGGCTTCCAAGGTTTTGGATTAGCATCCCTTAGCAAACAATTACATTTTTATTTTAGCCCATCAGTGCAGTGTCAGATGAAAATGCCTCTTGATGTGTGGGGCGACGAATTATAAAAAGTGGTTTGAGTTTTTTTTCAGCTTGACTCTCCCGTGAACATATCCGTCAACATATAGATTTAATTACAGCACAAACATAGACTCCTGTCTTATTATCACAGAAAACCAGGACTAAACCTGACAGCATGGGAAACATTTGTGCTTATAATACATCAAAATGTCATGTATTTTAAACTATAAAGGTTATATGCATTTCTTAACGAAATTTTAAATGGTTAAAAGGTAATACTTCTGCCTCACAAGGCATCGGGTTTGAGTCAGATGACCTTTCTAAAGAATATAACTTTTTTTTTAAATTCCTCATACAGTCTGAAAGACTAAAGGAAATTTTTTCTACACAACTACATTCATCTTAACTTTTTTAAAGTCAGTTTGATCTTCTAAAAAGAGGCTGTCTTTGTGATGCAAAGTAAACATGCCTGACAGGGATGAATCACACATGCCAAGAGATTTCTCCTCAGGTGTTTCACCCAAGGGCACAAACCATGTGATGTAGATGAGCAACACACTCAGCAAAACAACATTTTTGCAACAAATGTCACTCTGATTTTGGAGGATTCACTTTATGCAAGGCTAAACTGTTAAAAGAATGGACATTCTGTCATCACAAAATCAGCACTTAGATGGATTTTTGTTTACCGTGGGACAATAAACATGTTTTCTGAATATCAGAGCAGCTAAAAAAATGTACCATAAAATCCAAGTCATCCATTTATGCGTCCAAAAGGCTGCCATTTAATCTTCACACTAATAATCATCACCATCTACCATCACTCTCAAACTTTATCATTTACACTTACAGTAAGCATTTAGAAACTGCAGTCCCCAGAAGTGTTATTAAACAGGTCCGTCTTTTTAAATGAGACACTTATTGAGGGAATCATGGGAAGATTTAGAGGGTATGATTAACAAAATCAGTTTCATCCTCTTGGCTGTTGAACTACAAATATAAAATACAACTCATTTTTTGTAAGTGAATTATTATTACTGCTAGTCATTTATCTGCCTGTTATGGTTTTAATATTGTTGAGAAGTTGTTCTGTTTAAGGGTAGGGGTGGGGTTAGGCAATGTTATCTCACAACCAAATTGTATGTATCAGCCCAATCTCACGGCAATTCATACATATTTTACGAGTTGGCTAATTCGTATGAATTTGTACAAATGACCTACACCTAACCCCACCCCTAAACCTACCCGTCACTGGGGTTTAGACAAATCGTACAAAATCATACGAGTGAGGTCGTACGAATTAACACAAATTTGCCTCCTCGTACGAATTGGTTGTGAGACTGTGTAGGTATTTTATGAGCTAGCTAATGAGGTATGATATGTCTAAACCTCAGTGATGGGTAAGTTTAGGGGCGGGGTTGCGTGTAGGTCATTCGTACAAATTCATACGAATTGGCAACTCATAAAATATGTACGATATAGCAAAAAATAGGAAATTGTACAAGTAAGCTCTTACAAATTCATTTAAAGTAGCCACCTCATGAAATATGTACAAATTATCATGAGAGTTAGTTGCTTAAAAATATTCACATATTAATATAATAGAAGCTCTTCAATAATTATATTTACTACATAAAACATATTGCAGTTACATATGCATGGCTAGTCATAACAGCAATGTCTAATTTATGGGATGCGAAAAGCTAAATGAAGATAGCTGAGTTGACTAGCTTTGTTCTGTTTAGGTCTTTTTAGGCAAGTTTGTCGTTACCATTAGAGTTCAATGGAACTTCTTACCATAGCCAGCTAACGATGCTTTTGAGAAACGCACCCCAAATCAGATTTAGTGTATCTCAAACAATAAAATCCAGTGCAATGGCTATATGTCACGAGGTAAGACAACATCTGTATTGCAAACAGTATTGCTGTTTTTAGCGTAGGCATACCAGCGAAACATCATTGCCGAGAAAACTCGAGATGTGCATCTCCATGACAGAGGCACCAATGTGACTCAGAGAATCTTACCATCCCTAGCTGAAACAAGCTACATATAAAAATCTAATTATTTTACTGACAACCTGACATATGTAATTGCGAGTATGTTTTGGGAGTATTTTTTCTGTACTTTACTGTGTAGTCTATAATTGATGAATGTTTTTGTACACACTGACAGCATCTGCTGGTATTTGTCAAAGAGGCATGTATGTGAGCAGTGCTTTTGTTTTTTGAAGTCACTGTTAAACTCATACACCCTTTTCATTACGCTCCTTATGACTCACATAAAAACAGTTGATGGTTAATGACACATCGCCATATGCTGCTTACTCTAATCTGCTCAGAAACACTGAAGCATGATTATGATGCTTTATAGTCCACTAACGATTGGTTTAATCATACTATGTATATATGTAGTATATACTACATCCGCTATATTTGTGTTGGTTCAATTTCTCTAATAAAGTGAGCAACAATATCTCTGGAAAATGTGCTGTGATTGTGGATGATTTTGACGTCATGAGCAGGATGTTAAGTTTGGACCGTCTGCCCCGTTGGCTGATCTGCAACTCACACACACAGATACAAACTGTGCTAAGAGGCATGCATGCTGGGAGATGCTGCGGTGAGTCAGACTAAAGCACACACGCACAACTACATATAATGAAGGCATTATGCATTTCTCAGCTGCATATAAACACAAATATTCTGCATCTACAATCTCTGTCTTTGCTTTGTGAGTAGTATTTTTCGCATAACCTTTCCGACCGAGAAAACCAAGCATTCAAAAACGTATAAATAAAATAAAATTTTGGTCCAGGTTGTTCTAAATTTGCTAATTTTATTTCTTTGTTGATGGATTGTTTTTTTTTAAGAACCCAAAAGGAGAAATTTTAAAAGAAAAATTTCCACTGCTGCAAAGCTCCAGTTTAATAAAAACAAAAGTAAGCAAAAAGTACCATTACAATGATTAATATCAGTCATGCAATGTATTTAACATATTTAAAAGCCTTATTTAGTCATTAACCGAATGAAGGTAATTGAAAATCCCTTCAATGAAAATCTTATCTCTCAAGTCTTATTTGTGATTCTGCATTTGCGGTGCTTGGTTACACAGTTCTGAAGTGACTTCAGTGCTCCAGTGGAGTGTAAGATTATAATAAAGAGGATATACACTCTTCAAAAATTTGCCTTTGTGTTTCACTGAAAAAATAATAAATAAATAAAATGTAATAATAATAAAAATACAAATGTACAGGTTTGGACAATACTGGAAAAACATACTTCTATACAATTACTGTACATGCAAAACAAAACAAGAACAACAACATAGCTAGAATACTTTACCTAAAATTAAGTTTGCAGATAAAATGAACCCTAGTGGTAGCAAAGCATTGATAACATTTATTATTTTTCAAACTAATTATGATTGTAGGGAGAGATTCTAAATTAATAGTATTATATAATTAATAATAATATGACCATATAACAATTTTTATACAGTAAATAAACCTTAAACTAATGCATTTTGCATCACATCTTCACAGCTTCGTATATGGTTTTTCTGAATAGTAAACTGCATCCCCCATGATATTGCCAATATTCGATATGCCGATAATTTTCAACTCATTTTGGCCAATAGCTGATACTGATATATATATATATATATATATATATTCATTATATTTTGTTAGAATTAAATAAACAATAATAAAGTTATCGACAGTACTCTGAAGATTTAAAAAATAACTATAAATGAACTCTATGTTAATTGCAGCATTTTTATCATTAGTATTATTTATTTTTTTTATTCAGTGATAACCTTAATATTTTATCTTATGATTTAACATTTATAAAAGGTCTAAAGCAAAAGAGTTGTACAAATTCAGATTTTTATTCTTATTATTTTTATAGTTATAGCTTCCAACCTTTAAATCAAAACATACTCATGATTTTATGGCATCAATTACTGCTTTAAAAGTCCTTACTGAGTGGGCATTAGGACCTGGGGGAGGTTGCCGCTGCTGCCGTTACTGTTTTCTCATACACTGAACACATTAATTCTCAGTTTCAATGCAGCTATCCTAGACAGTGAATCCAATCAACGTTCAGGCAAACCTTTGCTTCAAGAATGAGCCACAATTCTGACATGATTAAATCGCTCCACAGCCTGAGCATATGTGAGTTGTACAAGATGTGCGTTAAGACATATTGGCATACTTTTTCATATCAGGCCGATGCCGATATTTACATTTAACACCATTATCAGCCGATTTCGATATTGGTCTGATAATATTGTGCATCCCGAGTTACTTTACTCATTCGCTCACCTGGAAGAGCACTACATCTGCAACACAAAGCATTTGGCCACGAGTCCTTTGAAACATGAGTCACGGTTAAAAACCTCAAAACTAAAATGTCATGGTTGCTTCTGCAAATGTGTTTTTATCTCATATTTGTTTTTATTAACACTGTCTGGGTTTAGAGTCAGGTTTTGTGTGGGTGCTATGTTATTTTCAAACAAAATAGAGCATTAACCTTTTAGCAGACATTTAATTTCTAAACAACCACAACCAGCATTATAAAAAGCTGCCACATTCACATATCCACATATTTGTAGATACAATGGAACGTGGTTTTTATGCTGGACTTTCCACTCTGACAGTTCCATGAAATGTGCAATAAGGAACATAATATCACTTTACAGAAAAGTTGCCACAGGCATATTTTTCCAACGAGTCTGGGTTGGGTTTGGAACAACATGAGGGAGATTAAATAACAACAGAATTATTCTTTCAAAACATATTACACATTATTAGGTTTCCAGCAAAATTCCACAGCATTAATATATTTTTCGGACATAGATGTAGTACATCTGCCTGTGGGTTTGTCTATGCTTAATGGCCACCACTATACAGTACAACAGCAAAACAAGGCAATTACAGACATACATAAAATGAACACCAATTACAGTCGAAACTCTTGCTATCACAAAGCCTTCCTCTCCACCCTTTCCACCTGCTACCTAAAACTGTAGATATGCTGTGCTTGTCTTGTACCAGACAGACTCATTTGCTGGACAGATGTTGTTGTTCTAAAGATTGTACATGCTTTCTAGTGCGGCGGTAATAATAAGACGCAGGTCTTCTCTTCTGCAGAGCTCTCAGTGATGGGTGATGAAAAGACCCTCAGACAGGCGACTGACAAGTGCCTTGAGCTTCAACTCAATTGTGTGATCCGCCATCATTATCAGCCGTATAGAACTGACGCCCATCGTCTTCTGATGTCTGCCTGCATGAGGCTAAAACCTGGTTGAAGTACAATGTATTTTTCTTTGCCTTCATTCCAAAATGACCTAATTTAGTTTCTTTCTCGCTTCTTGCTCTATCTATCATTTCCTGTGTTCAGGCTTGCTCATAAAATAATTCTAAGAAGATTGAATTTTTACTGCTGCAATTTCAGCACATTTGGTCTGCTCTGAGTCGCTGGTGACCACTGCTGCTAAACGACGGTATATTTCTTCTTATCTAGTGAGGCACTGCTTGTGTTAGAGAAGAGATTTACAACCTTGGGAATATTCTGAACCTGGGTTGTGTATAATATAAGGCTCCAGTGAACTGAATTTACAACACTACAAAGAATGTAGAATTGGAATTTGAATTGAGATGATAGAAAGAGACATTTACAGAATTGTAATTGAAAAAACTAACAAACAAAAAAAAAATCACTGTAGCTTCGCTAAAGAGAAATTTCATTAGTGCAATAAAATTTGCAAAATTTGTTGTTGTTGTTATTTAAAGAGCGTGTTAGCATGAGCATTCAACCAGTTGAATCCACCATAGCACAAGCACAACTGGTTCTTAAAGGGATTGGTTTACATACGCATAACTCAGGTCTCCTGTGGTTAAAGGGTTTAAACAGACACCTATGATCAGTAATTTTACTTTAATCTACTTAATATGTTAATTTGCTCTGCCTCAGTCCGTCAACCCAGCGACTTGTCCCTCTGGCTCCACATATGTCAGTCGTCGACCATCTGCCGCCTTGGGACTCCACTCCTCCTTGTCTCCAACTCCAACTTGGTTCTCTGTTGCTCTGGCTTCATCGTGGTCTTCTGGATTCCTGCCTCTACTTCAGTCTTTGCCCTCCAGATCTTTTTCATCACCATGGCTCTTCAGCTCTCCATCTCCACCAGCACCTGCTCAGCCACTGTCCTTCAGCCCCCTGGAGTAATCAGGAGTTTTCCCTATCCAATTCTTTTTTATTCCTCGCCTCAAGAAATATCTGTCTACACACAAAATCATGAAATTGACTAAAAACTATATAGTACCCATGCCAGACCAGTATGTGGCACTGTAATTCTGCCATAGAGATTCACTAAAACCGGAGAAGAAGAATTGGAGCATGCTAAACCTTGCATGCTGTATACAAGTTAACACTACAATAAGAAAATGAACATGGAACAATACATTTAGTAAGTAAGGAATAATATTAATAATATTTAACGGTCCGGAGTCAATTATTCTGCTTATACTACGGTTGCCACACCTCAAGACATCGATCAGATGATATATTTCAAGGGATTCGTCCATTTTTTCTACTTAAATCGCTATTGTGAGTAGGATTATTTCTTCCGCATCTCATCCAACGACTCTTTTGCTAGTTCCGAAACGTCATTTTAAAACTGGCATTGAGCCGTTGATAGCAGACTAATGCAGTTAATAATGAAGTTATTAGAAAGAGAGCGAGAGACACAGAGACATAGAGAAAGAGAAACAGAGAGAGAGAGAGAGCTTGTATGAATTAGGCTACCTCTGTGTGTCCCTCAACAGTGTTCTGAAGCACCGTCTCTAAACTGTAAAGTCTGCTTTAAGATGCAACGCTGTTATTACCTCGCTAGTGAGAAATGCCATGTGTAGCCTTTAAGTTGCTACACTAGGCTAAATGATAAAATGGTCAGGGCAGCGCTGACAACACGTTTTTGTGTGAGTGTGTAACCGTGTGTGTGCAAGGACCTGTGATTGCAGTAATGAGACAGAAAAGCTTGTGCATGTATATTTATTCATTCGTTACATTTTTCTGTTTATTGCAATAATAAATGAAACACAAAAGTCCTGAGGCATAGGCTATCAATATTATTTGTTGTACCTGCAATAATA
>JAUCMS010000038.1:2374256-2387359 GCA_032357445.1 Enteromius radiatus
GAACGTTCGTCAGCCAATCAGATTCAAGCATTCAACGGCCCCGTAGTATAAATTGCTATAAAAAGACTGTAGAGGTGGATAAACCCTAACCCTTCATTGCGATATGCACCAAGCGGTTCACCTGAACTTAAGGAAGACTGTCAGGTTACCAAACCAGGTCACTATGCAATACAACAAAACTTGGTAGACTCAATACAAGCATGGCAAAACATTAACTCTGTGTAACCCAAAAAAGCCTAAGCCTCCGTAAATTTTTTGTTTCACCTTCCAGCACAAATGATTTACATGCACTTCCCATGAAAGCTTGTTATCAATAAATAGACCTAGAAATTTGTACAAGATAACCTGTCTAATGGGCTTATTCTCAATCGTAAAAGATGAGGACAGGACCGACATTGTTACAATAATATACTGTTAGCCTATGGTAATTGAATGAGGTTTACTAATGCATGGCTGTTATGTCTCTGTTTTGTTGTCTATTTTTTTTTTTTTTTTTGGCGTACAAGGAGCAGCAGCTGTTTATTGTGGAGCTGGAAAATCTGTAATCAGTCTACTTATATCTCCTGCGTTGTATCTGTGCCTGATTTTTGAGGTTTATCATCTTCTCAGGATGCGTTGTGTGTCTGCCCCAAGGATGCTGGTACCTCTGCCTGTGTACTGTTTCAGTTTCATCTTTTTGTTCAGTGGTTACTGGTCTGCTAACCAAATTTGAGTGGGTGCAAGGACTGTTCATTTTGGGAAACATCCTCTGGTTTACTTCCAGTGATCAGACTCTTTTTCTACTTCGGTTATGCATGTGTAGTTAAGTTCATAGATTGTAACTGATTATAAGTAATTTGTGCAATGTGTTACAAATCTGCATGTATTATTTATATATTAAGTTGGTATAGCTGGTTTATTCTCTCTCATCTGTGCAGGAGCATCGTGGATGATTTACTGTATGTGGTATAGATTGCAAATACAAATCTCTGTCTCTCTGTACTGACAGTTCCCAGTTGTAGCAAAGGAAAATGACTGTGCATCACGCTGACATTCATGTCATTTAATTGTCGTTAATGACTATGGCTGAACAGCGATCCAATTGAGTTAGTATAGAATGTCAGTCAAAGAGGATTTGAGAAAGCAATCTTCTGCAGTGTGCATTGCATAATAATGTTAAAGCACTCTCATACACAAACTCCTACATGTGTGAATGGTTATTCGCCTCGTCAGGCAATATACAGTATGTGAAATAAATCAATCATACCCTGTTCAGACGGTAATTGTTTCTCATAGAGATGTAATTTCAGCATTTACTAGTTTTAGGCTAGTCACAGATTGTTTTGTTGTTTGAATTCACATTTAGAAGAAGGGATCAATGCAAAGATTGTATAATTTTATTTAATTAGTACTATTATTTTATTTATTTATTTTGTTACCTTTTCCAAACACACTATGGTTATTGTTTGCTTTAATATAATAATAATATGCAACCATGGGAAGTGCAAATAAAATAAAATAAAATAATCTGTGAAACAAAAAATGTAAAGTTTGAAATGAAAGTCCCATTTAATTTATATACATTGTGTAAATATATTTACTTTCTTGCATTTAAATAAATGAATCCTTTTAGTATTAATGTGGGATGTTTACTTTTAATATCTTTACCCTTCAATATGTAAATAGGTAATTGTACGTACATGAAAGTTGTCCTAAGAACAGTTATTGTTTTGGTTTTATGAAAGGTTTTGTTGACTAATATACATTTTGACTACTGTAAACACAATATCACATATTGGACTGATTCTGACTGATTATAATTCAAGCACAGGCCTTTTGTGTGTTTTCCAAAAATACTTGTCTTATCTGTGACAAGAGACAGCTACCTTTTCCTCCCGATTATCATCAATCCCACGTTTAATAGGCTACTAACAAGTCTTTGAATATTATATATTATATATAGTTGGTATATCATTGGTTTTGCTATTAAAATGTATGAATTGTCCAAGCAGAGAAAGTTTTGTTCACGGCTGATATTCATAACCACATGAGCTGCAAGTTTCCATGTTTGTAGGATCACAGAACTCTCCTCCATCATGAATGAATCACCAAACTGAATGAATTTTGAGGTGCCATAACATTTTTAAAGATATCACCACTAGAAACAATTACTGTCTGTATAGAGCTATAGCTTAAAATTCTAATGGATTTAAATTATTAAATATTGTAGCAAAAAATCTGTATAATTTACATTTTATATTAGCTTGTTGCATGCACCACTTAGCCTTTCTAATAAAGCCGGTTGCTTTGGTTGCCTTCGCTTCCTCAGTCTAATTGAAAAATTAATTGACCTTTACCCAGCATAAACTCAAGCTCAGACACAAATTGTTTCCTTATATCTGTCAAAGCCAAAAAAAACAAAGACATTAACATTTTCAGAAACCAGTGATACATAATTAACCGAACCAATTAACCACACTTTAAAATATATTATTAATTATTATCCCGCATTTTTTATTGTTATCACCCAGTATTCACATTTACCTGCACCAGCCACTGACCCTGGACCTGTCACATTGACACGCTCTCAATCACCGTCATTCTTGAAGTTTTGCTACACCAAGTGAAGTTTCTGATCGGAAGGATATTCAGAATCCAGTCTGCCTATCTGTCTCGCACTCTACACTCTTCTGACCCATAGCTCTATGCAAGTCACGTTCTTCCTTACCTGTATTACTCACCTGTGTTCCTCCTCTGTCCAGATTACTGCACTTACTCTAAGGACCTCTATCTACCTGTACTACTCACCTGAGTGCCCACTATAGATCTTGTCCGGCCTCAACCTGTTCCACCACTTACATGAATACTTGCCTCTCATCAGTTCCTGAAAGACTTTATGAACATTATGTTGTATTATGAAACGTTGCTCGTGTCATGTTGTCCTAACTTTGTCTTGTTCACCTTGTATGTGCTGTCATACATCTGCAGGACACTTTTTTTTTTTGTCAGAAATTAATTTAAAAAATACAGTCATGTAATTTTAGTGTTTGTGCATTTTAGTTATGATACTATGAATACCAATCTATGAAGTGTAAAACTAATTTGCAAAAAAATAAATTATATATATATCCTGCTTAAATTAAACATTTTTACATTGTAAAAAGGATATTAATTTTGACCTGCCTTCAAAGGAAAAAGCATCTTCATTTTAGTTTAGGTTCATACTGCTGAATGTGCTGAAGCATTTATGATAGGCAAAATATACTTCATGCCATTTCTATAATATTAAATATTATATATATATATAATAATTAGGCATTTGCCATGATTAAGTTGCAAGTTAGTATATTTAAATGTCATTAATGCAATATTTAAATGAAAATTAAAGTACTTTACACTGTAATATGTTAATCAAAATTACAATAGAAAAGATTATTAAAATATAATGATTCTGTTTGGATTTACATTTAATATAGTAACTCAATATTTAAGTATATTCAATACAATAGGCAGAAAAAAAGGACTATATAATAATATAATAAATTGTTTATTGAGGTCAATAATAAAATAATTGTTTACTGAGGTCATAGATCAAGACAATTCAAAAATATTAGAATATGTTATCTGTGAAACATCAGAACAAACAAAACATTTCCAGTTGCTTGCTTTAGTTCTCCTCCTCTTTGATTGTCATAAAAAGTAATGTGTATAAGCTCATTTATCTTTATTTTCTTGTCTAAGTTCACTTGGTTTATTGATGATTCAATTTAATTGTGTGCAAGATCAGTGAAGCATGAAAGCACATTTATTTAGGAAAAAATAGCAGTATGTTGATCTTAATTGTGTGTCATAGCATTCATTGTGATTAATAACCAATATTCACTTACTATTTTTTATCAGCAATATCATTACTACATTATCTGTTTATAAGTAAAGCAAATAGTAATGCCTTATTCTGCATGATTATATTTTAGATTCCTTAACCCACAGTATATCGACAGCAAACTACCTAACTAACTAATAAAACAGAGACAAAACCATACTTATTCACTTTGTGAATAATGAGAATCGGTCCCCAAACTAATATGACATGATTAGAAATTGTTCATGATAATGGACATGAATTAATAATGAACAATTACTTTTTTGTGCCGTTAAAACACTTAATATAAAAACCTCACTCACAAACCAATAAGACAGAACTGACTGGGTGAACTGTCTCTAGTTTCTGTTATGTTCAATTCTAACCTCAGTTTATTTGCATAAGCATCAAGCAACACCATTAAATCAAGCCTCACTCACACTCGTTGACAGTAAACAGGCTTATAAAGAATTCATCACCTCATCTAAAAGTGGGAAGTGGTCCAGAAACAATATCTTTATCTCTGACAATGTGTTAATCAGGCCGCTGAAATCTTTCCTCAGGATCTGATTGCTGAAGTCCAATGGCGCTGACTTCCGCTTGCAGCACAACAGTTGTGATTGCCCTTGTCATTTAGCTGTCAGCCCCTGTGATTATGTCATTTCTCTCCATGTTTGCTGATAACAGCGGCTGCGTTGAGGTTATTCCTTTATGGATACTTACTAAAAAAAAGTAGGGAATGGAAATATATGCTCATTTGAATGTTTTCTATTTCAGTGAAATCACTAAATAAAGTGCAACCAAATATAGTACCATGACTGATTTAATTGTACAATTTTAGCATGATTTCAGTGGAGTAGAATTCAAACCTGCAATTGTGTTTTCCACCAAATACGCTGTGTTTTCCTAAAACTGGCAATCCTGGGTGTCAAAATCCTATTGGTCAAACAGTGGGCGGAATAATGCAGACCAAAACAAAACAAACATTCCAACATGGAACACACATCTCAAAGTAGAATAAGTGGCTGCAGTAGCCATGCTGTATATACTTTTCATTTTTATACACATATTGGCTACATTCGCAAAGCAGAAGAATAAGTCTGTCAATCCTGTTTTTGAGTCATTAATACGGTTACGTTCACACATAGTTCAGTTATTTATGGGTTGGACAACCGCATTCTGTAACCAAACTCAAACTGTAAATTTTCCAGATTCACAACCGCATTTTCGGAACACACGTGCTGTGTGAACAGAACAGGACTGGACAACTAATTGTCTGTCATGTCATACATTGTGAGAGAGAAGTACTCTGCTGCACAAATGTACGTGTACCACGTAGTGTGTGTCTTCGGTAACTTACAGTGATGGAGAAATGAGGAATACTGGCTTGACTTCTGTTGCACGTTCATACAGAATTCTAAACACTTAAAGCTGCTGTGTGAACGAGACATTTCGAGATTCACACCGGTAAAGAAAATACGGCTGACAATCCCAAATACACAACTGACAATGTCTCGGTTATGTATTGTAAACCTTGTTCCCTGAAGAAGGGAACGGAGATGTCACGTCGGTGACCGATGAATAGGAATCAACAAATCAACTCTGCGTGTATAGAAATTTTGGTGTAAACCAAACAGGAGACTGAGGCCCGGCCCTCCTCCGGGGAAGGGAGTGGTGCATTCACCATCTCCTGAAGAACAGCTCCATCCATCCCCGCCCGTCGCCCGTCCTAGGGCCTCTTGCACTTCCGCTTACCAGCGGGTTTAGCAGGGGCCTGGGCGGCCTGGGCGGGAGCCCTGCGGCCGGCTCCTCGGCGTGGCTGCATAGCCACAGATGGCGCTCCTGGACAACCATAGTGGACATTGCACGACCCAGAGCCCGCGCCATAACTTTCATTGCACGTAACGCGAGGTCCATTACGGTACGGAGTTCTGCCAGAACTTCCGGATCGTGACCACCCTCGTGCAGGTCCTTCAGAGCCTTGGCCTGATGAACATGCAACAACGCCATAGCGTGTACGGAGGATGCAGCTTCTCCGCAAGCTTTATAAGCATCACCAACGAGAGCTGATGAATGCCTACAGGCCCGGGAGGGAAGCAACGGTTTGCCCTGCCATGATGAGGAAGCCTGAGGACACAGTTCCATCCCAACAGACCTCTCCACCTGGGGGACCCCCGTGTAGCCTCTAGCCACACCCCCATCAAGGGTGGTGAAGGAGGACGAGCCGCTCGGTCCCTTCCTGGCAGTGAAAGGTGCCTTCCACGAACGAGTGAGCTCATCATGCACTTCCGGGAAGAATGGCACTGGGTGGGTCCCTGTGCGTGAGCACGAGCCGCACCAAGGTACCAATCGTCCAGCCTCGAAGGTTCGGGACGGGGTGGAGGATTCCACTCAAACCCAAACCCCTTGGCGTCCCGGGCAAGCATAGCAACAAGCTCTGGATCTGTGTCAGGCACGGTCGAGCGTCCAGCGGATGCCGTCTCGGCTGACGCATCATCTCCGGAACTGCCCTCTCCTTCCGATGCAGCGGTCGACATCTGTTTGTCGGGGGGAGCACCAAAGGTGACATTCGGGACCATTGCTGGTGGACCGAGCTGCCCCAGTGGTAACTCCACCGGTGTCAGAGCAACAGGAGGCGCTCTCTCAGGAGAGTTCCTGACTGTAACCGTAAGACCAGACCCTCCCACCCTGGAAGTGGAAGCTCCGTGGGTGCTGCCAACGCAAGCCCCAGAACGAGCCTGGTCCACAGCCCTGAGACGGTCGTCCACGAATGCCGCTCTAGCGTGTTCAATGCCCAGACACGTTAGGCAGTATTCGGGACCGTCTGCCGGCGCCAGGTAACGGCCGCACACAGAAACGCAAGGGTGGTCCTGTAAAGGACGCGTCTTTAAAAAGACGAACCACCCGAGCTAGCTATTTTAGCTTTGCTCTTTTGTGAAAAAGGCTGAAGTGCGCAGGGAGATGGAACGCCCGGAAGACAACAGTTGGTAAACAATTGTATCCGCCACTCGACTGGAACCACCGTCGCTGCTACGCCCTGAATCCTGTTCTAATTAAAAAATTAATAAATAAAAAATGCAGGGTTTTTTTTTTTTTGAGAGAGAATTGTTAAAAGTAAAGTTTGGCACCAATTTTGCTTGGCCAAAGGCTCAAAAGACATAAAACTTCAACATGACTCCAGTGGGTTTAAAAACAACAAAAAAAAAACAATCAATAAAAATTAAAACCCACACATGCCACACAGAGATAGTTTACTTTTTCTGACACAAAGTGTGTATCCCATATCTGAATTCATGTGGCTTCCACAGATTTAGAATTCTATGCCACCAACTAGAGCAAGCAGAAGCTCTAAAAAGGTTTATAATGACACAGTCTGCAGGTGTCTGAATGTGTTTGCCATCAAGCAATTTAGGAACTTCACTCAAAAAGGCATTCCTCCAAAGCCTTTCTGTACAGCATTTAAACCTTCTTTTCAGCATCAGCAAATTGATCATAAACACAGGCGTGACACTACGGAAAACTGGATTCGGTGCTATTGAATTTTCTCATTTATTTTCTTTACAACTACTGTAAAAGAAAATATTCAAATATTTAAGTGTGAGCTGGGTGACAACAAAACCTGGACTGGTCTGCAAGACCATAGCCAAAATATTATTAATTTTTTATTAGAAATTGCCTTTTCTAAATGGCCACTGTGCTGCAGAGTTTAGCTCCACTGTTTATTCCGTTCCAACACACCTTAATAATCTAAACAAACGTTGTTTGAGATTTGCAAACAGGTGTAATTGATATGGAGCTAAATGGAAAATGCCCATGCCTGATTTAGGTCAATATTGTCATGCTAACACAGGCACTCACTCTTTATCTACTCTCTGGTCCAGCTCACTGGAATGCTTACTTCCCTACTATATAGTACCCAAAAATCAGTATGTGAGGTGAGTAGTATATCTGAATTCATAGTATTTGAAATTCAGTAGGCGAGAAGTACCGGATGACCTACTGCTTCCGCCCAAATTCCGCCCAGGAGAGTAGGCGTCATATTCGAAAAATGGCAGAAAGTTGAGACGCAGCTCATTTCAAGTGTACATGAGGAGAAAAAAGTACATGAGGAAAAAAAAAAATTGTTTATTGTGATTAAATTACACTTGTTTAACACAATCTAAATAAACGGATGACTTATTGAAAGTTTACATTTTCGCGCTGTTGTGACGACGCATGACACGTGACGACATCAATATGGCGGATGTAGTATGTCCGAATTCCATTCATACTACCCACATACTATATAGAACGTACTTTTTAACGGTCGGGTAGTACGTTCAATTTTAAATGTAGTACCCACTTAAGCAGTATGCGATTTCGGATGCATCATTACACTCTAGGTGTTACGGATTTGCCAGCTATTCCCAGCCAATCACAGAGTTCACTCTCCACATATTACTAATCAGCATCACCTACACCTCATCATCACCGCGATGATCATCTGCATAAATACCGCACACAATCCCTCAGTCAGTATCTGGGCTCATTTGTACGAAGTGGACTCAAACCTATTCTCCTAGTGTTGCTACAACTGAAATACTGCCTTGTACGTACCTCCTTGTTTTCGTTCGTTCTAGTTTCCTCCCGTGTTCCTAGGAAGTTCCCATCTATGTGGTGTGTGGTTGTCTCCTTGATGTGCCCTGACTAAAGGAAATTATCCGCTTCCAAGATAAACGCCTCTGAAGACCCGTCTTGCATTCATTGTTGTGCATAATGTTAACGTTGCACTTGTCGGTTTGGTCACTCAGCATTGCTTGTCGCACTTTCCTCGTTGTTCTTGTTTTTTGTTTTAATAATTGTCAGTTCATATCATAGTAGAAACAATGGTATATCAGTACTCAACATTTATCATGGCATAAAAATACAATAAACAATAGTAAAGTTAACTATATTAATAGTTAGAAAGACAATAAACATATGCAGAAGTAATAGTCATCATTTTCAACATTTTCATCATTTTTACATTTCTTAGCACATGCAACAATGTCGACAAATAGTACAGAATACAGTTGAAATACATGTAATTGAGACAAATATACTTCCGCTTCATAGAAACAATAAACAATAACCGTATAAACAATTACAATAATGTGATTAAGTAGTGATCGGCTGAGCAGGCCATATCAATCAAATAACTCAGCAAACATATAAGTTATGGTTATAACCAGTAAACAACACATTAAATATGATCAATTAACATAGAACCGTTTAGATGCACGCACACAATTAAACAACACCACTAAATAAGGAAAACTGTTGTGCACTCTACACTCCGTGGGTTTATACCAGAGACTAATAATACTTATGATGCACTTTCCAGCACATTCTAGAATACACTGTATTTCCTCAAGGGGGCAGTAACAGTCCACAGTCATTGAATAGTCCAACAGTCAGGAAGAAACCTATACTAACATAATACTATTACATAAGAGTGACTGATTATATAGCCTTTTGTAACAGGCTTGCGAACAAAAATGTATTAAATCTGTTGCAAAAATCCCACCTACAGATCTAATATATATATTTTTTAATTGTTTATAAATTGTTGTTATACTGAGTGGTGGTGCATTATAAAGTCTGAAAGAGAATTTTGATTTGAACGGTTTAATTAATTTACAGTATGGGCAAATTATTTCAAGTTTGCTAAGCAGAAGTTACAGCATATTTACAGCAGAGGAAATGCACAGAAAACTCTGTAAAATTGTTGAGAAAACACAGTAGAGATCCTGAATGCACTACCCCTCTTCTATTGGGAAAAGACAAGAGAAATATTGATATCTAAACCTGAAAACATCTAAGTGCTGTGGATGTTGTGGGTAACTCTGTGTGGAAAAAGTGGAAGTGGAAAAAATATATCCAAAGGAAATGTAGTTATTTGGTATTAGCTCTTATATATTGGATTTTGTTCTTCTTGCATCATCTCCTCTGGAGCCTTCTCACTTGCTTCAAGGCAAGTAGGAATTTATTGAAGAAAATAATTAGATGAATCAAGCATTTCAAAGATGACATGACGTGATATATAATCATGAGAAGGCAGGAAAATTATATACCAGACCTTGATTACTGAAGGAAAAGAGGCATATGCATATTATTATTAAATTGTTAATCTTACTATATTATTATTCAAATTACTGATTGATACATTGAAAAAAAAGTACATTGAGCATTAGTGCTTACATTTTTTTTTTTTTTTATGAGAAGTGAAGAGTTGATATTGTTGAAAGAAAACAAAGGTTGGCTGTTCATTGATTTTAATGTTTTTTCACTAGTTCCCACTTCCTCTGCAATAAGGTAGCTTGTTTGGCGGACTGTCCGGGGGACAGGCAGGGAGCCCGGCGGGCCCCGAGCCCTAGAAGGTTTAACCCCTAGGAGGCTAGGGTTAACAGATGTTCGAATTTAACTAGTTAACTAGGAGTTAAAATTTATAATAGATGGTAATATTTTGAGTTCACTGAGGTCTGGCTGAACTTGAGCTCATGATCACAATGGCACACCATTGTTTGAAAGATTATGATACTCCAATGTGAATCCACAAATAGGAAAACATATTTTAAGGTAGGCTACTATTAAGTGAAATCTGTAAAGTTGGCCTAACCGAATTTCATGGGAAAACATAACTTTATTTTTTTTCAAGGTAGCGATTATGTATGAAGTTGTACGATCAGAACAGTATGAAATTCTGTACTAATTTTTCTTCAAAACGAAAGTAAGCCTATGGGTGAGGCTTCCGGTAAGTTAGACACTATAGGTAAATAATGAGGAGAATAACAACGTGCAGTAAATGGTAAAACTGTTTGCACTACAAACCAGTGTGCTAATTGGTAATTAAGATAATACATTAAAGTAACACAAGGCACACCAATTTTCAATATCAAGCAGCTAAACTAACTGTTTTGTACAGCTAAAAAAAGCTGCATACGGATGAGCCCAAAATCTATACCGACAGAATTTAAAAATGACCACGCCCATTTCTACGACAAATAAAAGAAGGATAGAAACAAGCTTGAAGCATAACCAGCTTTAAATAACATCCACTGGGGTGTGAGCTGATCATCAAAAACATAGGAATGAGATGCATAAATGTACACATTTTCATTTAAAATTTAAACCAAAACTTTTCTCATCATCATATCCATATTCTCATACTTCACAGGTTTATAAAAGGATGTCCAGACTATGTCACGTCTGTCACATGTGCTCAATGTGAACCTGCTTTCATCTGTGATAAGGACAAGGCACCAGTGGCAAATTTGCCAATCTTGGTGTTCTCTGGCAAATGCCAAACGTCCTGCACAGTGTTGGGCTCTAAGCACAACCCCCACCTGTGGACGTCAGGCCCTCATACCACCTTCATGGAGTCTGTTTCTGACCGTTTGAGCAGACACATGCGCATTTGTGGCCTGCTGAAGGTCATTTTGCAGGGCTCTGGGAGTGCTCCTCTTGTTTCTCCTTGCTTAAAAGATGGAGGTAGCGGTCCTGTGTGGGTCACTTGTGTGGGTTGTAGACTCTGTCTCATGCTACCACTAGAGCGAAAGCACCAGCAGCATTCAAAAGTGACCAAAACATCAGCCAGAAAGCATAAGAACTGTGATGTGGTCTGTGGTCACCACCTGTAGAACCACTCCTTTATTGGGTGTGTCTTGCTAATTGCCTATAATTTCCACCTGTTGTCAGATATTTTGATGTACATAATGCATTACTTCAGTAGTTATTTGAGAAAAAAAAAAAAAAGTAATCTGATTATGTACCTTGCAATGGGTTACCTTCAACACTGCATGGTTCCTCCCAACTCAGAAACTCAGGTTTCAAAATTATTCATTAATTTACAGCTTAAAATCTACTTTTTTCTTTATGGATCTGTCTACATGCTTTTAATATGGTTAAGCACCAGACTCTCCTGTCAACCCTCTACAACCCTCTTGGAGAGGTGGGGTGTCCAAGTTGCAACATCTAACTGGGGTGCCTCAGGGCTCAGTTCTTGGACCAGTTCTCTTTTCTGTCTACATGGCCTCACTAGTTTCTGTCATTCATAAAAATGGCTTTTCATACCACTGCTATGCCGAATAAACTCAACTCAAACTCTCATTCCATCTTAATAATCCAATGATAACTGATCACATCTCATCTTGTTTAACAGACATTTCTAACTGAATGAAGGACCATCGCCTTAAACTCAACCTTGCCAAGAAAGAACTGATTGTGTTTTCAATAAACCTATCACTTCATCATAATGTCACCATCCAATTAGGTACATCAATCATAATTCCTTCAAAAACAGCCAGCAACCTCAGAGAAGTGATTGAAAATCAGTTAAATTTCTCAGGCCACATTGCTAAAACTTCCTGGTCCTGCAGAGATTAGGCCCTTTCTTTCAGAACATGCTTCACAACTCTTTTTTTTTTTTTCCCCAAGCTTTTGTTCTATCCAGGCTGGACTCATGTGGACTCTATTCATGTGCAATTTTGTTTCTCAGATCTTATTTCAAGTATGTTGAAACATTTCTTTTACTGGAAAATAAAACAAATAGTTGCTTAAAAGTAGATATAACAGTACGCTAAGCTTTTCAAATGCATTCCAAATACAGTATGTCATTCTTTTTCAGTGAATAAAGATAATGACCATATTGAAGGATATCTGTGATATCAAATTTAAGGATAAAGGGAACATTTTGTTTGGCATGACATTAAATTCAAACAGTTGTTTAGTGAAACTGTGAAGGTCAGTGGCTACTGTGGGACCTTACACCAGCAGCGAACCTGTATTTCTGTCAAGCAAACTCAAATGGTCAAAACATGAATTTTCTGAAGCCTGAATTGAAAAGTAAATTGTCTATGAAAGACAATCATCAATCAATCATTAATCTTACCCATGCATTTATGGTAGAGCCATGCATAGATACAACCTGTGATATATGTATTTATTGTTTGTTTTATACAAAGCCTGGACAATAGAGATAAAACAATATTAATGTTTCAATGTGGCATAAACATACCTTGGCAACCTTTTTAGCGAGACATGAAATACATACCAGTAAGTACATTGTTGTAGTCAGTGTTGCCAACTTAGCGACTTTGTCGCTAGATTTAGCAACTTTTCAGACCCCTTGGCGACATTTTTCCAAAAATAGCGACAAATAGCAACTAACAAATCTAGCGACTTCTTGGACAAACCTCAGCGAGCCTCTGGTACTGCCGCGCGAGTATGAGCACTTGTTTTCCAA
>JAUCMS010000038.1:2391494-2401868 GCA_032357445.1 Enteromius radiatus
AAATTGACGTATGACGTCATCTAGCGACTTTTCAAGCTGGATTTAGCTACTTTCGATTGAAAAAAGTTGGCAACACTGGTTGTAGTTTGCAAAAGAAATGAACACTAGAGGCAGTAGAGTATTATTCCTTTTTCAAATTTACAGTGTTTCGGTTAATAAAGTGTAATTTTTACACAATTACTAAAATCAGTATCATGTTAAGCCTTCAAAACAATATTAATATGCTGTGAAAACTGATGATTTTAAACGTTAGTGTCACAATGAGACAGGGAGGCATGCGGATTCAAGTGCAGACTGTTTTAATCACAAAAACAGAGTGGAAACAGACAGAGTCGTTTACCGGCGAACATAAACATCAGAGGCAAAGGCAATAGAATAATCCAGGGTCCATAGCAGTTGTCAGGTGGTGGGCAAACAGTATTCAGAGGGGCGAGACGAGAGAGAGAGTCTGGTAACAGGCAAAAAAAAAAAACTCCAGAGACGGAAACACAATGACAATAACAATGATCCGTGACTACACAAAAACATAGGCCTACGGGGTTTTATACACCTGAAAGTCAGGCCAGGGGGTGGAGAAATGCATGAGTAGTCATGACAATAGACAAGGTAGGTGGAGACATGAGAATGGAGAAAAACGTACAATGGAAACTTGGAGCTGGAGTGCTATCGCTGGCAACTCCAGCTGAGGTGTTACAGTTAGCGTCACACATATACAGTTTCATATCTACGTTTTTTTTCATCTGTGTTTTAGTGCCACACATTTTGCAATGAAAACAGTTTGATTTAGAGAAGAGACCAGTGTCACTGCGGTTGATGAGACTGCCTCTTTCTCAGCGCCACACCAGATAATTCTGAAAGTCCCTGCACGTCTTTTATTGATCCACTTGTAGTAACAGGCAATACAAGTGCTGCAGGGCAGATGTGTGATCATGAACTTGAATGAAAGTGTCTGGGAGACGTTTTAATCAGGTCTTTTTGGGTTAAGAAAGATCTAATCTTTACTGTGTTTTGTCATGCTGCTCGGGAACAACTAGCGTGTGTGTGTGTATGTGTGCACCTGGTATTTATCACGTTATGGGGACCCCACAAAGATAGGAATACCAGTAAAGTTTTACCTTGTGGGGACATTTTTAGGTCCCCATGAGGAAACAAGCTTATAAAACACACAGAATGACATTTTTTGATAATCTAAAATGCACATAGTTTCCTGTAAGGGGTAGGTTTAGTAGGGTAGGGTCCAGTGTAGGGCAATACTACATACAGTCTGTACAGTATACAGTAAAACCCATTATGCCTATGGAATGTCCCCATAAAGCATGTAATCACAACATGTGTGTGTGAAAATATTCAGTTGTAAACCCTTTGTAACTGTTAATATTTGTAACTATAATTTAATCACACATTTTTCTTGTTTTGTTTGTTACAGTATCTGTAACAGGTTACAGTTCAATTTATTTTGGAATTATATTACATATCTCTGTTATATGTACTAACTAGTTACTCCCAAACACTATTTATAAGTACTTATAAACAGTCAATATGCGGGTCATATGCATGCTAATAAGCAACTTGTTAATAGTGAGAATTTGTCTCTATTCTAAAGAGTTTCTATTTATGTCTACAAGAAATGAATTCCCAAGACAAAAAGTCTTCTTCCCAGTGATTTATGGTAGAGTAATAGGTAATCTCTGATTTACTTGAGCTGAAAGATTTTTGAGTGTGGTCATAAGAGGTAGAGTCGACAGAGACAGAAGAGTAAAGGCTGATGTATGAGGCTGTCGAAGGAGCTGTGAATCCCATTACAAACACGGGTAAGAAAAATGGCCAAGATTAGGTGAGGGAACATTCTGGTGAGAGTGGGTGTAATGGTTAATGAGCATCCAGTTAGCATGGGGTTGAGGAGGTGTTTCTGGAGGCATGCTGCTGCAGGGCTCTGCTGATGACAATAAGGATGACGTAGAATTGTCACACATAAGTAAAAGATGATTTGTTGCATTTGCTTCATGAGAATGGAGGTTTCAGTGAGAGTTTTGCTCCTGTTATAGTCACTGAAATAATGTATACTTCATAATGAATCTTAGATTTGAATGATGTATTACTCTTATCTGTAAGACCAAAAATGAGGGAGTTTTTTAAAAGCAAGTGACCACTCCAGTGCCTCTGTCTGTCCTGCGGTGAGCTACTGCACAGCTTCCACTTTAGACGGTTTCAATGACAACACAAACAAACATTACCATGTGCTTTTGTGGCCCTAAGTTAATTTTAAGTAGACATCCCAATAAAATCAATAGCAGTTATTGAGTAGCTATTGAGTAGATTTTTTATTCATTTCATTTTTTTATAAAATGCAAAATATCTTTGCTACATAAATCAGATGGATTTATTAAAAATGCTAATTCATTCTCTGCCAGCAGGAAGTGCTTTAAGCATGAGAAATGGAGGTTTCTCTGGGAACGGCTGTAGACAAAGCATTTTCTGATCTTACAAAAGCTGCCTTATGAAATGAAAATAACATTTTCTAAAGGCTTTCAGAAATTTTTCTTTTCTGTATTTTCTTTCAGAAATACAGTGATATGAAAACACTCACGCCTCGGTTTGATTTTTAAATGTGTATTATGTGCTCATGTTTATTCAACAAAGCCTTTTGGAAAAGGTTTTTTATATTGTGGCAGATCCCCACAAATGAATGAACACATCCCACAGCGTGTGCCCGATGAAACAGTCTGTAGCACACCTTTACATTTTAAAGGGCTCATTGGATGGTAATTTTCCAGTTACATAGTGTCTTAATGAAAAGTGTGTAAAATTTCTCAGTCGTGTAAAACAACACTTTTTTTTACCCTGTCAAAAACAGCTCTGTCATGCTGTTTTATGGCATTCCACTTTAAATGCAAATGAGCTATGCTGACCCCGCCCCTCTCTTCTGAGCCATCACAGAGAGATAAACTTTAACCCACATTCATGGTAGAACTTTTTTTACTTTCATTGTTCTTTGCCATAATCTCTTCAATAAGGATGTATTGTATGATAGAACACACATTCTGCACTCTTTTAGCATTCGATTATGCAATTATGCAAATCCTGGAGGTTGTTTCACAGTGCCAGGTTGTGTAGGATGCAGCAGATTACCACAGTCTGGCATACTTTACTGGGACTGATTTATTTCACCACTGAAGAAAACTACAGTCATATATTAAACTGACCTAAGCTGTGTGTGACTGATGACAGTGATTCAACAATACCTTTCAAAAGAGTGTATTTTTATAATTTAGTGTGGATTTCAATATACATACATTGAAAACAAACGGGCACTTTTGTTACCCACCTTTCTGGGTCATTTTTATTATCTGGAGAGTGAATGCAGTTCATAACCACATGTGAACATTACAGCCTATTGTTTCAGAACTAAAATATTGCATAATATTATATATATATATAAAAAAAAAAAAAACTGTAATACAATACTAAATACTTTTTTTGCAGAAATTGATTAATAAATAAATTAACATGTTTTGTTTAAGTGACTTAACATCACTCGACATAAATTTTTTTGAAATCAAAATTAATGCCACAGGTTAAATCAGAAAGAACAACTTTAAATGAGCACATTTTAGGGCAGTGGTTTTCAAACCCTGGGTCGACTTAAAAATAGTCAATGCAGAGCGTGAGACTTGATTTAATTCACGCTCAGTCAGACACAGGAGGTAAGTTTTCAAATGTGAGTATATGTATTTTACAGTGAGCAATTCACAAGCTTTGAAGTTCGGTGCATGCAAATGAATTAAGGTGAGTAACTGAGGTAAGTATTTCCAAATAGGTATAGTCCACAGTTCAATTTAGGAGAGAGCAGAGTAATACTCAGTCTTAATGGCAGGTGAGTGAAACACAGGCTGATTGGAATCCTCCTTTCAGAGTCCACAGGAATATCGCAGGTAGGCAGTGAAGGCAGATAGGTATCTGAGCGTTTGTTCCAGGTATTCTCAGGGAGATGACCTCGAGCTCAGCCAATGACTGTTTGACTCCCGGAAGGTGCGTCCTCGCACCTAAATCCATTCTCCTTGGGGGGGGGACAGTAGGCGGTGACATGGGGCCAAAGAACCAGGTGGACAGCGAGGCTCCGGAAGGCCGAGGCGGAACGAGTGGTGCCTGAGACTGACACAGATGAGGGGATCCGGAAGGCCACGGCGGAGCTGGAGCGAGAGAAGACCAAGGTGAGGCCATAGGGAGGGAGGCGTCTGACCGAGCCCCAAGGACGGAGGGACGAGGAGCAGCTGTAGGAATGGAGTCCCCAGGCGAGGGATGGACTCCGACCGACCCAGGCAGAGTCGGGGGGACGATCGAGCCCGGCGTAGCTTGAGGACTGATTGCAGCGCAGACTCTGGAACTGGAATCGGGATCGGCACTCCTGGCAGTAATCTAGGGTCTGGAATTGGGATCGGCACTCCTGGCTGAAGATCAGGAAGTGGAATCGGGATCAGCTCTCCTGGCCGAAAATTATGGACTGGATCTGGGATCAGCTCTACTGGCTGTGACTCAGGAACTGGATCGGGGATTGGCTCCACTGTTATAGTGGAACCTTCCAGCCACAAAGCCCGATCCATCAGCCATACGAGAGAGCCCGGATTGTTGGGCAAGGAGACCTGCATGGCTAAATTCTCATCCAGCCCCAGCCAAAACACAATTCTGAGTGTCTGCTCACTCCAGGGGACAAGATGATAAAACTTGGCAAACCCCTCCACATATTCGTCGATATGATGCCCGTCTTGGGTGCAGGTCTGGAGAAGTGCGTGCTGCATGTTTCTCGTAGCAATCCTGTTTGTTTGTTATGTGGCTGAGCTTCTGTCACACTCATTCAGACACAGAGACAGAGGAGGTAAGCTTTCAAATGTGAGTATATGTATTTTACAGTGAGCAATTCACAAGCTTTGAAGTTGGGTGCAGGTAAGTGAATTAAGGTGAGTAACTAAGGGAAGTATTTCCAAATAGGTATAGTCCACAGTTCAATTTAGGAGAGAGCAGAGTAATACTCAGTCTTAATGGCAGGTGAGTGAGACACAGGCTGACTGGAATCCTCCTTCCAGATTCCACAGGAATATCACAGGTAGGCAGTGAAGGCAGATAGGTATCTGAGCATTTGTTCCAGGTAATCTCAGGGAAATGACCTTGAGTTTGGCTGAGCCTGGCTTTATGGTGCTGTGGTTATTGGCGGCAGGTGTCAACAATCAGGTGATTGTGAGTGGGTGTTGGGAACTGATCCAGGAACAGGTGACTGTGGTGTTGTTGTGACTGATCCAGGGACAGATGAGTGTGACAGTGTGACACTCGTGCACTGTTCAAATTTACTATCCTCTCGTTATGTTAAATTAAATGGCTGTAAAAATGTATCAGATAAATATTTTTTTACTTTTTTTGCATAAATCTGTTAATCAACTTCAGTCCTGACCAAAACTACTAAATGTTTAAAAACAAAAAATCAAGATTTTGACTCTTTAATTGCCAATTTCATAAATTATGTCAATCATTTTCAATATAAAAAGTAATCGTGGACTGGATTATTTTTTACCTTTATCACAATCTTGGACATGTTAAAGATTGCTAACAATATTGTCTTTCATGCATTGTTAGGGTTTTTTTTGCAGCATCAGATTTTTTTTTTTTCTCCCTCATTTACTGTTTGTGGCAGTTTTTGGCCCATTGACTTCAATTATAATGACATTTTTTGATTCCATGACCATATAATCATGCATTCTTGATTGTGGTTTTCCCTGTTGAGAAGAGGTCAAATTTATAATTTTTACTGTTTCTCCTGTGCAAACAAAAGTGTAGTTTTGGCTTTTATATGGAGTATAATCGCATATTATAGTGTGTGTGTGTGTGTGTGAGAAAGACCTTTCTGCACTTACCTTGATATGTCTGGAAAAATTAAAATAAGCGCCTCATCTCTCAGAACTACATGGAGTTCAGCTACATCTCTAAGAACTACTTCAACTACACTACATACAACTACATGGTAAACAAAAACATAGTACAGTAAGTGTATTCTTACACCTGCTGCTTTTTGATGGTGAGAAGTCCAGACTAAACAAAAACAAAAGGTAAGTGGATTTAAACTCAAGATCCTGGATCTGGGTGGATTGGGAAAAATGGCGAAGTGTGGTTTTCCACCAACATGGAGCTTTCTTTCATCAGCCTGCCAGAGGCGTGACTCCAGGGCCAACACGTTATGCCATCGCGAGGGTCCAGAATGTGGATTCTGTGTCTGATTTTTACAGAGGAGATGATTGACCTCATTGTCAGCATGACCAACCTCCATGGGCGCCGCACAATGAGAATCTGGCAGTCAAATCAGGATCTGACTCTCCTGAGTCTGTGGTGTCAGAGGGAGAAGACAATACATCCTGTAGCTTGCTGGAAAGGTCAGGCTGCATATTAATTTCTAAAACATTGTTGCAAGTCAAGCCCTTTCTCATGTTGCATGCTGCTCTTCTGACAGCAAATAAGTTTTATTATGTAGCACAAACCCTCAGACACACACACATTAACATACATGCTAATGTTGCTAACGCTAACTTATTCTGACTACTTTATTCTTAACATCAACTTAAAAACAACTTGACTTCTCAAAAAGTGAGGTAATAACATAAAGTTTTGATGTTTTAGCCAAACACTTTTGAGAGATGCACAGACTCATAATTCACATCTCTCTCTCTCTCTCTCTCTCTCTCTCACACACACACACACACACATAACTTAGCTATTAAATGCATTAATCTGCTATCGATGCTCAAGGCTCAGTTGCAAGGTCTAAAATGAGCATTTGCTTGGATGATGTAATTGGTGTGATTGCCACCCTGCTTTGCATCGTGACTGCATCACCACCTCGGTGTGCGGTATTTTTCTAATAATTCAACAGCCCGTCGTCAATTAATCCTTACATATTTTCCATTCCTTTTTGCAAAACAAAAACTCTACGATAGTGTTTTCATGAATTTTAATAAAAGGGAGAAAAAAAATGAGAGAGACTGATAACGGCAGTCAAAAGAGATAACAACCTTAAATTTAATATGACGCTGCATTAGAAACACCCTTGTATTAACATAAAGGGCTTCTTTTTTTTATTGATGCAAAGGTAATATAATACAAAGAATATTGTTATAAATGTACATACATGAAAAAAAAAAAAAAAAAAAAAACACTTTTAAGGATTTACAATGCTGATGACTGTTAAATTCAAACTTCCTTATGCAAAACGCGGGAACGCTTAAGGAAGTTTCCTGTGCTTGATTGAAAACTTTGTAGAGTAAATAGCCCTTCAGCAGTACATCTTTAGTTGGACTTCAGCACTACTTTCCCACAATTAAATTGCATCAAGTACAGCAGTAGTATACCAAAAGTACAATTGGAGGGTATTTTTATTAAGTATATGGAATGGATTTGTAGTATACTTATCATGAAATACTTTTATTTCAAATACATTTTAGAAAATTACTTTAGGATTAACATTTTAAATCTGAATTTGATTGATGATTGTATGTAAACATCTACACTGGCTCAGATTCTTCATAAAACAGGCATTTGTGTTTATTTGAGGTGTTTTCAGACTTGGTTTGTTTCATGAGTTTCAAACTATATCTTCAGTGAACACATCATCCAAGCAAATGCTCAGGGTGCAATTTGCTTATAAATGAATGCAAAAAGGCCTACATTTAATCAAAAAGGCACATGTGAAGCACCGTGAAATTGAGGTAGTTTACCACCAAAGATGTAACCCAGAAGAAGCAAGCTGGAAAATGGCATCAGCTGATGTGTGATATTAATTATTTCAGAACTACCACAGTGCGCTCTTTGTGAAGAACACAGGATCCAGAGTCTTTTCAAAGACATGCCTTTCATCAAAAATGCCCCAAATTCATCAATAAATCAACAAGTGACCTTTAAATTAATGACTGTTTTTTTTCTGTACCTCATTGGCCTGTCCTCAGCCATTGCCTCTAAACAATTTCAAATGTCAGATATCGTATCAGCCTTGAGATCTGCACAAGCAACCTCTGTCTTTTAGGGCCTTATTGACCGTTTGATCATACTCGTTCTGATGAACAGTGTAACCCCCCTGGGTCTGCTTCCACCACGACTCGTCCTCACTCCAAGTGGGTCTCGAACCCAGGTCTCCGGCATGGGAGGCGGGCGCTCTAACCAGGAGCCTAAAGGCCATGACCTTTAGTGTCTTGAACCCAGGTCTCCGGCATTCAATGTTTAAAGTTTGGAAACATTAACACCAATACAGAAACTTTCTTTTTAAAGATTTTGGTGCAGTTGAAAATGAAACCGTAAAACATTTTTTTTTTAAGTATTTGTATGGATGATTGATAAATAGAACCCCTGACATAAAGGCTTTTGCCATCAGGAAGTATTAAATTATTTAAGGGCATTTAAAGAATTGGATCAGAAGTTGTCAGAGCTGCCCAAATATGAGTGAAATATCTCTGAGACCTAGCGTACAGTACTGCAATGAGATGAGAAAGCTTCAGATTTTGACAGTCTGTCAGAGAACTGAAAACACTAGCACAGGATCTCTTCATTCAATGTGAAGGCCACAAGAGTGGAGACCATTAAAAAGTCAGTTTGAAATGGCCTCCAGGCATGACACCGAAGTCTCCCTGCAATTCCGGCAGACAGCTGCTCACAATAGAACACATTATTCTTGCACTGTACATCCAAACCTTTAAGAGAGAGTTTGAAGCTATAAGACAAATACATTGTAAAAATTATAATAATAAATTATTTTCATTATTATTTTTTTTTTCATATAAATAAATGTGTAATTGTCGCGATTGTTTTCATGCTACTAACAATCACTCAATTAAAGCTGCGTTCTCAGATGATTTTTCTTCAGGATCCAGATTTTGCTTCACAACTGTAGTGTTTAGAGACTGTGCTTTTGTCTTTTAGGCCTATTTTGCAGTGCCCTATTTTTGTCAGCCCATGTTATTCCCTAATTACTCTCAGTTGTGTCCCATTATCTCATTAAGGCTTTGTGTTTTTGTGTTTCCGCTGTTCCTTGTCATTCTATGAATTTGATTTGACTGGTTAGATTGTGTACTTTTTCTTTTTTCTTCTTTTCTGTTTGTGGTTTATGTTGTAAAAATAATGCATTAATTAGCCTATTCATATTAGCATTTGTTTAAACTTTTAATTATGGGTGTATTTGTGGCAGTAAACTTTAGAGTTTGATGGTCAACCACATTTGAGAATGAGAAGCATTTCGTTCTTTGCGAATGTTGATAAGCCTATTTTGCGTTTCCAATTATGGATTACACTAGATAGTGAGTCTAATGACTAGGACCTAAATCATCTCCCCGTGGATTCGCCAGACACCACAGACTTTGGTGTGTTCATGCTACATGATGGGTAGGATTGGGTTTGTGAGGTTGATGCTTATATTTACGCAAAAATATAGAAGGTGGTGGTATTCCTCAGCCTGGTGACAGTCCACAGTCACCGAACTGCCGCGAGAGTGTCGTCCAAGTCCCATGCCACCAGAAAACCTCGCCATATCCGAGCAGCAAACAGCGGACATCTCCGCGGATTTCAGTCCGCCATTATCCAGTCTAGTTCCTGAAGTTCAGCCAGGTGTGCCGATTCAGTCACCCGCGGATTCCAGTCCACAATTTCCCACTTTGGTCAGATATGCTGATCCTAATCCCCGTGGATTCCAGTCCGCAGTTGTCGGATCCCAGTCCCAAATTTTTTTGGGGGGAATAGGTGTGCCTGGGTCCTGATGAGGAGGGGTAGGATGGGGATTGAGCCATGGCCACTCGAGGGTCCAGATCCGCTATGGCCACCCAAGGTACTGCTTTAATCCTCGTTTCCACATCCACTGGCATGACAGATAGCACATAAAGGCAGCATTAGGCAACCTAGGCTCATTGGAAATACGTGTGCCTTCATACATTTCCGCAAAACCGAAAAAAAAAAACGTACCTATACATACAAATCGCTGCAGTTCTCAGTTGAAATGAACACTAGAGGAAGTAAAACTCACAGAACTTTTATTCTTTTTCACACAAAAGTATGTATTACAGGAAAAAGTTTTGATTAATAAAGGCTAATTTTCACAGAATTAGTTAAAACATTTTTAACATCCTACAAGATTTGAAAAGTGATGCTTTTGAACGTTGTCATCACATATGCAGCTTTATATGTATGAGTTTTCAGGTGAAACATTTTTAAATTATTTTTGAATTTGTTAATACTATCAGTGTTATGTTCAGCTGGATGTGCCAGTCTGCTGATGGCACTCCAGGGGTGTATTCCAGAAAGCTTGGTTAACTTACCATTTGGTAAAACATAACCTCTGGGTTGATTGACCCCAAA
>JAUCMS010000038.1:2428434-2439573 GCA_032357445.1 Enteromius radiatus
TGTCTGCCTGTTATAACTGCTACAACAGACAAACAAAAAGTAAAGTTAGAAAGTTAAGGTTCAAGAGCCCAACTAAATTAAACACTGACCACTAAAATGCTGACACAGAAATTGTGATTTTCGTCTTTGATGATTCTGCTTTTTAACATCAGGTGTCTTTAATAATGGTCAATCGTCACTTAATTAATCAATTAATTATCTCATTAACTTTAACACTGCTTCAGTGATTTTAACACTTTTTTCAGTGTAGGTAGTTATTTCAACAACTACATATAAGCTGAGTGAACTTGACATCTAGTGTTTGCTAAACTTAAAGTCAAAGCAACAAGATGACTTGACTAAGTCAAGTTGTGTCAACAAATCATTTTTTACAGTGTAGGCGCTAGTGAATTACAGTTCTCTTTTGAGGAACACGATCACACAATCTTTGCGTCTTCTGTTTGGGTGAGGAGCATGTGTGCAATGTCCTTGCGGGGGCTGTTTGTGTGCATTGCGAGCATTTCTCTGAGGAAGCTCCACTCTCGTTTGTCCCTCTTTTCGATGAAAGACGAACAACCATTAGCTTCCCGCCGCTCAGGACCCCCCGCGGCTAAGACATGGGAGGAATTGAGCTTGTGGGGATCACAGATGGACCTGGCTGACAGATTGGGTAGGGATCTTTCCCTTTCAAGATCATCAGTTACAGACGAGCTAGTGCTCTGCTGGCTTCCAGTCAGGAGGAGCAGGAGATGTCAGATGGGGACGGAGAGATTGTGACTGAGTCCTCTCATTCCTTCTGCCTTGCGTACGCTGAATTGCTGAAGGTTATGGAATGTGCCACCACGAGACTTGACTTGCCGTGGAAGCGGACCAGGAAGATTGCCCTCCGAAGCAGCCTCGACAAGTGTTATCTTTCTGACCACAGTCCTCCAGCCCAAGTGAGCCTTCCATTTCTTCCTGATCTCCATGTGGAAAAAAAAAACTTGTTCTCCTCCTGCATCCATAGATATCAGCATACTAGTTATGTCAACACCGAGCAGATGCGTGAAAGTGGTTATGAGAGGTCAGGCACAGGAACAGTGATGGGTGAGTACGATCCTATTTTCTAAGTATTCTACTAAAGAAATGTTGCAGTGCTGTGCGAACCTGTTTGTTTGTTTATTTCAGGATCAGGGCCTAATTTTCACTATCCTCTGATCATCTTGATGTAAACCCACCCGATCAGGCCCACAGCCTGATGCTGCAGCCTCGCAGGTCAATCACTTTCAGAAGATAATGCCTCACTTAATGTCTAACCTGCCTCACTGAAAGGCTGCTTGCTTTACTGGTCAAGCATAGCATGGCTCCCCTCCCTTTTGAGGGTTACCTCTGAGCACGCTGCTCCCATTTGAGAATTGAGGACTCTATTTACCAGGTTATCTGCTCCTTGGAGATCCTCTTAGCAGTAGCTACAGACAGTAGGCCTTTCCTGCCTCAGAGTAAGCCGCTAGCATCATTGGTGAGGTGTAGCACTGCTCCCCTCACCCTACATAGAAGGTTACCCTTGTATATGCTGCTCCTTCTTCAGCAGCTTTATTAATTTGTGCCCTTGCCTCTTTGCAGCCTTTATGGGCACGAGTGCTTCCTTCTCAGAAGCAGCTCTGCGGGACACCTGCAGCAGCTCCTGCCTCAGCTGCTCAGGTATTTTGAGCCTCTGCCTTTCTGGGGGCTTTTGGGCCATGGGTGCTGCCTTCTCAGAAGAGGCTCTGTGGGACACCTGCAGCAGCTCCTGCCTCAGCTGCTCAGGTATTTTGAGCCTCTGCCTTTCTGGGGGCTTTTGGACCACGGATGCTGCCTTCTCAGAAGAGGCTGTGCGGGACACCTTCAGCAGCTCCTGCCTGAGCTGCTCAGGTAATTTAAACCCCTGCCCTTCTGGTGGGTTTTGGACCACGGGTGCTGCCTTCTCAGAAGAGGCTCTGCGGGACACCTGCAGCAGCTCCTGCCTCAGTCGCTCAGGTATCTTGAGCCTCTGCCTCTCGGTGCTCTTGTTGGGTAGAGGTGTTTCCTTCTCAGAAAAGGCTTGGGGCTTCTCATGCTGCAGCAAATGGATTGGAATATCCAACTTTATTTTGAAAGGTATGGACATATTGGTATTTCATTTTATTATTGATCAAGAAACAAAAGCGTCAAAACCAACAATATAATGTGCACCTGCACAATTAAAAATATTATTTAAACATAGCTACATTTATAGCAAAAATAAAGATACAGGTGTTTTTATGATTGCCAGCTCAGATCAGCTGTCAAACGCATCGGATATGGCTGTAGCGCCACCTCAAGTCGAACACATCTGTTGTTCTCTCGTGAGGCATCTGCATTGTGCTTCGCACCTTTGTTGGCACCTGTACAGACATCGTTTGTTCCACTCGAAGCGGTTGGTGTATAACATCAAAGTACCGTAAGAGCGTTTAACAGCTGATGCTTCCATATTGGAGCTTTATTGGAGCTCAACTGGTTATGCCAGAGAAGGCAAAAGATTTGGGGAAAAAAAAATTATTTCCATCTACGCACCCAGATTTTTTCCCTCCACCATGTCCCTTAAGGGGCTCCGTGATACACCGATCGGTCTGCACAGGCAAAAAAAGCCAAAGCCTACAGTAGGTGGACATCCAAAGACTATTACCGCCGTGTGTACCGCCGCCGCAGGGCCACGAATTTAACTTTAATTCAGTCGCGTGTTAAAGTCGTTCACGAAACTACCACCAGGTGCCGCAAGGTTTCCAAGCTGACTACAATTTTGTTTCATTAAATAGAGAAAGAATAACCAAATAAAACAATAACAACATTATAATATAACATCCTTAAATCAAAATAAATTTAAAAACGGTGAAATAAAATTTTGTGCGTGATGACATCATCCTTAAAAAAAGAAAATTGTCACATAAATTTAGTGTTGCCCTATCACAAAAGAACTTTGCCCTTGAGCTGTTTCCATACATAATTTCACCTATTGGCAAATTAAATGTTAATAGCCTGTTCTTCATCAATTGGATGAAGGAAACATTAATTTGTAGGCTATATGCCTACATAAACTATACTAACTATATATTTTTTTTCATTGTGTACATATTTTGTTTTTATTGTGTACACAAATAAAATAAATATTTAGAATACTTTCGAACCATGCCTTATTCTTGAGTGAGTATTGTAAGCTGTTAATAGCTGGAAATAAATGAAGTGATCCCACACACAGTTACACATTACAACTTTCATCTTCAAAACAAAATTAAAATATTGTACATTTCAGCGTATTAAAGCAACATCAAATTAAGCATCAGAACATGATTCACATCACACGCAGAGCTTGTGCAACAGAGAAAAACCTAGCTATATATATCCTAAAAGAAATGCAAAGGCCCATATTCCAAATATACTTTTCTAACAAAATAATACATCTGCAAACGAATGACAGAAAAAACCTGCACCAAGCAGCAGCTTCTATAAGGAATTGCTGTTTATTTTTGTGATGCGCTCTTCAGAAAGCGGCCTCCAATTCGTTTCCATTACTTACAAAAGCACAACTGTTTTTATTGTTAATGTACACACATAAAATACATTTTCTTGAAAGAGTATTGTAAGCTGTTTCCACTTTTATAAGAGACAAAATCAGATGATCCTGATCCTGCCGGCGCGGCGCGCAGTTATGCATTACTAACTGGAAAACTTCTTCAGAACAAAATTAGACCTAATGAATTTATACTTTCAACATATTATAGTAACATCAAATTAATATATTTATGTTTGAGAGGTAACTCGTCTTTTTCTTACCATATATATCATTAATTTAGTCAGATACAATAATATGAATACGACTAAATGCACTTGTCTACAGAGAAACGGTGCTTTGATGCAAGCAGCACCAGGAACACTGATGCTGTCTAAAGGCTAATTTTTCAAAAAAATTCTTGTCATACTATATTTATTTCATAATTTTTGCTCATAGATAAGACTAATAATTCATTTGGAAATATATTGGTCTACCCTTATTTTTGTGTGCACTCACAATATTAAGAAAAAGCTGTGCTTTTCCCAAACAGTCAGACAACAGAACATATCCGTCTATGAATCATTTTAGATTTGGGAAATACATGCGTTATGGACAAAAAAATAAAAAATTGGGGGGAGACAACATATCTGCGATTTAATGGACAAACCAGGGGTGCCTTTAACGAACACGATGTAACTTGCTGATTAATCACCTTAGTGCGATGCATTGTTTTGGAAACTAACTACACACGACTTTCCTGAACACGGTCGCATCTCCGTTGTTTGAAAGGAAAGGACATGTGGCCAGATATGGTTTCCCATACTAGGAATTTGTGCTCTTCAAGTTCTGAAAGCAGAATGCAAACGTGTGTAATGCTTTAAACAGAGATGTTTAGAAGGTGTTTAACAGGGCTGCCACCCACTAAAGATTCTCCTAGTTTCTATTCATTTAAGTCATATTATGCAACTAATGGCAAGTTTATATTATATGAATGAGTCTTAATCTGTTCCGTGCTCAATCACACTTAAGTTTGCCAAAACGCACAGGCAGAAGTGGCCTAATAGTTCTGAAAAAAAAAATAAAAATAAATAAATCTTCACAGATTACATCAGAGAGTATTTGCTTTAGTTTTGAATTGGTTCATTTAAAAATAGACATTTCAAGCTTTCTGTATCTTCCGGTCCTTGAGCTTGGGAAAGGCACAATATAAATTATTATTTTTATTATTATTATGCAAAAAAAAAAAAAAAATTAAGTTATTTCATAATCAGGAAATAATTCAAGTGTTTGCGTGGGTGCCTCCCTGTCATGCATGCTTATTTTCTTCAAAAAACTTGAATGAATAATAATAGATCACATTTCTAGGTTACAGTATGGGATCCGGATTAAGAGTAAATCTTTACAAGTCTACAACCGAGACAGATACAGTTATGACCTGTAAATTGGAGCCTATTTGATGTTTTGTCAAATAGCAATTGCATTAAACAGTAAAGATACAATACAGGTCAAGTTACATTGTACAAATAATAATGTGCACTTTGTTGATGATAATGAGAGAACTTGAGTTTAAACCACTGTTTTAATAATACGTCCCTTTTTATCAGATTCAATATTTTAGCTAAATCATGGCAGGTTTAATTTATTCCTTTCTTGTTTTAGTTAGGTCTAAATAATGGGAGTGAAACAGAGTGCCCCCTAAAATAAAGGAAAGAATTCATAAATTATGCAATAATTTCTAAAAGAGTATAGATCTTTTCCACAAGTATTTCTCTGTCAAAAAAGCACAGGTAATGAATAACAAATTATGTGTGACAAAAATACATGCTGTTTTAATCAAAGGAATTTAAAAATATTAATTAAAAATGTACTTGTGACGAATATTTTTATTTCCCACATTCATGTAAACTGGATAACACTTTTAATGCTCAGACGAAAAGTAGCATAAACCACAATTAATTTGTTCTAGGAAACGCAAATAACTTCATAAGTAGCCTACTAAATTGTAATTTGTGAATATAGTTTGTTTCATTTTCTTGCCGACTGCTGCAGTCAAATATAACACATCAGTGAGGCAAAGCTGACGTCTATTGGCAAAAGTGTGCTTTGAACTGTTTTCTTAATAACTTATGGTTAAAGGGCCACTCGACGGTCAATAGCTGCAAGCACACTCTGCGGCGGCGGTAAAACCTTAATTCTGGTTGGCAACCATCTGTATGTATCTCTGATACGCTGTGACCAGCGGGCACCCACCCAGGACCTCTCTTAAATGGTGAGTAAGTGCACTCCGATCTATGTTAGCCCCCTGAGTGGCAGATCAGGGTCTGGCCACCCCAGAGACCTGACCGTATCCTCAATCTTCAAGCTCTGCCCAGCCTCTCATATATATTTGAGAATGCAGCTCAGGTGTAGGCTGGAGGGGATAACGTCACTGACGGCCATCACAATGTCCTCTAGAGGTTGCAGTGTCTCGTTCCCTTCTCAGGGAACCAGGATTACATGCATAACATGAGACGTTTTATAGCACTTGAAGCCAGGCTCTTGGTTTAGAGTTGGAATTAACCCTCTTCTGGTATTGACCATTGGACTTAAGCCTCTTCTGGTTTCTGTCTTGACTCTGACGTCTTGATTTCGACTTGACTCTCTGGGTCTAGATTTGGACTTAACCCTCTTCTAGTCTTGGTCTTGACTTGGACTCAACCCTCTTCTGGTCGTGGTGTTGACTTGGACTCAAACCTTCTCTGGTCTTGTTCCTGACATGGACTCAACCCCTTTTTAGTCTTAGTCTTGACTTGGATTTGAACCTCTACTGGTCTTGGTCTTTACTTGGACCCGACTCCTTTTTAGTCTTGGTCTTGACTTGAACTTTACCCTTTTCTGGTCTTGTTCCTGATTTGGATTTGACCTTCCTCTAGTCTGGACTTCTAGTCAAAAAAAGTTAGCAGATATTAATCAGACAGTCTGTTATTATTAAGAAGCGGACAAGACACAAAGGGTAAGTGCAATAATAGTCTTTTATTTTGCAGCTAAGTAACAGAGGATGACAACAATGGTAAGTAAATGAACAATGGACAGTTTATATTGATGCCAGAGACAGAGTCTGCAGGGTACACATGGAAAGGCATTAGGTAAGTATACAGGTAAGTCTTAGAAGAATATAGTTCTTGCCAAGATAGAGTCCACTAAGTAACATATTTTACCATTGAATCATGTAATTGATGTGTTTGTGATTCACACTCACCATATGCAAAAATAAAATGCACAAAAACACATCACTTACACAATGTTTTTGCCCAAACTTCAAAGGTCTGTTAAATGAATAAAACTAGGGGCATTTGTTAGCTTTAGGATTAGTTTTTCAATTAAATGATTCAATCCAAATACACTTTATTGTTGGAATTCTTTCTCAAAGTGTACCCTATTAAATCTAGCATCTGCATGCAAGCCATCTGTTGCATGGCAAAATACAATATTTCTTATATAAAATGTGAGAAGTCAGACCTAACTTTTTCATATATACATATTGAAAATTTTGCTCAAGTTTATTGTGTAAATTATAATATAGACAGTCGCATAACAAAGTATGCAGGCAATGACATAAATCAAAGCACATGACATTTCATTTAGTAACATTAGACAGTTTTGATTTATATGCTATTGAGTGCTATTCTTTTGTGGACAATTTTGGGAAGAACAATTATGTAAATTATGTCCATATTCCATTGTCAGCTTATTTAGCAAATGGTATTTTCTAAGCAGAAACTGTCATCTATTTGACTCTGATGTGAAACAACATCAGTACAGCCCTGCCCTTAAATTTGAGAAGTACATCAGATAACTTGACCTTTCCAGCCAGCCATTCATAAAACTAAGAGCCTGTTTCAATGTGGAAGTTTAATGTATCATCAGAGTCTGTGGACTCACTTAAGGTTTAACTGAATTTTACCTCCACAAATTTATCAGTAATGATACATTGATTTATTCCTGGAACAAATTATTTTGCATGTGTATGTATATTTAAATGTGACTTGACCAATCATTTATAAACAGGTTATTAAAACAATTCTTCCAGTCATCTACAGTATGTTAGGGATTGGAAATATCTTTTGAACTGTGAAGAAAAAAATAAATGCATAAATGTACTACCAAACAAACAAATAAATAAAAACACAGTATTTTCTGGACATTCAGTGGGTTTTGGTGACATACTGAAAGCTGAAATGGTTAAAACTCTCATTTTAACATGACTTTGCTAATTATAAATTAAAAACACTGATTGATAGATTGGTAAAGCAAAGTAACTGACCCTAGACTACCAAAAAGGTGGAAATGTAGTCACTTATTATTTAATGATAACATGAGGCTACACAGTATCTCCAAAACCTCATTATTCCTGGCCTCAGGTGAAGTGAGGCACTCTCAGTTAAAAAAAAAAAAGCACTGTCAGTTCTAAGAAAGATTAGAAGATGGAGAAAGAGCAAAAAGATAAATTGATGAGAAGCACATGGGCCACAAGCTCATATTTTACCCTCTGCATGAAGCTGAGACACATGGGACCTCTTTATGACCCATTACTGTAATTTGTTCCGTCACCCTCTGCCAGCATTTAATCCCTGTCTTAAAGAGGGCTGCTGTTGCCTGGCAACAGCCATCGCCACGGTCACACTAGCATCCGTATCCCAGCAGTCTACTGAAGCGGATGAAATGTGTGTGGACGACACCTGTGACTGAACGTCCTGTCAGGGACAAAACACGAGTCATTAGCCTCCATGTCATGAGTGAACACTGCTTCGAAAAGACAAAGGGGCCTCTTCAGCTCAGGATTAGATTCATGTTTGTCCCAGGGAAGCAAGGCTGGGTATACTGCAGCATTTATTTCAGTTTTAGTTCATGAAGGTGAATTTAATGCTGGTAAAATTATCATTATATTATCAATCATTTTATAATCATTAATACATATTTTTTAAAATTCCCAAATTATGAAACTAGTTTAGTCTAGGATCAACTCCATATAATGGATCATTGACTTTGAAAGTGTTCAGAGTGCTAAGCTTTTGTGGAAGGGCTTGCACTTTCCCAAATATTTTGCAGATCTTACCCATAATTTGGGAAAAATGTTCCATTCTCATAAACGCGACTGTAACCATCAAAGGCCTTTGCCTTCAGAACCATCCAGAAATCACTACCCAAGGCATTCCATAATTTGCTGTTTTTTGACATAAATCTATGATGAATGTGGGACAGAATCAAAATCCACAGGCAGAGAGTTATGTTTTTCTCATCAGAAAATACATCTATTTATGTTCCACTCACATATAACAGCTGATGCATTGCCTTTACATGATTACTGTCTTCTTACACATAGGTAGTCTGATCTATCGTTATGTAATCTGTAACCTGGATTACACTTGTGACCCTAAAAACAAGAGCTGACATAGACGGCTAATCCAACCCAAGATAAACAGTACCTGGTGTCTTAATCCAGATAATCGTTTGTGGAACTTATCATCAGCATGACTAGTCATGACTCACCAGTTATATTGAGATTCATATTACAAATGTTTCCCTCATTTGCTTTTATTTATATCAAAGAAAGTTACTTATATTAAGAACAATGTAATAGTCTGGAACAACATGGAAATTATATTACAAAAGAACATCATGAAAGTAGTCCTCTGTGTGTAGATCTGTGTGAGGACCCAAAGAATATATTAGGCTGAAAAGCCAATAACAAGCTGTTTAATGTCAGGTTCCATTGTGACAAGTTACAGCAAATGGAGTGTCTTATATACCAGAAGTCAGTGATTGTTCAATTAACTGTATCTGCAATAAAAAAAATACTTCTCTCTCAGACTTTAAGATATGCGCGCACACACATTACAGTATATCCCTGAGGAATATTCACTGGAATAAAAAGCATGACAGCTCCCCTTCATGTTCACAAGTATTTCCATTTTTTTTTCTTCCTGAAAAAGGTGTCAGTGCCTTGCCTTTTCAAATCATCCTCATTTTACAGCTAAAGAGCTCATCATTTTGAGCTATTAAGAACTTATGAAATTGAGCCAGCTTTCATTGTCTTCGGAATGTACCACTGAAGGTGTGATGAACAGGCTCCCTGCTGAGCAAGTCTGATAGAGCCTAATATGATTTAAATGGGCTCCATGTGGGTAAAAACATAATGAGGTGATGAGCTGGTGTCAACCTGCATAAAACACACGCAGGTGTTCTCATGCACACAAATCTCTATTATCACTTACAAATTCAGAGCTTGAGAAAATCAGATTTAAGCACAGTTTGTGAATCATTTAGCAAATAAATACGTATCTAAAAATGTATCTAATATATCATTCAACTCTTCATCATATAACTCTTCACAATTTTAACCACCGTCCATACCATTTGATATTACATAACCACTAGGATTAAACATTTGCACCAATACTAACCACTGAAGAAACAACACTTTACAGTAAGCAGTACAAGAAAGAAATGCTTCATTCATTGAAGAAGAGTAATACTCTTGAAATTATGGTTTCAAAAACCAAGAACAGTTTTAGTTCCCCAAAGAACCTTTCAGTGAGATTTCTAAAAAGAGTCTCTTAGTGCAAAGAATATTTTAAATATTCAAAAGATCCTTTTGTGGAATGGAAAGATTCCATAAAGAGGAAATAATGAATAATAATGAATAATTTTATTTTATTTTTTAAAACAATGTATAAAATATTAAAAGTAACATATCAGATTTCCCCCCCATGTATTCATATTTTATAGCAATTTTGGATTCAAAACAATTTTTCAAAACAATAAAAAATGTTTTAGATTAAATAATAATTTAAAATGGTACAGTGGGATTTCTGAAATTTAAGGGATTAACTAAATCAGTAATACACACGATTCTCAGCCAGGATTCTAGGGCGTTGTGGGTGGTTGCTACGCCATTGCTATGCAGTTGCTGGGTGTTTTTTGGTGGTTGGTAAGACTTTTCCAGGTTTTTATTTATTTATTTATTTTTCACCCAGCAGGCACCCAAATATCTTCTAAAAAATTCACTTCTAGTTATTTATCTGAAAAATGTTCTCACAAGACTTATCACAGAACGGACTGCAGATGGCAGAGAAAGGAGGAGCGCAAAAGAAAGTGAGTTTCTGAGAATCTCCGGAGGAGATCACACAGATGCTGAACCTTTGCCACTTACACGATGAAATATGAGCCTGCTTTATCTTTCACGTTAGTCTGTGAGTCCACGGTCTGTCTGTCATTACTGTTTTTGGCAGGCTGAAAATCAAATGAATCACACTGTCCAACCGAAGTAACCCACAAGCTCACTCTCATCTCATCTTCACAACACAATACAAAAGCCTACATCTGAAAGACATTAACTGGGAAAACCTTGTTTTGGTTTCCTAAATTAATGTATTCCAAATGAGCATGTCGCTTTACATTTTAACAAAATATATGGAGTATCTCAATCAAAACAACAGGAGCAAAAAAAAAAAAAAAAGGTTTAAATGGAAAACAAAATAGTAACTGCTGCTCATAGATCTTGCCACGTTACTTCAAAAGAAAACGTCTAGGTTACGAATGTAACCCACGTTCCCTGAAGGAGGGAACGGAGACGTTACATATGGGAACTCGCC
>JAUCMS010000038.1:2439673-2471089 GCA_032357445.1 Enteromius radiatus
AACATTATTACAAAAGCTGTTGGGAATAAAATGAGCCATTTCTTGTAAAAAAATCTTGATTAGAAATATATTTCAGCAGCACTTGAGGTCAATTTGTACACAAGCGACAAGACTTTTGTCAGGGACTGTACTGTACCTTTAGAGTTACAAAAGCGTGTCACTGAAGCAGTACTCTCAAAGTGACACCGTTGTACCTTCTGTACCCCTAAACAGTTCATAATAGAACCATAAGAGTACATATTACTACTGTAAAGATACATATTACTACTATATCATTTATTTAAATTGTACAACCCAACCAAGATGCAAAGTTCAGCCACTTGCTGTGGTTGGGAACGCTTTCACATGTACCCATGAAGGTTTCCCGTTATAACTATCCTAGTTACTTTGCACTAGTAGAGCTATAAGAAACAAAAGTCATCAATTTTGCAAAGGTTTAAACTGGTTAGGGGAAAGAGATATTTGGTTGAATATACACCCAAACACTGTAAATCAAAATGTAAATATGTTTAATTGACCAAATATTTGTAGAAGTTAAGAGTTCTCACAATCCACTACTAGTTGAGATCATAGTCCATGAAGTACATCAAGTGAACAATCTGTAGAAGAACACTTTAGAAGAGTATTGTCCTGAATTTGGATGCTTGGCCAGCAGGAAGTAATCACTCCAAACACCCTCGAAGAGATGTTTCAGCCATTTAGTAAGGCCACAGTCCATAAGTGCAAAAGGTAACACTTTATCCAAGAACTACAGTATAATAATCTTCTACCAAAAAAAATAAAAAAATAAAAATCAAGCAAAGAAAAGCACATTTTAGTTTTCCAGAATTGCTGATATAATCAAACTTACGTTTGAGCAGAAAACAAATGGTTTCTCAAACAGGATCAAGCTGTATGCTCTATATCTATATGTTCAGGTTGATCAATGAAAGATACAGAGTAATTGACCAGTCCAAGACATTTAACCACTTTGGCAGGACCTTTCCATTTGGCTGCAAGCTTAGCCATAAAACCTTCACCATCACATGACAGAGGATGTGTACAAACCCATACTAAACTTCCAACTTGGAAATTAAGTTGTCTTCTTTGCGAGTTGTAATAATGGCGTTGTTTGCTTTGGGCTCACTCAACATTTCTCTGCATAGTCTGGAGTAGCTCTTTTGACTTTTCCAGGTTAGGGTAGGCTGAACATCTGGTTGATGCGGTTTTGGAATGGCTCGTTCTAGAGAACCCTTTAATTTCCATCCAAGCATAACTTCAGCTGGGATAAATTCAGTACTCTCTTGCCATGCCTTGTTGATAGCAAATTGGAATTCCGCTAACCACTTGTCCCATTGCCGATGATGATCTTGTACATAAGAGGCGATCGTAGTCTTGAGCATTCAATTAATTTTTCGGTTAGGTTAGTTTGAGGGTGAGCAGTAGTGACCATCTTTTTTAACAACATTCTACTGTTTACAGACCAGAGTGATGAGCTGGGAAGTGAATTGTGTTCCTCGGTCAGATACTACAGTAGGTACATGGGAGTTCCCCATCTGGTGAAAATTTCTTCAACCAGGATGCGTCCAATTTGCGGAGCTTTGCCCATTTGGAACAGTAATCAACAATGAGATGTTCGTTCTGTTTTTTAATTTTATGAATGGAATGAGGTCAATCCCTAGCATATGACCACAATCGGTGTTGACTGCATATATCCAGCTACTGTAACTTGGACACTGTTGGTTTGTACTTGTGACATACCTGGCATTCCCTGCAATGCTTCCATACATCAGAACATATTGTTGGCCAGTAGCATACATCCACCAGCCTCAACAATGTCTTGAGCTTGATACTTCACAATAGGGCTGTGCGATATATATCGAACGATATATTATGCACATCTCTTCAGTAAAGCCAGTTCTTTGATTAGTGGTAAATCTCCATCAGCTGTTTTCAAAAGGAACAGCAGCTTATAAACAAAGCCGTAGATCAGTGACAAGTTACGCCATTAAATTATTTGTGGTTATAATAAAATGTTTGACTACACAGGTGTGTCCATTTCACTTGTGCATACAGAAGGTCAATCTTTGAGTAACTGGTGAAGTTGTGACTGGTATATGGGGGATGTGTCAGCATTTGTGACCAGCTGATGGATAGCTTGCTGTGTTTCTTGTGACTCTTCAGGAATTGGTAAAGCAATGAAGATAGACAATATTGTGTCAGCAGGAGAAGGCAAGAATGAAAATGTTTCTTCTTGGTATCCAGAAGTAGCAGGTAGAGTATACTGAGCACTGCAAAAATTAAAATTAACTCCAGCTGTTACCAGGAAATCCATACCTAGTACGACAGGTACCGTGAGATTGTCATCTTTCAAGACAAATGATTTTAGGTCATACTTCCTGCTCTGAAGTTTCTTCGCCACAGTGCCACACTCCTATAGCAGATAACACATGACCATTGGCTTGCTGGAATGTTTGACCACTACTTGAACTCTTCACTTTGTCTCAATCGTCTCCAACATTTTTCTGGTATCAGACTTAGTGAGCTTCCTGTGTCTACCATGGCTTGAAAATACCTTCCTCTGATCAGTAGGAGTCAGAATTTTTAGATTTAGCCGTAGATTACTGACAAGCTATGCGTAGCTTGTCACTGATCTACGGCTTTGTTTATAAGCTGCCGTTCCTTTTGAAAATAGCTGATGGAGATTTACTGCTAATCAAAGAACCGGTTTTACTGATGAGATGCGCATAATATATTGTTCGATATATATCACCCAGTCCTATCTCGATCTGTGTGCCAGTTCTCACCAACTCGTTCACCTCCTTCACATTGCCTCTCAACAGACTGACAAGTCAAGGATTGCAATTTCTCAAAATGGCTTCTCCTCCATCTCCTTCTTCCACCTCAGACAAAGTACTCTGTAATGGTAAGCAAAGTCACAAATGGATTCTCTGGGACCTTGTTTCCTTTCCAAAAGACACTTAGCAGCTTCAGCTTCTTAGTCATCAGTAAGGAAAGCATGCAAAATAATATTGTTTAAATTGTTTCCATGTAAGCACATGTCTTCTTTCAGCCAACCACTAATCTTTAGCAGTACCTTTTAGAACAGTAAGGGATACTAGTACTTCGCAATCGCTCAGAGGTCTAATTGCAAAATACTCTTCGCATCTTTCTACAAAAGAGACAGGATCATTGTTGTCATCATCAAATTGGGGGAACTCAACTTTTACAGGTGGACGATATACAACATCATTTGCACCGTCTGGTAGGATAGGAACTTGCTGAGATCTTGCAGAGTGTGCTGGAATAAATAATGGAGAAATTGGAGTAGACACGACAGGGACATGACTTTTAAGCGTAGCATGAATGTGTGCATCCCTTCTCTTCAGACAATCGACCGTTGACTTTCCCAATTCTTGAATGCTTAACTCCAGACATCTCATAACTCCCTCACATTCCCTTTCTATTTTGTAATTCAACCTTTCTTCTAACACTGCATACTGATTGGTAAACTCAGTTTGGGAACAGCATTGACTTAACCGTTGAAGACAAGGGAATCACCTTCCAGAGTTCTGACTTGCTCAGTCAGTTCATGACTCAAATGCTCAGCAGGATGGGAGTCAGGCTCTATATCTTCTGGAGGAGGAGGAATATTAGAGTCATTTTCATTATCCGAGTGGAGGTAAAGTTCACTACTATGAGGTCTTTTAATGGGGGAGGATCTCTTCTAGTCATAAAAGAACCAGCAATGAAATCGGTTGGGGGTTCATACTCATCCTCTGCATCATGCAATGATATCGACATTTCTACACAATTTACACATTAATCAGAGTACAAAAAAATACACAACATCTGATTTCACACATTCAATTTGCAAAATCAGTTCCTGTTCGGGTGCCAATCTATAACTATCCTAGTTACTTTGCACTAGTAGAGCTATAAGAAACAAATGGGGGGGATTATCAATTTTGCAAGCCAGAAGTGACAGCAGCAAAGAACCAAATCCGACAGAATGGAAAGAAAAAAGCCTGGATTAGTCAGGGGGCCAGTTCTGTTAGTATGTTTTGCCAGTTCCCAAAGAAATATAGAGATGAGTATCACCAGCATAAAGTTAACACCATGTCTCCTAATGATATCTCCCAACGGCATCCCTCCCTACAACATGTGAAGTGTGAAAAGTAATGGCCCTAGTACTGAGCCTTGAGGTACTCCATCTGGTACTTGTGATTGATATGATACATCTTCATTCAATCAAACACTTTTATTTATATAGCACTTTTAACAATTGTAGCAAAGCACTGAACATTATCAACTAGGAGAATATAGTGATGTATAATGATGAGATAAAACTATTTATTTATCCAATGCACAGACAGTCTCTGTAATCAAAACGATGATAATCACTAGAAATTAGGTGCCCCCAACTAAGCAAGCCAGAGGCGACAGTGGCAAGGAAACAAAACCCCATCTGTGAGAGCTACTCATTCACTGCTACGAACTGATGGCAGTCAGATAACTATAAGTAGATAGTTTATACCATGCTAAGGCACTTCCCCTACTGCCGACAAAGATTTGTACTCAATATTCAACAGAATGTTTTGATCAGTAGTAGTGTTGAGCGTAGTGCTAGGATCCAGTAGCTCTAATAGAGAGGTACAACCATGATCAGATGATAAGAGCAGGTCATGTGTAACTCTAATGAGAGCAGTCTATAATACATATAATAGCATGGTCTCATGTTTATACAAAACAGCTTAAACCCATATATAAAGAAGATAAAATAGCACGGTGGCATCAGCATCATTTTACATTAATTGACACTATCAGGTAGGTTTAGGGTTGGTTATGGTATGGGGGTATGTTATTTTCATTTGAATTCTGACCTGCCGAAATTCATACCTAGATGAACACAAAGTAAACTTAAGTAATAAAAAATGTGGCCATGGTCATGCATTAAATGTGTGAAGAATTTTCACTCCTGAATCCGTTTAGTCATCTTTTTTTCTTCGAGCAGCATAGCTTGAAACACATATTTCTCTCCCAATATCTTCCAGGTAAGGAAAGTAAACACTGGCAAGCGATTCGTTTGGGTTGTGGGAGACTCCGTTGTGATCCCAGAACTGAAGCTGTTTCAACGGAACATTCCTAGGTGCAGGTTTGTGCCAGGCATGCTGCGTCAGGAGCAGGACATACTACAGCTCTGTGTGGACCGTTAGCTAAAACTCAGTACAAAAGAAAAGCTGAGGTATGCTAAAGCACCTACACCTTCTGACGCCAATAATCTGTCCCTCGCAAGCGAAAGAGGATCTTGGGAGAGAAAGGAATGGGCCAGAGTGGGAAAGGGATCAACATTTCTTTTTTTTCCAGAGAGGAACCAGCGCTCAGCATTCCTGGCATTGCCACAAGAGCTGGAAAACAATCCTGACTCTATCCTGTGTGTGTGTATCCAGGCCTGAATGGATGCAGTGTATGTAGCCCAGCCTATAGTCCAGTGCACTCCAGGCCGGCTCTCGGCTCCCTCACTGCTAACCCAAACACATGGACGTCTCAAGAGCTGGTGTGGTGTCACGGCACAAGTCCACCATCACCAAATAAACACTCTGTAAAATAAACATGGGGCCTTCAGCAGGAAGAGAAAATATTTGATTGAGCCACGAGGGGAGGAGAAAAATATATTTTTAAAGTCTTAATTGTTTCTCCTAGACAGCAGGAGATTAAAGGGTGAGCGAAAGGAGACTCTTGGGTTAGTTATTTGTGGGTTAGTTTAGCCAGAACAGAAAATGTTGTCATCATTCCTTTGATCCTTTGCCTCTTGGGAGGGGTGGGGGTGGTTGGGGGTTACTTACTTTACTTACTGAAGTAATATACTTTAAAGGATAAGGCATGAACTGAATTTAATGCTTCTGGACATATTTAAAATTTAATTTGATTTACAACACAAGCATGTATATGGCTGATTCTATAATTGGGGGTGCATTTGATGTCCCCGGTTAAATAACAATCAAGTGCTTTACATCGCATGCTTGTCAACAGAATGACCAATAAAATCTAAATAACATAATAAAAATGAAGATTTAATGACTTAAAATGTGTGTATAAAACTAAAAACCTTTAAGAAAATGTCTCTTTTATTTCTTTAATATATTACTGTCAGCAAGTGTAGAGAAAGATTTGAAGCACACTTCAAGTGCACCGTCAAGGCTAATGGTTTTCTGTGACACACCAAATTAAAGCTGCAAATGAAAACTACTGTATTGTAATTATACTTTGGGCTGAACTACTCCTTTAAGTCTTTTTTTTTTCTCCTGGGAAAAAAAAAAATTAAAAAATGAACTTTTCACACGTCTCCTCTAGAGTTTCAGAAAAGATCTTAACAATGTCTCAAGCTGTGCTTAGATTTGCCAAGATAAGTTTGCAATCAAAAGCCAGTTTCATTTATCTCCATTTGCATTCCATCTACAGAGTTTCAGACCTCTGAGCAATTCAATTTCTTTTTTTCTTAAAAGAAAGAAGAAAGAGGGAACAAATGAGCTAAAAATGACCCTCTTCTGATATCTTTGACAGCAGGGCTTATTCAACTTAAAGCTTTATAATTACTAATAGAGTAAATGAAAAAGAGGGTAATTGAACTCTCAGTTCAACATCCCAAAAGCAAGTGAAAACAATAATAATCAGGGGAATAACTGGGTCATTATTATTTTCTTTGTCTACTGAGGCAGCATGGGAAAAATAAAGCTCATGTTACACCAAATCCCCACACATAACTCAATCTATTGCTTTCTATGCCTGAAAAATGTCTTCAAGATTGTTTTATAGAGTAATTGAAACTTTATAATTTCCTGTCATGTCAGTAAAGGATTGAGGATGATAGAAAACAGCACCGATTACCCATCAGTCCCGTGTGAGTTTGTGTATGTGAATGAGCGATGTCCTGATTATTACTGTGATAAATGATAGCAGATGGAAAGGCATGATCACATCAATCATCATGAGTCAGCATGGTAAACAGTGTGGTTGTGAAGTAAACATATCCAAAGAGGCCATGAAGTGGTTGACAAACACAATTTTCTGTCCTTGTTTTGGACATCTCTAATTAATTAGTGTTTTGGACGCTAGTGTGCAATAGTTATGCAAATACAATATGTGATCAGGGATAATATATTAGCTATTCACAAGATTAGTTTACTAACTTGTAATGAGGCAGGACAAGCTTATTAAAGGCGCCCATTTCCCACTGAATTTCACAATTTCTACTTGAGAACAAACCATTTGGCTCAGCATTTTAAACTTGTTTTTCTCACATTCATGGTTGTGAAAGCATTTTTCCCAAACCAAATATTCATCCTTTCTTCCACAGGTATTTCAAAACATTCTGCAATAAAGAGTTCTGAGCCATCAACCAAACCAACCAGCTGAAATCAATAAAAGCTTTATAAAAGCTGATTTAAAGTCACCAAAAGGGTAAAACGGGAAAAACACCGAAATTTTTTTTTTGTTTTGTTTTTTTTTTTTTTTAGTTTTTTATGTGGTTCAGACATTAAAATTGAAAATATTTATTTTCTCTAAGACAAATCTTTTTTTATATAGACTTAAGCCAAAATATTACTAATGTAGATCAATATTATAGTCTCACCTTTTACAACTAGCTAACATTAAAGTAGAATCAATGTTAATCAATGTTTCATTTATTTATTTACATACTAAATAATAAATATACAATACAAATATTTATTGTGAAGTCTTTTCTTAAAAGAAAAAAAAAAAAATATATATATATATATGGTTTTATTTTCATAGTTTTTTTAATGGGGTGTTGTTTTGTCGTTGTTGTTGTTGCTTTGCTTATTTAATAAAAGTTTGTTTGTTCCAAAAAAGTATTTGTAAAAAAAAAAAGTTTACTTACAGACATGGAAAATGTGTGGGATTTTTACTTCCAGAACCCTACTAAAACTATGTTGCAATTTCCCATATAAATAAATGAATGAATGAATCCACACTAAGAAAGATATGCATGATATGTATGATAAAGATATATTTTAATAATTTTTCGGTAACACTTTCTATAAAGCCTGTATTTATTAATACATTATCAATCAATCAATCAATCACCTTTTCATATAGCACTTTTAATAATACAGAGTCAAAGCACTGAATCGTATCAGATTAGGGAATAGAGTGTCAGTAATGTATAATGACAAGATGAAATTTTTTTTAACTAAAGGCATTTCATTATTGAATGGAGATACGTCGTTGTCTAGATCAGCTTATATTAAATAGGACCTTTGTAATCAAATCAACGATAGAAATTAAGTGTCCCCAACTAAGCAAGCTAGAGGCGACAGCGGCAAGGAGCCAAAACTCCATCTGTGAAAAAAACCTTGGGAAAAAAAACCTTGGGAGTAACCAGGCTCATTTGGGAGGCCAGTTCTCCTCTGGCCAGATGAAACCAGCACTTAATTACTGGTTTAATTTCAAACGCAGCCATGTAAGATTGTGTAAAGGACTTATTTTGTGTGAGAGAGTATGTTTGTGTGTGTATGTGTGTATGTCTGATTCCCGATCAGGACTGTAGACATCAACATAATGCTGATCCAGCATCTAATCAGGAAACAGACTGAGAAACAGAGAGACAGACTAATATTTGCATAGATACTATTCATTTTTTACGATGTAACGATCACACTGTGTGTTATAGGGAGTGTTCCTGGTTCAAGCTGATCTAATTAATGCAGCCCAACAATCCTTTAACAGATTTGATTAATAGAAGCACATTAGTGTCTTTATATCTGCCTCCCGAACAGTATTAGATACATTGTTCCAGAGTTTGGGGGGCTAAATAGGAAAATGATCAGTAGTAGATTTTGATATTCTACTGTAGGTATTATCAAATGGCCAGAGTTTTGAGAACAGTATAAGGGTATTCTTAAGGCATTGTAATGAATGCAGAATGCATTGTAAATAACTTAATAATATGTTGTATCATCTCATGAATATTCATAAGAACAGTTTAAATGTGTTATAGTATTTACTTGTGGTTTTAGCTTTTAAGAGTATGACGCACAATGAACACGATTCATCCAGTAACGGATTATCTTTCTCATATTTATAATATTATATCTTGCCCTTTTACTTTACTTAAAGCTGACAAATACCACTTATAATATAATAAGTGACTCTGCAACTACCTGTCTTTATTAGCATATATTTAGCAGACATACTACTAATACTCTAACACTTTATTTTAATGGTTCCTCAATAGATATATTGAGTATAGGATACTTTGCAAGTATGTGAACGTTCTACCCTGCACAAGTCTACAAGTCTAAATATTGAATTTTTCAGTTTTTCAGCTCACATTTGCTTCACAGGAAACACTTAAATAACACTCAGCATCTAACCACTCATAAGATGTTGTAAGATACTGTGCAGATCTTAAAAAATAATAAGCAATAAACAATGTCAAGTTATGATATCATCGATTTAATACGGTGTTCTTTGTGTGTTATATATAATCATACTCATGCATATATTATCATTGTTTTTTTGATTATTCATGAGATGTTAAATGCTCCCCTTCTCTTTCTGTATAATATGGGCTGGAATCACAGAGCAAATGTTCAGTATCAGCCCATTGCTGATGGTTCCCAGAAGAGGTGTCACATGACTGAGCTACCACAATTACATAATTCTGTTGCGTAAGACTCTGGATTCGAGGGGTTACAGAATGGATGGGGCTGAATATTTGGTCAGAAAGTTGGCCTGGTGTGAGTTTTGTATTCCAGACATCAGTCAATCAATCACAAATTTGCACCTTAGAGCCGGCTGTCATCAGAATGTCTGCTCCAATAAGGCCTTGTAGTTATGTGACAATAAAACTGAATGGGATCCAGATTTGCTGGTGGTCAGCATGCCAACTAATCTCTCTTTACTGCAAAATGTTGTTGTACAGTCACAGGACCATATAGCGCTAATATAGTTGTCCTTCCTTTATTAACTCCAGCATGTAATACATCAATAATGACCCAAAAGCTCAAGCATTCATTTACTGGCACAGTGTTCAGGTATTTATTTAAACAAAATAAACTAATGTAAATGAACTAGCATATGCTGCCCTCCAAAAGTTTGGAAACGTCCATGAATCCTTTTTAATTTGTGAGGGACAAAAAAAACATATTTTATTACATAAACAGTATATATATAGAAAATACTTTTTCAGTTCATCAAAAAATCCACCATTAGCAGATATTACAGCTCTGCATGATCTGTGCTTCAGAGCTGTCAGTTTATTCAAACATTGATTTAATTTATTACTTCAAGCCTTCAAGCCCTGAACGATTGCCCAAAATGATTGACATCGGTTGAACACTTCTTACGGACATCATGGTCCAGTTCCTCCCATGCTCAACTTCGACATGTATATTTTTTCCTTATTATGTAATCAAAATAAAAATTATTATTGCTTCAGTGATAAAGTTACTTTAATGTAGGCTACTGTATTTGCACCAAAAAAATCATAAGGATTTATGCTAATATTATTCCAAACCACACTTTGCCAAGAGTGTTTCCAAACTTTGGAGGGCAGTGTCCTTTTAAAAAGAGGACCTCTTATATATAGTATATATGTGGCCTTTTTATTCATTTATACATATACATACATATATAAAGCTGCTTTAAAGTATTCTGTGTGTAATAAAGCATTGCTTAAATAAACATGATTTGACTTGGCAATGAAGTACCTAAAATTGAGACACTGTAGTTTTAAATTAATACCTTTACACATTCACTGATCTACAGGGTGTGTATGTGACCATTATTACTCAAAATGCCCATTATATAATAACATAATGACATAATGAAGCATAATTACATTAATTAAATAATGAGAGATGTATTATTTTTGTGGGAGGGACGAAGGAACATCTAACTTGGTTGAAGATATTAAACAAATATTGTAATTTTCCCCCACAAATTATTATTTTGAGCTTAATAGATGTAAGAAAGCTCAAGGAAAGTAGCAGAAATGGTTCTTCAGATGGACTGGATAATATAAGCCTGACCCACAAGTCTCTCACTCCTTCAGTCTCTGCTCAGGGGCCCCTTTAAGATTAGGCCTTATTAATATTCAGACGGCATTCGCTGCATATGGGGCCTGAGAGAGACACACAGAACAAGCTTTCAGAGAGGCTGTGTTTAGATAGCGGCACACAGGATGCTGGGAAGACAGGGGTCCCCCGTCCTTCAGACCAACATGCTTTTACACATGCTTTTAAGCGCTCGGGAAATTCATGTGTTTTCTGCATGTCTGGAAGTTTTTCTCTATCCGCTTTTTTCAGTTGTGCATATTGTATTTCAAATTTGATTTAAATTGTGTCTGTTTTTCATTTCATTTTCATTTTTGGTTTGTATCTTGAGCTGCATATTTAATTGGTTGGAATGCACAAAAATGCTCCATTTAATAATATAAAATAAGTATACGAAGTCTGTTTTGTGTCTGTGTGGTTATAACTTCATATAAGCATGAAATCAGCTGGCCGATCGTCATGCTTCTGAACGGCTCACATTCACAAAATGACAAACATGTGAGTGAATTGCATACAGAATACAGAAAAGCTCATAATTGTCTAATAAATGAAACAAATTAGGCTGTGTTGTTAAGCAGGGAAATAAGAGAGCTCAGTTTATTTCACTCATTATGCAATATGAAGACATATTAATGTCATGTAGTCAAAAATATTGACACCTGACATACAGAAATGGGTTCGACCACCTCTTTATTGATAAATTGATGCATTTGTTATTTATCAACTGGCAGTGCAGATTTTTCTTTCAGTTATTTATTGTATAACTTTTTGAATAAAAAGTAAAAAGACATATTTTAAAAGGGCAGTGCTGACCTTTACTTCAATATGTCATAGCCAGCATATCCTCTTGAAGGGATATTCACGTAGAAATCTTTTAGCTATATGCTTGCTGTTTCAAACCTACTTCTGCAGAACGCAGAACACCAAATAAGATCGTTTGAAAAATGTAGATAAGCAAGCTGTTTTAGTTATGTTGCTTTTTATTTATTTATTATTTTTTATTCAATTATTTTGATTTTACTGATTTTTAATCAGCCTTTAGAATGAATTTTAAAATAGTTAATATGCAGTTTACTTTAAAACCTAATTTAGTATATATGTTTTATTATCTGTAAATTAGACTGTACAGATATTAATTCTGAAGTGTGCAACATTGCAAAGTAGTAAAAACCATTCGTAAATCATTTGATAATCTTTAATTCTGTTTTATGCATTTTTTGTTAAATTGCCATTTAAACACTTTATTATACACTTTTTACACTTTTTTTTACACTTTTTACACCATATTTTACACTTTACAATGTTTTTACTTAATAATTAAAATAAATGTTGGTTCAGTGACTATACTGTCCCTATAAAGATATCATTATCAGATCAATTTGCTTTATCAAATGGAAAGAAGAGCAGTTGCCATATCACATCAGTCCTCATATGACATTTTTGTCCCTTATTATGAAATAAAAAGGGGTATTACATTTCAATAGCTATGAATCTGACCTGTCAGATTCAGTGACCCTATAAAGATATTAATATCTGATCAATATGCTTTATACAATAGAATGGGAAGGAGTGGACACATTTCATGAGTAATTTTATCTAATGTTACAGTGAGTTATTATAAAACAAAAAGGGGTATAATATTCTATAAATTTGACCGGATAGATTAAGTGACCCTGCTGTATCTAGAAAGATATCAATGTCACATTAATGTGCTTTATAAAACAGAAAGAACAGAAACTGACACATCACATGGGTCACCTCATTTAACATTCTAATATTATAATGAGTTTATGTACAAAATGTTCTTTATTAGGTCAAAACATCAAAACACTGTAAGCAGTATATTTTTTTTAAAGCATGACAAAATTGTGCATACATTACAAAAAGTTCCCTAGTCATAACATTGTCTCTCTTTAGGTAAACTTGAATTGCCCTTTATTTAATTCATTTATAATTACTATATTTTCTACAAGTACACGTTTTAAAAGTACACATCAATTTTACAAGGGTTGCTAAAAAAGCACTTTCAATTAGATGACAGAAATATCATTTTTCAAGCTCTGATCAGATTGAAGATTTAGACGCCTTAGAAATGTGCATATCAACTTATACAGTATAGTCTTTATAGGGTTAAGTATTGTAGACTTATGAAGATTTAAACATAGTTACCATATGTGGTGATAGACAACTAGATTTAACACAGACTCATTCTAAACAGCACATAACAAATGTTCTTTTTACATTTCGTTCAGACGATCTCTTCCTGTTGAATTTGGTGGTTCTTGGCCGGTGAAAGTTCCAACGTGAACCAGACTTTAAGATGCAAGTCAGAGGTACTGAGGTCAAAAGTTTAAACAGTAGTACTTGGACTTCCTTACATTTTCCCTCTTGGTTAACGCCAAAGAGCGAAATGTCAACAAACACCTGTGAACTTTGACCTTAAAAACAGAAATCATAATGACAGGCATAGTGCTCATCAAAGTATGTTTAAAGAAGGTAAGAAGGTGCTAGCAACCCATAGTGTATTCGAAACTTGACTTGAGTTTTGGTGTTGTTTAGTCTGTGTTTGTTGCTTTTATTTGTTTTCCTCAGTTACCCTGGCAACCACTTCAAGTGTTCTAAAGTGGGACGAGGGGTGAGCACTGAAACAGTTTGGTTCTTGTTGCCATGGGAACAAAGATTCCCTCTTCTTCGCACACATAGGGCCGGTTGGATAAAAGGTTAAGACTGAAATTCAGTTATATAAAAATGTATATTAGTCTAAGGTAAATACAAAAAATAAAACCGATTACTCTTGACTAATTGTTCACTGTAGGTCAGACTAGCTCTTAAGACACTGTCTTAACATGAAGGCTAAGTTTATGCAACTGGCCCATATACTGTCTCTCTCTCACACACACACACACACACACACATCTGGGAATTCCTCTGCATGTCATCACAGGTGGCTTTCCTCACTGTATGAGTGGAAAAGTCATTAAACTCCACATTCCCCAGAGAATGAATGTTTTCACCATTAAACACACACACACACACACAGGCATGTGTCAGTGACACTGACTGCAAAAAGTGACAATGCGTTAAATAACAGCTGATATGCCGTAGTTGCAGTCGCCCACCCAAGTGGCTATACAGAAACTGCCTCCTCCTTTTTAGGGCTGCTTTTCTCTAAACCTTCTTAACGCTACGCCATTAGTAAGTTATACCTTAAGCTGTTAAGGATAATATGTGTTTCCCAAAATGTTCTTAGTAAAGTATACCTTCTGTAAGTCATACTTTTGTAAGGTTGGTCTGGACAACTCTTAGCTATGCATTATCACTGTTCACAGTTCTTTACATCTCAGTCTATACGAACATAAATCTAAATTAAATTTAAAGTTATGCTAACTGAAGTGTTTTCAAGCAAAGAATACTGATGGTTGTTAGCCTTATTATTATATTATCCAAAGGTACATCTCTTCCCTGTTGAAAAAAACAGCATATGCAGCTGCAACATGGCCTCCAACTAATACGCTCGTATAGGTCGTTTCTACAATAGCAGTGAAATACGACACATTAGAGCGTATCAGATCATTTGCATATTAATGTTTTGTACTATTTTATTGGCTGTGTGATTCAGGGTTGGTGTAGCTCAGGTTGTAGAGCGATGTGTTGTAAGATGAGACGTGATCATGCAATCGTGGGTTTCAACCCAGAGGATGCATGCATTAGTAAGTCCCTATAAAACATGATTTTGCTGCCTTTTTGTAATGTAGGTTTGTAATGGGTGGGTTAGTGTGGTCATTCGTACGAATTACACCTACTAAAATATGTTTTAATCACAGTGAGATCAGTGTAGAAAGTCCACATACTGCATTTAAACAAAACACGCAGATGCAATACAACACTGTCATTATTTGTACACCCGCTAGAGGGCACTTACCTTTAAAATGTAAATATAGGTCGTAATATGGTACTTAAAAAACAACCTATAGAGTCGTTTTTTTGTTGGAGGACAGGCTGGCTAGTTAGGTATGTTTTAATGCTGGGATGCTGGTTTAAATTGGTCCTTTGTTTGTTTATGCTTGGTTTCGATGGTAATTTTGCTGGTTTATGCTGGTCCTTTGCTGGCAATAAACCAGCAAAATGACCAGCATTCCAGCATCAAAACATGCTGTGTTTTTTTCAGCAGGGTTGGCAAACCATAGGCAGTAAAGGCTTACTTACAGTCTACTTAATGGTGCAATGTGTAATATTTAGGAGGATCCATTGATAGAAATGCAATATAAAAACTATCTTTAGAGATGTACAAAGGCACAATGAACCATTATGTTTCTATTAACTTAGAAAGAGCTATTTATATCTAGAGTATATACACAGTGAGTCCCCTTGAGTGAAAGTCGCCATCTTGTTTGTAGCCCTTAAAGGATTAAAAAGAGCAACTTTCATCACTAAGTTGTTCTTGCAAGATATTTTAGGTATATATGATGCTGCTGACATTTATACTCATGTTTAATTAAGATAGAGAACAATGTGAATAAATGTCATTTGTTTCTTTTTAGCACGTATTAAACCCATCTACAGCGCACCTCTGATATTAGGTACTAGATATTAGCCAATTATTAGTGCTAGTATTAATGCTATATTCTATGACTTTATTTTACATCTTTACTTTACAGGAATATATTGACTATGCCCTGCTGCTGTGATGATGACAGGTCCCGAGCACCGATAGCTGTTGAACTTACCTCAACGTTCATTGCCATCCGGGTCCATGCGCTCCCTATTTTGGTGGCCAGAGGTCATTCCACTGTCCGCAGTGCTCCCGGTAATGGCCACTGCTATTCTTTTTGTTTGGGTTCCGTAACTTCTTCAGAGGTGGCAACATCTGCTACAACTCCCCCACATGGGACGTCAGCTTGCTCTGTAATGGCCATGGAGGCCATTCTTGAACTCCCTGTGCCTATTAAGTCATGGCCACTGAGGCTGTCCACACCCACACCTTTTAAAGCGGAGCTCATACTACAATTGTTTTAGGCTGATTTATCCCTCCTGGGAATTAAAAAAAATATATTGTTAAGGACCATGTTTTCAGCATGATTTTCTGATAATGCAAGGAATTCGCAGATTAAACCTTGCACTTCCCAGTCTGCTCACACAAATTTTTGTGTAAATTTTCAAAAGGGATCATACTCTGAGAATTGATCTCATGGTACTGATGTGAGAAAAGACTATAAGCCACCCGAAGGATCTTCACAGGCTTTAGTCTAGTAACCGGGAGTCTCTTTATGTTTACAGATTTGACATAATGCAGTGCCATCGAATTTCCAGCGCGCCTAATTAGACTAATCACACTGTTTCATCATCAATTGCACTCTTATAAAGTACATTTAACTGGATGAAACACCTATTGTTTTTTTGTTTTGTTTTTTTTCTCAAACACCTCCTTTTGTGTTTCATGGAAGAAAGTCGAACAGGTTTTAAACAACGATAAGGGTAAGTCTGATTTGTGTGTGTGTGTGCTGCTCCTTTGATTAACTTTAAACAATGTGATATTTAGGAGAGTTTAGAGAAAAGCCCTGTTCTGTCATTCAAAAGTAATGTAAGGAGAGGGGACAAAAAATCAAATGGAGCTGATGTATTGCCTGTCTTCCTTACAGACCAGTTTTGACTACAGTAGTTCTGGTTTATGCTGGTGGTCTGTTTGGTGGAACAGTATAACAGTGCCAAAACGTGGCATCCAGCAGAAAACACAGCATATGCTGATCTTTTTAACATCTCTATCACTCTGGGAGGGTTTCCCATATTTGCTTGAAACTATGAATCATGTTCTGACCCAATTAGTCTCCAGTTCCAGACAGACTAAGATGAAGATGAAAAGAGAAGCACATAGATGAACAGAAAAGACGATGGGATGATGACAAAAGTTGCATGATTTTTTCAAGACATTAACCAGATACCTCTTTGCTATCTCATTTACACCACTTGCAGAAAACAGCAGTGAGCATGTAAACAGTATTCTGAACTGCAAAACATATGGTCCTCCATCTCAACCTGGCTCCCTTGAGGGCCCGTTTTGTTTCCACAAACAGTCAGTTTCATGATTTACATCACAATTCCATTGCTTATGAACAGTTCTGAAATATTTGGACCGAGTAATCAAAATAAGCTTCAATCCGATCTTTGGAGAATCAGTAATCAAGCGTTTGTGACAGCAGGCTATGCTTCATGGTACACATGCACGGCTGTCTGCCTCTGACATCAATCTGACAGCAAGCTTTATTCATGCTTCCCATAAGAGTCTTAAATTAATATCACAGGGAACAATCTGTCACACTCGAATGGTCGAGGCGCCCCGCTAGCCATAGTTTTTTCACCAAGTGGTTTTTACTGTTGCTCTATTAATTGCAATTCCATATTCTATAATTCATGCTGAGTCAAGCAGACAAGGCCTTTACTGCCCAGAAATCATTAACTTGTTTGAGAAATAAGATATTTCTTGTCTAGTCTGTCTTTCATTGTATTTGTTTTTATGTGACATTCACAACTTCTGTAATGGATGAATCTAGGCCAGAGTTTGGCATTACAGGGTGATGATTTCAAATACACAACCAATTAGATTGGATTTCCTGATGAAAACACCAGTGCAAGGCAGCAAAACAATAGTTTTCAATGAAATTCGAGTTTGGTAAATAAAGGTGGTTTCTGTGCCCAGTGTGCATAAGTTCAGAATTGCAGTAATTAAGAGTTTCACATATTTGAACTAGTAATCTAGTTCTGGATTTTATGAAAGCTCTGACTCTTGCTTTGACATGGCTTCAAAAGTAGTGAGGTAGTAATCTTTACACACTTTTGAATGTTCATCTTAAATTGGTAAATTAGTATTTACGTTTGTGAAAAACTAAACTAAAACTTTTTTTTTTGGTTTTGGCTAAAATAAAAACTGCCCAGCTAAGTCAATTCATTCATGAATTTGAAGAGGAAGAAGCACTTTGAAAAACGTATGCAAAACTTATTACAGAAGGAATATATTTAAGTGTGAAGACACTTTAAACACTTAACTGTGTGCTGTTTTCAAATTAAATTAAAATGCATTATAAATTAGTGGAATGCTTTTTTGAAGTAGATTTGTCACATGTGTCATGGTACTCTTGTGAACATGTTGAAGAGAAAGAAATTATGAATAAAGTTGTTTTTGTTTTATTTGGACACAAAAAGTATTTTCTTTAAACCACTAATGTCACATGGACTATTTTAATGATGACTAGCTTTCTGGGCATTGATTGTAGTAGTATCCTGTCTATGGAGGTTCAAAACGTTGTCATCTTAAAGGGATAGTTCACCCAAAAATTTATATTCTGCAGTTAATTACTCACCCTCGTGTCATTCAAAGCTCGTAAGACCTTCTTTCATCTTCGGAAAACAAAGATTTATTTTAAGAAACATGTCTTTTGCATTGCAGTCTATGGAGGATCAGATCAGCTCTCTGATTTCACCAAAATGTCTTAATTTGTGTTTCGAAGATGAACAAAGGTCTTATGGGTTTAGGAAGCTGAATAATTAATTACAGAATTTTCATTTTTGGGTGAACTAACCCTTTAGGAATCATAAACATGAACTCTTTAAGCAAACACAAATGGTCTTTTATTTAATCATTGTTATATTCGTTCTTTTTTTAACATCCTATAAAGATTTGAAGTACACTACCAGTGCACATTCATTATACTTCCTCTTCACAAGGTAAATATCCATTCTGAGCTGAACACATATGCTGCACACACCTGATATCTCGGTTTAAGAACAGCCCATGGCACAGCTTCCTGTTTGTCACATCGAGTGATATTATTAGTCAGTGGTACATTAGGTACCATGACGCCAGTGATTGAATGAAGGCCTGTAGCATACACACAAAGTACAACAACATGTGGAGCGTCTGTTTCTAAACTGCATATTCACCAAGCAGCACATTCACTGCTCTCCTAACAGCTGTTCATCAGCTGTGTCCACAGCAACAATGAACACAACACAAGCCAACACAAGCACAGCCTGCCCTTTTAGAAACACAAACCCTCCAATCCCACAAACCTGCATTACAATGGCCTTCAAAAGTATTTAAACTTTAAAATATATCTGAACGTCACTTCATTAGATAACAGATAACAAGGCATCAGAGCCATTTTCTAAATTACTTTTAATCATTTGGCATTTCTTCATTCAACTAGAGATTTTCAGTGGATATGTGAAGGAAGTTATCTGCAAATTTACAGAGGTGTTCTATAGAGCTACCACAGGTTCATTACATTATCAATTAATTATTTAATTAGAGTCATAATACTTCTTAGGGCTTTTTAATGGCACTTTTTCATACCTTGTTATCCAATGCAAGGGAACTAAAATAGTGTCCAAATGCAAATAGTAAAAAATAGCATCCACCCTAAAGTTTAGGAACATTCATGTTAGGATTATTTTGTAACATTCCATGAATATGATTATTTTCATATACTATTTTATTTTGAAATATGTGCACATGCTTTTTTTTTTTTTTTTTTTATGAATATAGGCAAAAAGACAGAGAAAATTTGGCTATATTTCTTTTTTTAATGATTTGGAAAGGAAATACCCTTACCCTGAAAATAAAAATACTGTACTATACAGTAGCCTGGAGAACAAAACAATAAACATTTTTAATTTACATAAATGTCAGTTTGTAGTTGGTTTCAGGCACTTGAAGTCACAGAAGTAACATTCCACTTAAACTGCTACATCTAAAGTCTTTGGTCCTCAGTTTTTCAAATAAGGAAAGTAGCAAACCATGGTCAGAACGGAACATGGTCTCCCAGCTTTACTGTTTTCCTGATTTTTTTTTTTTTTTTTTTATATATATATATAACTTCAATAAAAGGCGTTTCATAACTTAAAAATGTTTCACTTATAAAACAAGAAAGGATTACACATACACAGAGTAGAGAAGTGCTTTACATTGTCCCACCTTCCTCCCAATGTTCATTGTTGTCATTTCATCCGCACTGGACAAAATCCTCCAAAAAGATTTTGAGAGCAATCTGAAATATTTTGAGTCTTCCAGTATAGCAAATTTCAGTAAAAATGCGGTGGATTGGTGGCATCCGCATAAGGACAAGATCTCACATTTGGTCTCTATCCAATTTTGCACAAAAGAAAAAAAAAATGGTAAAACTGGATAGTGAATCTCATGACACCTTACAAAAGCATGTCTGGGTCATATTTCAGCCCAAAATCACAAGGAAAAAACAAGAAACTATATTATGCATAAAGAAATGTAAGCCTATTTAAGCCTAAGACCAAAAACTTTTTTATCATCGTAAATTGATTTTAAAGAAAAATTAAGTACATTTTCCAAATTCTAAAATATGTAGTATTTGTTGTACTGTCTTGATTTTTCCTTTAGCTCTCATAGAAGATATGAAAGTATAACAAGAATGACAATTTAGAAATGGTCATTTCTTTACGCAAAATATACATTCTTCCGTGAATTGTGAAATCAACATGTTTTAAAGAGATCCCCCCCCACCCCCCCAGGAAAGGATTTTAACGAAACATCATCTGAAAACTGCAAATATTCCCCAGAAGTGTTTTCATCCCTTTATAGCTCAGCTACACGGCAGCCATGTCTGATAGGAGTTGTTACAGGCGGAAATTGGCGAATGCACATGTGCTACATAGTAGTTGCTGAAGTTGACGTCTCTGACGTAGGGCGCCGGTTGGTAGTAACACGTAATGTTAGACAGTGCAGGAATGGCGTTTTGTTCGGCCAGCACACGTAGCGCCAGAGACGAGATGAGTGCAAGCGTCTGCCTCCGCTCGTGGCCCATTAGACACACGGTGCTTTCATCCACCACATGATGGAGAGTCACCAGGCAATCGTAACGCTTGTGCTCCATGCCATTAAAGTGGTTCTGCAGGTATGCTTCCAGCTTCCTCTGCTGCTCATTGATGTCGGGGAAGTCGATGAAGAAGCGTGAGCACATGTAGCGCTGGAGCGTCTTCATCTGCGCCTCGGATGCTGGACGGAAACCTCTTACCAGTAGGTGGCAGTACTTCAAGAGCCCACCTCCGCGGATCTCTTCCGGACTGTGCGTGGCAATGATTTTGGTGTGCAGGTGTCCCAGCGCTTCTTCAAAATCTCCGTACATGCTCTCTCCGAGCACAGTGGGATGGAAACTTTCGGACATGGTCGTCTCGGAGCAGCGGTCGAAAAGAAGCAGCGAGTCCAAGCCGATCTGAAAAGAGTCTACGCTGAACTCAAACTGCCGCCGCAGGGAATCCACAAACTTCAGCTCCACGTTTTTGCCAGTGTTGTTGGAAAGTGAGATGAGGCTCCAGCGGTCCGTGTCATTGCAAACCTTCACCAGCTTCTGTACGTACGCTTCCTTCAAGGTCAGAGCGGTGATGCGGTCGCGGCTCACGCCGATGGGCAGGAACTCCAGGAGGCTGTCCAGGACAACGTCCTTCACCAGACGGAAGGTCCTGTCATTGGTCAGACTCAGGCCGAAGATCAGATCCAGGTCTTTGTAGCCCAGGCCAGTGTCCTGGTGGAGCACATAACTTGCAGCTGAGCCGTTCAGCTTCACATCACGCACCGCTACGCCTCGCTCCTCCAGACGAGCACGCACCACCTACAGGTGACGAAAACACATTAAGACACACTGTTAGAAGTAGGAAAGGTGATTTGGTTCAAAACATTTGTTTTTCTGGTTCAAAATCTCTTCACATGCAGAACCTGACTTTACAGAGTGTGACATCTTTGTTGACCCTGGAACAACATTGTGGTTTACCAATCGGATTACCTCTGAGCATCCTTTTCTCATCGTATCACAGGTTAGTCTCTGGTCTGAGTAAGTTTGTGTGTTTTGGAGCATATGTGGCTTTGCAGAGTGACTATGCAGGGAGGGTGAGGATATTGTTTTCAAAGCTAACTTACTATCGCTAGCCTTTTCAAAACTGTCTAGCCTTCCTTTAAGTGTGATAACCTTTTTTTACACACATTCACGTAACTTTATCAAAGGAAATGGAATGCTAAAGACAGTGTTGTAGTGACCGTTCAGTCACAAGTCCAAGACCATATATTTACAAACTCGGGAGCAATTAGACTCTTCCAACAGGACACAGGACATCAATGTAGCATCAGGTTGAAATTGGACATGATGTCGGACAGATGTAGTATTTTGGTTGAGAAGGAAAATCGGGTTGGCATCAGTTTTTGACAATGATTTAGTGTTAGTTTTGTTTACACAACCTAAAAATCAAATATTAACATCAGCTGACATTGCTACTGGACATCAAATTAACCCTGACATTAGACACTGAATTAATAGTACACTGTGTGGAAAGGCTAGCTATGTTTCCATCCACCTATTTTTTTATGCAGTTTTTGGAATATCGCGTAAAAAAATAAAAATAAAACACTGGGTGGAAACGTCAAGATGCACATAAATTCTAAAAACATGCATCAAAAATATGCACATATTTGAGTAGGATAAACTGCTTATGCGATTAGAAAAAATGCACATAAACTAGGATGAAAACACATTTACCAAATAAATTCCTAAATGCACATTGACTGTGAGACTGGATAACTTGAACAATCTTGTTCACACAGCAACTATATGTTGTAATGGTCATTCTGAAATGGAGGAGCAAAGTCTGTCATCTAAGTAGTGCATAATAACTGTCTTACATGACTGTGTTCTTAAACAGCAGCATCTGCCTTCAAAAGCATTGACCGCATTTATTGTGTTTTGTTTGCTCGCTCTGAGGAAACTCAGAACTTTGTGAATAAGGCTTGTAGTCCTACAGAAACTGTGGGGATTAATGCAACCCTGGTCACACCTCATTTGAAATGTTTTGCCACATCAAATCTGGCCATCCACAATGCACAGGCAAACAGTTTCACCACAGAAGGCACTACAAGTTTAGATGTTTAAGAAGAATCACATTGGTTTAACAGACCAGCTACAATAGAAGGAAGTGGCAACCTTTCCTTCTAAGGTCCATGCAGAGCAGTACTGTAATCTTAGTAAGCTTCTGTTCTCAGAAACAAACACACACCTCTATCAGACTGGACACAGGTGAGAACTGAGATGTAACTCTTCACTAGAGAAAGGATTCTGTTTTCCATGGGAAACCGATTAGCCCTGGGAAAACAAGTCACTGCTGGTCTTGGCAGCTTTTCTGTCCTTCTAATCTATACATCTTTCTGTCAAACAAACACAAGGCTCCATGAAGACTCCAAAGCCAGCTGACTTGAACTAGTGAACAATTTTTAAAACAATCAACATTCTCAGTGATTAGACAGAAATGCTATAAAATAAATGCACAAGCGTAATGAATTTAAGACCTAATTTATGATCTGTACAGTTCCGACTATTTAAATAAGAGGTGCCCAGTTCTGTCTCTGAAGGTCTACCTAGCTCCAAAGTTCAGCACCTCCAACACCTAAGCCAGCAGATTAAGATCTTCAGCAGCACTGGATAATTACAGACAGTTGTTGAAACTGAACTCTGCAGGTAGGTACTGAAGTAGGATTGAGTTTAAACCAACGAGATCTGTTATTTAGTACAACGTAAAACCACTCGTCTACTTCCTTTGACCCAATGTGAAAGCCACAAATGCAAAGTCTGACTGCAGCTGACAACGCCTTGGTGACATGTAAATTCACATCCTATTTTGTTTTCCAGCCTAGCCAAAAGAAGGTCCTCTGTTTTATCTGTTTTATTTGTGGGAGGGCTGTAAGGCACATTTCCACACTGCATTTTACAGGATCAGGCTGGGGAACAGGCCAGCAGAACAGCATCATTGCCCCCTGGACACCGACAACCACTGTGAACTGCCAAATGTAAAGGAATGAATGAACCACTTACGAGTCTCTGACACTGGCCCAGGCTCAGGACGTGAGTCAGTGAATCCGCTGTACTAGAATAGACTATGAAGAGTTTTACCCTTTAAATCTTTCCAAAAAATTAACTTAATGGAATCTTTGAAATTCTAGCTATTGGATGGACATGTAGATAGTCCTACGTGTTATATAAAGCTTGGATAAAGCTTTAAGCACTTACTCATATACGTAACTTCCATTACACCAATTGTGTGCTCCATTAGTAAAGGTTTTGATTAGTAAGAATCATTCATCTGATTTTCCCATAACAACAACCCATAATAAAAAGTCTGTCATCATTTGCTCACCCTTGTGCTATTCCATACCAAGACATGTTTTATGTGGATGACAAAAGAAAATCTGGTAACACTTAACTATTAACTACAACTTTTCCTCAATAAATTCTTAATTTGCCGCTTATTAATAGTTAGTATGGTAGTTGTCAAGTTTAGAAATTGGGAAGGATTAGGGATGTAGAATAAAGTCATGTAGAATAAGGCTTTAATATGTGTTTAACTAACACTAATAAATGGCTAATAGTCTAGTAATTTTTTTCAGTTAGCACTATAGCATCACTGTTGATGGATAATTAGCTAGTGAAATGTATTTACTTACTGTAGATGATGACAAAACTTGAACTAGACAAGTTCAAGTTTCTTGAAATAGAAACTTGAACTTGAAAATGTCTTAAATTTCTTGAAATAGAATTTCTCTGAAGGTCAATATTAACACTATTTTCCAAAAAAATATGCATTTTACACTGGCTGTGTTGATTAGCTCCCCCTGCAGGTAAGGGTGTATGGTAACCCACAGGTCTCAAACCCAGTTCTTGGAGGGCCACAGCTCTGCACAGTTTAGCTCCAACCCTAATCAAACAACCTGATTCAGCTAACCAAGGTCTTTAGCATCACTAGAAACTTCCAAGCAGGTGTGGTATAGAGCTGGTTGGAGCTAAACTCTGCAAAGCTGTGGCCCTCCAGGAATTGAGTTTGAGACCAGTAGTGTAATGTATACCTCACACTGATTCCAGCCCCTGGTTTTAACCAGGATTATGTTACATGCTGGAGGGATGAATTCCTTAAGAAATCCATTCACATACTCAGAAAAGCACCTGTTCTAAGACAGGAACAATGAGAATGACTTAGATGTAGAGTCTGTGTATCCTTTCAGATAGAAAAAAAATGTAATCCTGAGGACTTGGTTTATACTCTGGCCAAACAGAAAGACTTACCAGGCTCCTCCTTACCACATGGATGCCATGTCAGCTCTGGCCCACAAGTCTACTGTTTCCAACAGGATTAATCCACTGTTAACCTTATGTGCCACAAACAAGCCAACTTTGTCTGCTAAACAGGCCAGTGTAAGCCAAGCAACACTGCAGTAATGATACCACTGAGAAAAATTAAATAGTGGTGATTTGTGTCAAGAGAGTTCTTTCTGCACTTGGTTATAAGGACGGTGAATGCTTTACAACAACACCAATTACTGATACCAGGATACCAGCAACCTTCTGGTGGGCTGATGGCCCGCAAATTTGAGAGTTTGCCTCCTGGTGGTTGTAGACGTGTTATATTTTAGACAAAATACAAAAATATGGCAGATTACCAGAGTGCAACTTAACAGTCGAGATGCACAGGTTTTTATCACTATTATAGGAAACAAAATTGTTTTCACTGTAAAAAACTAAAATTATACAATCAGTAAGGCATGGCAACTTATGTTTTTCTATTTACTCATCTGAATAATTTAAGCAATTTCAACTTTACTTCAATTCAGTTTAATATCAATTCAGCTGAAATGCCTTATATATCTAAGCTTGTTATACTTCATTTAAGGCAGCACCTGTTTTTAAGTTGAAATAATATTTTTGAATTTTATTTTTATGCTGTGTAATATAAAGGTAACAAGAGTAACAATGATAATTGATTTTTGAGACAGCTGCAAGCAAACTATATATTCATGAACTGAACTGTATATTGTTTGTCTTCAGTCTGGGAAATAATCTGCACTTATTACATTTGGATGGACAGTAATTCTGTGGTCGTAATTGGATGGAAAGTGATGAAGGTGTCTTCAGTCTAGAATAATCAGGGTTTTGAAAAATACTTTTAGATAAACCCATTCCGAAACAATACAGACTGTGGTTGGTTGCTTTATGTCAGTCAGACCATCTCATTCTGTCCTTTTGACCAGCTTAAAATGAAAAGTGTACCAGATTTGGGAAATCAGAAGTCTGGCTAATGCAAGACTACTGTTGGTTGTAACCACAAGCTGTAGAGTATCTGTAATGACTGGTAAATTAACTAATGGCCTTATTGGGAGGGTCAGATTGGAAAGGAAAAAGTGGATAGTTTTCATAAAAACAATCAAAAAATTAACTAAAGGTGGGAGACTGCAAGACCTAAAACCTTTTGGACATTTCTGTGGTTCTTACATTAGATGCAACCAGATGCTAGAGTAATGAACACTTTCATTTGAAAGGTCAGTGATGTCATCAGAGAGTGGCCTAATTTTGAATAGCCCATTTAATACGGCTGGGTAAAAAATACTATATATCTTGTTTCACAGTTAATTGTGTGAACTGGTTTCCTTGCAACAACGAGGTCGCAATTAAAACAAGCTAAATAAAGGGAAATACTCCATTCCTTAAAATAATAATAATAATAAATAAATAATCAATTTAATGAATCACAAATGTTTAAGTGCGTACGTTTAAGTTCTAACCTCTAGTTTAGTTTTTTTTATTATTAATAAAAAATTAATCTGTCGTATACAGTATATACTAAATTTGTGTTTGGAATAATATGAAGAGTCTCTCTGGATGTTAAATAGGCCTAGATTAAAGAGAGAGAAGTGATTGCACAAACACCTGCTGATATCTGCTGAAATTCAGCACAGAAGAAAAGCTGCCACATAAACCAATTCATGACTGACTGCAAAGAGAGTATCTGTTACAGAAAAATCATGAAAAATAAACTTCTTGGCAACTCGTTGTGAAACTGACAAATTATACTGAAATGTGTAATGAAGATGAGATGCTTAAAAACTTCCACTTGAAAAAGCTTCCTTAGAACTTCAAACACTAATATTGTTTTTTTTCTTTTTTTTTAACAATACCTTAGTGTAACAAATTGTGCAGCAATTTGTCAATGTATAAACATTAGTAAATTAATATTACATTAATACATCTTTACTGAAACATAAGCTGAATATATTACCTGATGATAATGCCTGATTAATCATCCAATTATTTCATGACAGTGTGACAGTGAAATGTTCATGAAATAGAATATATTAGGTATTATTAATAGAATATATATAAGTTGTTTCTCATAAACAATGATCCTCATGTAAATATGATTAAAAAAAATCCAATAATTCCTGCTCTACATGGATGAGGTTGAAACATTATAATATAACCAATAAACTTTAGAATATATATAATATACCTATGACCACACATTCAGTTTCTACGTCGCTTGGCAACCATGAACAGCCTACAGTTCTGATAATAAACTATATTATTTGGAAAATTATTTTCCATTCTAATCCAATCTGTTTCGTAACCATAATTTTAACTGAGAAACAGACCTTTTTGAACTGACTGCAAAACAATGTGTGTGTGTGTGTGTGTGTGTGTGTCTGTCTGTCTGTATCATGAGACCTCAATTTTTTTTTTCTTCTTTTTTTTTTTTGGTTTCACAGAGAAATCATTAGAATCCTTCGGGATCGTTCCAAATCACTGAAACTCTTGGAACCAGAGTTATATCCAAATTTCTTACTGCATTCCATTTTTAACATTAAAAAAAAAACCAGAAAGTAGCGAGTTCAACCGAGGTTTCGTAGTGTTTATGTGCGTATGAGATTCTGTACCTGCACAATATGCCGCGGCTGAACGGAGAGCGTAGGGAAGTTTCCTCGGCCGTGGATCGGGACACATTCTCCAAGGATGGAGTCCAGACGCTGCACCTGCTCCCAAGATAAAACACAGCAGCGCCGGCTCTGCTCCGACACATCCGCGGAGGACATGGCGAGATCAGTCCGGTGAAGACTCGCGTCTGGTCGGTGGATTTCAGCTGGATGCCCCACGACTATATGACCTCCGGCTATTTCGCTTTAGAAGTAAAGCGCCAACTCGTTGTCAAAGCGTGGCTTTTTGAAAGGTTATTTTATCAACGCAACAGAATCCAGATAATTATCGAAGCACGAACGAACTGACTCGTTTCAGTTCCTCACAGTCGCGATACTCACTCTAGTCTAGCGTTCATTCACTGAGTCTGGATATAAGCCTACAAATACATTTAAACCTGACTCATTTACATACGCCACTCAATTGGTCAGCTTTATGAATAATAAGAACGTCCATAAGAACCGAAGTCCATGTGTCCGCCCACCTCACCTACGTCACTTTCCCCGCTGCGCTCATTGGCTGTGGGAGGAGAGTGCGCTTGTTTGGGAGCATGTGTTCGTTTTGTAAACACAACCAGGATTCTCAAAGCTAGTAAGTTTATTACATAGCTTGTTCGATAGTACATCTATGAAAATGTATTCACATTGTGTTCTCAATGTCAAGAGTCGCACAAACCCTTAAGCTTTTGACTTGCAATAGATTTGCATAAGTATATACACTCTCGTGGAAAAAAAAGGTTCAAAAATGTCACTGGGGTGGTACCTTTTTATCCTTAAGGATGCATATAATTACCTTAAAGGTACATATTAGCACCCAAAATGTACATATTTGACCTTAATGTTACATATTTGTACCTGGCAGCTTTTGTACCATGAAGTGTACAGAAATGTATTTCTCTTGTTGCTTTTTAAGCTGGTTAAATAAATGCCATTTGTGTCTGGTTGTGACACTATCTATCATTTGGGAAAAAAGTGGCTGTTCAATAAGAGTTATTTGACTTGTTTTCGTTTTCTGTTTACCAGTATTTCAAAGTATTTAGTTTTGCATAGCATGAGAACTAGAAGGAAGTGAAACTGAAGAAAGGCAATATCATTTGTACACATACCTATGCTGGAAATCTGATCTAATCTATTTTAGCCTGTGTGACATTGGAGCAGTGCTCTGGGTGGTTTCAAGCAATCTAAACTGGAAATTTTTCATAATTATTTGTATAAAAAAACATTTATTACAAGTGAGTACCATAGAACAGCATTCTATAAACATTATCCACGTATTACAGAAAGACAATTTAGAGAAAAGCATATGGACATAAGCTGAACAGAGCAATAAAGTGAAGAATGTGAATGAAAAGCAGAAAAAATATGACACCTTGAATGAACTAAACAGGACATAATGAGACAGTTTTACTGCAGTGGTGAAAACTGTTTTTAATTTGCACTTTAAAAGTTACAGTAGGTAACCAAAACTGATAGATAGATAGATAGATAGATAGATAGATAGATAGATAGATAGATAGATACAGTAGATAGCCTGTCATGACTTAATCAGAAGACAAATGAAACACCAATGTCTGTTATTTTGATCCTTTAGAACAACAGCATTTTTTTTGTCAATAATATGTCTTTTATAAATACAATTTATTTGTTGATTTGGCTTCTGGAAGTCTTAAACTTTGGGGATGGTATTATATTAGATAAGTTCCAAAGTATAGGCCTTTTATAACCTAAGCAAACAGTAAAGCCTTACCTCTGCAAACATCCTTTATTTTCCCAGCCTTTTTATAGCAAACAAAGAAGCTTGAAATGCTGCATGTATATGACTTTAATCCTGCCTCCATTCCGTCATAGAAATGTGATCTATAGCTGCTGGCCATTTAAAAGACGTCATCAAGTCGACCGGCATATTAAGTGTAAAGTATCATGCGAGGGAGCAGAATTTAAACTCCGGCAGAAAATACAAAAGAGAAGCCTTTTAGAATGACCTCATTGTGATGATCTCCGTGTGTTCATGAGAAACAGGTTAAGAAACTGAACAGATGTCACAAATACTAGTCAGCCAATCTGTCACAACACTTTCAGATATGCATGATTGATTGATTCTCTATCATTTTGTGGTATTTTCACACTGTACTGAATCGTACAGTATACAACGTCATATTTTCAGTGCTAGAGCATTTGTCTTAGTTTGTGCTGCTTTACACAGCTTTTTAAATTCTCACAAATGTTACTATAAATACAAAGTAAACTACAAAGATCCAGTATTATTTATTAAGATTGTTGCTAAGAAATGTGTCTGTGTGTGTTTGGATAAAGAGGAGTCTGGGTTTATGTTCCCTCATAAATCTATTTGAGAGATGATGCTGGGACACACATGTAATTGCCAAGGCATACAAGACATAGTTGTCTTTTTTTTACTATTAAACAAAGGATACAGTAGTTATGTTTAGGGAAGGGACACATACTTTCCATAACTTTAGCAAATACTGTCTTATGAGGTGAATATTATATAAAAAATACCAACACAGACTCACAACCAATCCGTACATATTCATATGAGGGGGAAAATTCATGCTAATTCATACAACCACACTCGTATGATTTTGTATGATTTGTCTAAACCCCAGTGACGGGTAAGTTTATGAGTGGGATTAGGTGTAAGTAATTCGTACAAATTCATAGGAATTGGCAACTCATAAAATACAAACGACTTAGCAAAAATAGTTTGAATCACTTTCGCACGTTTATTCTATTTTATTTTACATTTTGGGAGAAGTGAAATGTACATAAAGTTGTTTTAACCAGATTCATTTACATTGTCCAGTTTCATCTGGAATCCTGAAGTGATTTGAGCGATCAGATGCGTTTCGGAGGGAATTTGTGGTCTATTCACGATCAGATAGCCATCCGATCTAACAAAATGCATGAAGTGAACTGGTGTAATGGCCCCTTTAGAAAGCTAGAGTCTCCCAGAAATAAAGATTGGCAGAGGCACCATGTCTCCTGATAATATCTCCCAAGGGTAACATGTAAAGCGTAAAAATTAACGGCCCTAGTACTGAGCCTAGAGGTGGTACTCTATACTGCATTTGTGATTGTTATGACACCTCTTCATTTTCTGTCATATAAGCATTTCGACCCAAAAAAAAAATGTTGAGAACCACTGCAATTGTATTTTGTCAACTCGGGTCAACATGTGGTAGACAAAACAGATAACTGCAGCCATGGAAGGGTCAGAGATCACATATTCCACCCGATCTAAAAAGCCTCTGCATTTATTTCAAAAGCACTAAGACAGGAGGTATATTAAAATAGAGATATGTCAGTTTATCAGGATACAGTGCAGAGCTTGTATTATAAGGTATACATACATTGTCAGTTGTGTTTGTTCCTGTTGCCTGTTCTCAAACTGACAAACTGTGTGAGGGTTTAGTCTGAGGAGGAGGGGGTTAACATTACACGCTGCACCTGGGGCATATTGCAGAAAGCTTGGTTAACTTACCATTTGGTAAAACATAACCTCTGGGTTGATTGACCCCAAACCCGCATACCGTGAGT
>JAUCMS010000038.1:2477657-2496330 GCA_032357445.1 Enteromius radiatus
CGAGCCGAGCCGAGGCGAGCTGGTACTGTGTAGTGGAAAAGCGCCATATGTTCTATTGTGAACAAAATGTGATTTTAAATTCTTTTTGCTTTCATTTTATTCAAATAAAAAAAAAAATGTCCCAACATTTCCGGAATTGAGGTTGTATATAAAGACTAACAATTAAAAAAGAGACAAAACCCACACACACAAACACACAAGAATGAAGCAAGAGTGAAAATACACCATCTAGAAGGTTTTTTTGACAGTGTGCAGTTACTGTAGATCTTTCCAGCACCTCCATCAAGAAATCCATTAATCACAGCTTTTCCAGTCAGAATGAGGCAAACACAGATCATTTAGATTAATAATGTGGTCTTTGTTTGAGTACTTTGTTTGATGTCAGTCTCTAAATATGATGGAAAACACCGAATCAGCCCAATAAAAGTAGTCATATGACTCATATAATGTATTCCAAGTCTTCTAAAGTCATAGTTATTATTACTCACTGATAATAATTCCCTTAACTCTCAAGAACAACTGCAATCACATAATCTGGTCTCTGCTTTGTGAATGAATCAATTTGACAATAAACCAGTTAAACCAGTTCACTAAAATGAACAACTTAATGACTTGACACCAAATATTTGGCCCCGTTGCACAGAAAAAAAGTCAGGTTTGGAACAACATAAGGGTAGAGTAAATGATGACAGAAATATATTTTTTGGGTGAACCTTTTAAGCTTCCTAAGCTATATTTTATCAGAGCAGCACCTCTCAAAAGGATTTCTTTTTCTCTAGCAAACTCGATAAATGCTTGGCGTTCATACCTCCTGTGTGTCCTGAATTTTTCCCTTCAAGTTCCTTGAACTAACTCGTAACTCATGCAATGCGCCTGTCATTCACGTATTCACACTGCTTTGTTAACTTTTGAGCCCTAACCTAACTCCAGCAACGCCTGTCACTCGTATACTTTAAACTTAAAATCCTGCACCTTGGGCTTCTGTTGCTTCGCTCATAAACCAAAGTGTCTTTAAGAGAAGCTGGAGCCACATATGGATGATCAGAGAAACTCTTTGCATGAGTATTAGACTTCCAATCCAGCATATAAAGAACTTGATCTTTCTTTGAGGTAGGGTCAGGGTCAAATGTCGTAGAGTCATGGTAGATGTACAGTTTTCTCACCTCAGTGATGTTGAAGTGTTTCACGTGATGGCCGAGTAAACAGCCGTGTATCTGGGAGCATTTCAGCAGCATTTTCAACAAAGAAAATGCAGCGCTGCTCCAAGATAAGATTCTTGGAAAATACCAGTCAAGGTCAAAGATAGGTGAAGCAGGTGAAATCTGTCATAAAACGGTGAACGAAATGTGGAACAACTGTGAATTTGCTTGGAGCTGACTGATCTTCCAGACATGAAGAGCTATAGAGGTCTACAGCAGCCAAATACGCATTAGCAAAAAGGCATGGCTGGCACAGTGAGGGGCTGGTGGTGACAGCGTCATGCTTTAGGAATCATCTCTGTGACAGGAACTGGGAAACACATAAAGAAGGAAGAATGAATGAAGCTGAGCACAGGAAAAAATCCAATAAAAATGTGCAGAATTCCACAGGAGCAGTGGGATCTGGAAGATAATTCATTTTCCAACAGGACAGTGACCCATAATGCTTTAAAAATATCACGTTAGTGACCTGGAACGGTCCTGTTTAAGTACAGATCACTCAAATTGAGCATCTGTAGATTTATATATTTAAATACTATTGCAGTTTCCAGTCAACTGAATGAAGCTTGAGCAGCATTGCAGCAAAAAATACTGATCCAGGGAGACGTTGTCCTGGTAAGAGTGATGCAATCCTATTTTTATACACTACTAATATAACATTTTGATTATTAGGATTAATGGGTAAGGGATTTTTCAAAAAATGCTTTAGAAAGTACCAAAACAAACTTGTAGTCAATCAGCAGTAAGAGGCGTGTCTACTAAAGATGTGAAGGAGAGTGCATTCAGTGAACAGCCGAGCTGAGCGACAGAAATATGAAAAAAAAAAAAAAAGGAAAATGTTTGCGGAACGATAAGACAAGAATTAGGACCCGTGTAAATATCGGATTAGCTTTACAGCTCTGGAGAGAAGTCAAGGATCGAATGCTGAGATTGCTTTGGTTCTTCTCGATAGGCGAGTAGCACCGTGACTACACCAGATGCTGCGCCGTGACAGCGAAAGTCTGCCTACACTGAATGCAATAAAGCAAATTTGTGTCAGCAAGGCATAAACAGAACATGGCAGAAACTATTTGTTGCATCACTCGCATACAGTGTAGATAGCATCACTGATTATAAGGACTTCTAGTATTTTGTCGCTCCACTCGAGTCCCCTGTAGACACGGTATAACATTCATTTAATTCATGTTCATTTCACTTTTAGTGTGAAAAGGCCTTTACATTTGTAAAATAAATCAATCGTTATATTAAAAAACAAACAAGCCCATTAATCTAGATTCCTTCCTAGTGTGAAAGTGTGTAATTTCATAAATTACACAAAACTTAAATAATCAACACCAAACCTCATTGTTCTAACACCTCACATGACCTAGTAGCATCATGCTATTCGAGGTTGGTCACCATATTTCATATCTCCAGTAGACTTCCTGAGTTTTACTGAGATTAGATTGTGCCTCTTTGACTACTTTGCAGTCACTGATATACAGTCAAGGCTGATATATTGGCTAATATTTGCACTTTTTGAATTATCGTCATCTGTAAGTTTTTTTGTTTGGCTGATAAATGCTAATAGCTGCACTTTTATTCTGGTAGCGCTTGAGTTCAGCCATTCAGGAGCTCCCATTCCAACAGTCTCACTCCAACTCGTCACATTTTGACGCTTGGTCAATAACCATTTTGTTATTGTCATAATTAAAAGATATATTGGGTAAAAACATTAGCATTATTGCATATATGTAGGGGTGTGATTTTTCAATGTAAACAGTCAAAACAGTTATATTTAAAATGATATTATTTACACATTTATGAGCACGTAACCCAAACCCTGCTCCTAAACCTACCATCTGTGAATAAAACACAAGATATAGCAGGCAGATACAACCAGCATCATCATTTATTTGAAAGACATAAATATTCCAAGTCTTTTGATTCAAACCGATTGATTTGTGAGAGGAATAGACGCGGTCCCTGTCTCCGTCTTTCTTCTTCTTCTTTTTGGTTTTTAACGGCGGCTGGCAACCAACTTAAATAGGCGCATTACCGCCACCTTCTGCTCCGGAGTGTGGAACAGAGTTTCATAATTATTTATCAGACCAAATCAAAGAAGATTTTACTATTTACTTCTCTTGCCCATTTTATTAATCTCCGTCTTCCTGTCTGTGAGCGATTTAAAAAAATGCGCTTCCTTACGTCCTTACGTCGTTGCTGGCTGTCATTGGCTCTTGCGCGTCTCGTGATCGATTGCGTCTTGCTGTTGTGAAATACTATTGGCTCTTGTGTATCTTGTGATCCATTGCGTCATGCTACCAGACGCGAGTATGCTTCCTGAATGAGATGACAGCGCGTGAACGGAGCGGGATCATTTTTACTGATTAAAACCTTGTATTTTACTCTCTTCTTCACATAAAGACTTCATATGGCTTCAGGAGACTTAGAATGTGACACGATTTGTTTGTAATGTATTTATACTGCTTGTTTATGATTAGTTTGTACAATAAATAACTGTACCTGCATTTGCCTGTGTGTGTGTTTATATTGTTCAGAGGTGAGTAGGTTTGAGGTAGTCGGGTTTGGTGCTCCAATAAGCCTAAAAATTATATAGTTTACTAATGAAGATCATTTATTTGTCAGACATTTTAAACAAAAATAGCAAATAGTATATGAACATATTATATAGTATTAATTTTTTATTTATAGTAGCCTATCATATTTTTTTATAATACAACCTGAAGTGCGTGTCACTTGACCATTAGCCAACACCAGACTTCAAGTCTATATTTAACATCAAAGGGGTCTGACTGACAAATGTTAGGAAACTGCTGCCACAAGATATTGGCATCTCTCATAAATAAATAAAACCACTTTACTTTGTTTATCACAAGGATGTTTGTTAGGAACATTTTCCATAGAATGAATCACATACAGACAGAAGTATTTTACAACAAGAAAGTAATTTCCACAAAAATCGCAATTGCAATTGTGTATTCATTGAGCATGGCAATGCTGAATACAAAGATGGCCATGACACACACTTTCTCACACTTTCACACAGCTTTCACACAGCTTTCACTGCAGCCGCATTCAGCCAGACAGGAAGGGCAGTTCACACACACTGTCCAGCCCCAGAGAGACATAATGTACCACATCTCCAAACACACACACACCCCAGAGACATGTGACTGTTTCACTGGCCCTTTGAGGCCAGAACCAACCCCATAAACAAGCAGAGCTATTCCTACCTGATGTGTGCTTATGAAATACACCGTCTCCATTTCATCTTGTCAGACACGCACGTGCTACTCAAAGACACTTTATCTCACATCAAAAGCGTACATTGTTTTTGATTGATTTTTTTGGGAACATGCTCAGGCAAGAGCGGAGTAATGTGAGCCCTGTCGAGCAGCGTAGAGTAAATTGCGTTGAAAAGCTGTGACCCGGAGCTCCGTCGCCCAGACAAAGGTGCCTCTCATTTGCCCCAGACGTGGGATATCCCTCTTATCTCATACCAGCCAGCCACACGAGCGCAACCCCCCGCCTGGCTGCTCTCCAAACCCATATTTATTTTTCCTGAAGAGCTCATAAATGCTTTCTCCTCTTCTGTTGTCCCTCGTCTGATCTGACAAACAGCAGGAGAATTTATGGCATGTAGACTGGAGAGAAGGTTGAGCAGGTCCTTGTTAGCAGTGTTGGGTGGATTACTTGCAAACTGTAGTCTGTTACTAATTACAAATTACATGGTGAAAATTGTAGTCAGCAATGCATTTGGATTGCTTTTAGATTACTTTTGACCTCAACTGTTTATAATCTGTGATATAGAAAAAAAAATTAAATGAATAAATAAACAAATGATTACAAATTACATGATGAAAATTAGTCAGTAATGTAATCTAGATTACTTGATGGATTCAGACCTGCTTTGGGATTACTTTTTAAACTGAACTGCTTATAATTAGTTGTTGAAAAATTTAAATGTTTTTTTTTAAATAAATAAATAAATAAACATACAATAACAAATAACATGATGAAAATTGTAGTTCTGGCTTTGCCGGAAGTCAGTTATTTTGGTTATAATTTTGAAACTTGAAATATTTTTGTTACAAAACGCCATAGATCTGTTTCAGAGCACATGTGATAACCCTTCAGAGGAATATTACTGTAGGTTAGTTTTACATTGCAGAACTTGTGGATATATCCGATTTATGGAGCTTCAAAATCATGGCCACCATCAAACAGCATTACCAAGCTTGGAAGAGCCAGGATATTTTTTTTTTTAAAACTGGGTTACGAGTGATGTCGTACGAATTTGTAGGAATTAGCCATCTCGAATAAATACGAATTGGTCGTGCGACTGTGTTGACCATTCCTTTAAAAGTTTCTTCACGGTGATATCATAGAAGCACCATTTTTGGTTCTGTCTTTAAAGAATCTCTTTCTTATCTTTTTATAAACTGAAGAACCTTCTTTCAAGAACATTTTGTGAAACAGAAAGGTTCTTCAGATGTTAAAGCCCATGTAAAGTATTTATTGTGTGTTCTGAGTCAAACCGCAGAAAAATGTGTTATTAACCACCCAGCCAAATTTGAATGCTAAACAAAACCACGCAGTAAATAAAATAAGGTATCAAAATCTTGATAAGCCGTCCTCTCTACTCTCAAACGCTGGGGGTGTGTCCACTCACGGCGCTGAAACCGTAATGTGAAGAAGGCATAGCTACTGTATATAGCAAACAGCTAAGGGTGTTTGACATTTTTGGAAAGTAACGTGTTATGTTATTATTGTGTTACTTTTTGCATCTGGACTGGGCTTGCTTGTTTGCTTTTAATATAAAAAGTTCAGTATTTGGCATAAGGAACCAAAAGTGAAATGAATAAGCCTCAGGCTTAAGGAAATGTAAATTCAAAAAGCTCAAAGAAACCTTTCAACTGTCCTACCATTCTGGGTTCCACGAAGTAAAAGATGCAGATGAAGAAAGTTTAACACTTTCTCCTCAATCACAAAACAAAATGAAGACAATACATGGGGAAACAATGTAACTGGAGTTACTTATTCTTTTAAATTAAAAAGTAATGTATTGGTTGAGAACAATGTGCATTTACTTTTAAATTGTATGTTTAGATGCAAGTTGAAAATGCGCAAGATGATGATGGTGCTATTAAGGGAAATAACTAGAAAAATCTAATAATTTAGTTTTCATATACAATATAATGTACAGTTAAGGAGGGCAAGAAGTAACTTGAGAGGGCATCTTCCCAGAAGGGTCTAACAAAAAACTGGTCCCTTAATTACTTGCATTAAAATAATCCTTTGGTACAATGCACTTTTTGTGTAAAAATACCTATATACAGTTACGTCTGCAATTAATTTCTGTAATTACATTGATAATTACACTGTTGCCCAATCCCTTACACCTGTATCCATTTCAGTAGCAGGAAAAGTGTTTTGTGATACGACTGTGCTTAATTATGGTGTATGTGCATAGTAGTTAAGACCACCTATAATAAAATGTAACCAAAAAACCTTGATGTTCAATATTTGATAAGACTTTGATGTAATACAATGTCATAGATCACTATTTTCCAGAGACTAAAAAAAAAAACAGCTTCAAATTATTAATATTCTGATGAAATTACAAAATTAAAAATAGCATATCTGTTCATCAAAAGTGCTGAGATGAGGTTCTGTGGTTTAGAATATATTTCTATATGGTTTACCTTATACTGTGTTGTAAACAGTATGCTTGTGTTTCATTCTGATTAGAGAGTGATAATATTCTGATAATCTTCGGTATAGAGCTTAGTTCATTTCTTTAAATTACTCGCTGCATGGTGCTGTTTCTTCAGAAATAGCTGCAGTCGCTTAATGCATTTCCATCTTTGATTTAATTTCACTTCAATCAAATGGTGTACGTGAACAAATTGTGGCTGGCAAACGTAAGTGCCTAAAGCAGAGGAACAACTCAAATCACATGATAATATGCTTGAATAATCAGCATGCACGAATAAGGACAGCTATTGCTTCTCTCCAGTAGGAATTGATTTTGGATTTCCTGCTCTACAGTTTCATGTCACAGATGTTATCATTTTTAAAAAATGTGTGAAGTGGCTATGTTCAGAATGCTTATACACTAAATGCTGCTTATTTCAAATTGAATGCAACTTTGATTGAAATGACACTGTTACATCATCACATAACCTCATTACAGGAGGGAATGAAAACAGTTGTTAATCCAATTTTGTGTAGAATTATACTTCAAATAATGAGTCGGAGGTGTTAAAAATCACAGATGTAATTGCTCTAATTAATGTTTCACACTGGAACCGGTCGAGTGCATTGCATTCATTATTCTGTTAGATGTAGAAGGTCTTTCATTGCATATACAGAAAACTGTAGACAGAATAAACTCTGGAGAAGCATATTGCCATGCTGTTGTGTAACGCTTAAACCACTTTTCCAAATGCAGTATATCAGATATGTGGGTACACTGGAAAAACATGAAAATGTCTCAGATCTATTCCAGAAGAAGCTAATAAAACATTTTAATGATTTTAGGAACTATTAGTGGGGAGTGTTTTTTTTATTATCATTTATTATACGCAGTGATTTCATGAAATAAATAACTTAAAATTTGTCCTCACTCACTGCTGATATGAGATAAGCAAACAGAGCAACTATAAATAAACATTTCAATATGCATTCCAACAGAACCTTCTCTAGAGAAGCTGCATGGATCAGACTGTTTTCTTGGCACTCAAGTGTCACGAGCTAAATCCAAATCCTCCGGCTGGATTTGGTAGAGAGTAGCGCCATCTAGTGGTGCGCGAGATCACGGACAATATGAGAAATTCTGAGTCGAGTTCATGTTTTTTTAAAAACGGCACTCCTAAAATGAATCATTTACTGGATGATATCACAGAAATGTTGCTTGTATTTTTTAATTTTCTTCAGAATAGGAAGGTATTTTTGAACTGTTGGTCGCCAGGTGGTGCAGTTCCGTTAAACTAGAAGATAGATTTATTCTTTTATTTTGTATTTTTACAGTCTCTTTCTTGACATTTTTTGATTTGACTATTAGACGTTATTAGTAAAATTAAGAGTTTTATTTTAAATTACATTTTAAAATTTTGTGTAAAGTGTTCAATAAGTACACTTTGATGTGCTGACTAACATACTAAAGCACATTAAGTGCTTGATTGTAATTTGAACTGTAGCGTTTTTTAATATTACATTTATTGTTAACATTAATGTAATGTAATGTACAAATGTCTACTTATAAATATATTTAAATTCATGATGTTCTCATAGACATTGCTTGAGATTTATATGCTTGTCAATGCTGCAATACACTATATTTCAGAGACAAATTATGAAATGGCATATGAAGATGTACTAGAGCCCTAAACTGCGCTTATCATAAATGTAAACTATAATGCATTTTAATTTAATGGGCTGTATTTAGTATATAATACTTCTTTTTAGAAGTATGCCAAAGTGTGCTGCTTTTTCACGAGGGTTAGTATGCAGCAGCCAAGTATTCTATTTTTATCACAACTCTAGTACACTTTTAAAACCAAAAATCCTGAACATCACAGAATTCCCAAGTGACATTTCCTCTCACATGGTAATAAAATACCAACAGCACACCAGAAAAACTCCACACTGTTAATACTTCGTATTTATTTGTGCAAATGTTGCAGAGGTCTTGAGAAACAGAGGATCGATTTCAGCATTCATAAATAACATTCAGTTTGCATATTAAGTCGAAACCTGGATAACAATACAACACCCACATTCCCATTCGAACACAAAAATGTTCACGCAGTAGCACATGAGTCCAACGATGAAAAACTAAAACATTACAGTATTGCTGCATTGAGAGTTAGTGCATTAAGACTGTTCCTTTACTAATTACTGATAGACTGCAGTGGATCAGGAATGCAACGTGAAGAACAGCATACGTGACGAGGTTTAGAGAGAAACACTCAGATTAACCAGTTAATTTTTCGACTAGATCTTCAACACGGTGATCAGGGAACTCAAAGGCTTTATCTCATCCACATTAGCAGGTACTTGTGCACACTTAATACCATGTTCAAACACAATATGTTACAAAATCATGCTGAAGTCCTTTGGGGAAATAATGAATTACTGGTGAGAAGATTCTTGTTCAACATGAATAGATCAGGGCTGCATGATAATGGCGAAATGGTTGATTGTGATTATTTCACTCAGAAATATAATCGCGACTATTGTCTTTTTCTCTTTTTTTTATTACATTTCATTAGAATTATTGCACTTTCATTTAGCACAAATCAAGAGAATGTCAACTCGCAGGCTTTCCTTGCAGATTTAGCTGCTGCAAACAGCACAAACGATTGTGTGAAAGAAAACCGAGAATGCTAAACCATTGTTTTCAGCTTAGAAGTGCTTATTCCGTAACATAGAGAAAGCGCACGTGAATGGTTGCCAAGTTGGGAAGATTAGTGTTTCCCATTATTTTCAATTAAAAGTAGTCTCGGAAAGTAGGTAGGTAAAGTCTGTCCAAAAAGTCACTGGTAGCTGCGTTTCCATTACACTACAAACTAAGATTGCAAATTGAAATTGGAAACACGTCAATCTCGCAAACTACCATGTATCGCAAAAAAACATGTATGCTTGTATGAGGGTAATTTTCAAGTAATTCAAAAAAAGTCATGTTTCACAAAACTCCAATGGACAGTTTTTTGCATTTACAGGTCACATGGCACACGAAGTCACATGATCATTCTTTGATGTTCTATGAAGCACCTCATATGGCCGCTCTCAAGTATAAAGAACTTTCCTTGCCTCGAATAACCCCTTATTTACATCACTGATTGTGTTTGTGCCGGTCACACTGCAGCACGTTTCAGAAGCATCCCAGAAGAGGCTCGAATCTATAATGCTTTCTAAAGATAATGCCTCTGTGTTTCAGAAAATGTATCAATTCATGAAAAGAGCTAACTGGGGGGATTTAAGCTGTTGACATCTGGCAACCGCAACAATGAACGATATTGGTGTCTTGATACCAATGTACAAAAAAATCAAATGAGAAATTCAACTGAAACGTTTTCAGGATGTTGCAGATTTTAAAAATGCTTGAAAATTGAGAAACCGTGATCATGATTATAATACAATTCATCGTGCAGCCCTATGATGGATGAAGAATGATTGTGAGCTATATTCTCCAGGCATGCTCTTATTTTTTGCATAAAGACGATTGGTTCTTTGCTTACTGAAGCTTGACCAATGCATCCCCAATGAGACCTAAAAGAGGCCAGAGAAATGGATCCCAGAGTTCATGTCCACATCGAGGACGACAGTGTTCTTGTTCCATTATTGCTGTTCTGATAAAGCTCATTTTGGAACTCACTGTTAAGACTGACAATTGTCTTAAAGGCAATTGCTCTGCAGTTCACTCTTGAGACCTTTGTGCTTGTTTATACGGAAACACTATTAAGTTTTCCAGTCATCAATCTGTTAACGGAAGTCTACACTTCACATTTGCTCTCCTGGTTGATGGTATTCCTCTACGGAAGAATAGCATAGCCGCCGGTTTCCTAAACCTGGAGGTCTTTCTGGGGATACCAAACCTGTACCTGCTTGAAGTCAATCAATCAATCTCATGAGGACAAATTCAAATAATCCAAGAATTGCATTGACGTGCTCCATCACAGGACCGATTTCTCAGCGCAGAGAACTGAATTTTGGGTCTCTGTTCTTGGAGTCTTTCCGTCTTGAACTGTGGCTGTGATGGGGTCTTGGGGAGGAGTTGGAGGTCTTGTGGGTGGGATGAGTAGTTTGTTTTGCCTTGTATCTGTGGTGCGAGTGATGTTTGTGAGGTGTGTTGGTCGACTGGTGTCCTCCAGCGTTCTTGGGCGGCTCCGGGGCAGGCGACGGGACGATCTCTGGAAGAGTCTCCAAGACAGCCGGCACGGCTTGAGGTTTGGCCTGCGGACAGGAGCTTGTGAGGAGAGGAGATCGAGAGGCCGTTTCCAGCAGACCTTTGGTTCCATGTGTGCACTGTGGAGGAAGATGGGAAAGATGGATGGAGGGTTATGACGGTCATGAAGAACCAGGGATAAGGAAAGGTGTGTGACAAAGATAAAAAAAAAGGAAGTAGATTCATGTTAGAAAGAGTGGAAGTAAAATATTTTGAGGTGGTTTAAAAAGAAAAGCTTATATAGCAGTAAAGTCACAGCCGATCAGATATCAGCTGCAGTCACTGATGACTCATGCAGATGATACTTCTTCTTCTGCTATGTAGAACTGAATATGACGGATTGAGTCATATTGAAGAGCTTGTATATTTTCTGCCTGGAGAAAACAGTGGAAAATGAACAGCAGCAAAATCAGATAAGGAGTCAAATCAGAACAGATTAGACAAAATACCATCTTAAAGGGTATTTCACTGAAAAATCTAAATGATATGATTATGTACTCACCCTCATGTTGTTTAAAACTTACCTCCCGTACGCTAAAGGAGATGTTTTTTTACTACTTTAAGCTACTCTAAGTAGATGTGCTGCACTAAACAAACAAACAACAAAAAAGAGAAAATTGGTGTCCCCTGCTGAACTCAGCAAGAACCAATACCTGCATTTCTAATTCACACAAATGGGATTCCTAAAAGTCCACTTTGCAGATATTTTAAGTTTCTGTTTGCAAACATGGCTAATACTCTCAAGTGGAACACCAAAATAAGCCGCACTCCCTGTTGCCAGATTGGGCAGCTTTGTATTTAATTAGGCTGGTTTGAAATTAGCAAAACCCACCGACTGCGCTGAACAAAAGCATGATTGGAAACAACTTGCTGATGACATAACTTAATGCTTATTGGCTGGGAATGTCAGCTGATACATTTTCTCAAAATTCTAAAAAGTCTATTAGTTATTTACATTACAAAAAAAACAACACACATTAGAAATCACATACATAAGTGAATATTTAACATAAAAAATTAGTAATTAGGACATTTTTTTATTATTACTTTCTTTAGATTTGAAGTCTTGTTTGTTGCTTTTTTCACTTTATTGTAGCCACCTACTCTCGTCTGTTTTCATCTCAAACAAAATTAATCAAAGTTGGGCAAACAGTAAAAAGTGAAAGAGCTAAACGTACAGTGTGTTTTGCTTTTTTGTGTGTGTGCTGGTTTTAAAGAGTTTTTGCGCTTAAAAACATTGAGCCAATCTGGCAACACCAGACATCATATCAGTTGCCAGAACACACACAGTCCTACCCACTCAAGAGACTGCCTGCGGGAAGATGAGTGACGATTTAACGTTTTCCCAAATATTGTGTTTACAATGCAGAATTTTGACTGGCAGCATTTTGCAAGCAATTTTAGCCTTCTTCAGGCTTGTTTGCCTAAATAAATAAAGACAAATTATTTTGTGTCAAGACAAAGCTTGGTCTGACTACGTTATGGGATCACAAAATGTTCTGTTATGTACAATTTTAACCACCGCAACTGTACACATGCATTCATGGAAAACAAGAACTTGGGCATTCTGCTTAAAATCTCCTTTTGTTAAGCACAGAAGGATTTGGAACAACATGAGGGCATAAAATGTTTGGATGAATTTCCCTTTAAGATTTTGGTCCATGGCATGATACTACAGCTTAGCCAGACTGACTAAACAAAAGTCAAAATATATCTATATATATATATATATATATATATATATATATATATATATAAACAAACAAAACATGAAATAGTGGTTAGTGGTCAGAATGGGAGGAGGAACAGTGCTGATTGTGTGCTGATGCTGTAAAACATCAGCCGTCGAGCATCAGCACTATAAGCTCTGTCAGCAGCGCTCATTGAGGCAGCATGCAGGCCCAAAGCTCCTACAGGAATCTACCAAACACCCGCCTGAGTCTTACCAACCTCCCCACAATCCCCTACTTCTGCCCACTGAACCATCAGCCGGCACAAGACAGGGCGAAATCCAGGCAATCTTTCTCCTAAACACACATGCACACACACATATAGAGGACAAGAGTTAATGTGCTAAGACGATAAGTGTACCAGCACTAATGTGCACTAATGCATCAGAACATGCCAGGAAAACCTACACAACTGTGAGTAAACAAACAACTTCATACCTACATACTGAAAACAAGAAATATGCATGCAGCACAAGAATTCTGTGGTTTAGTTTGAAAAAAAAGATTTATTTAACATTAAAATGCATTTTCAATATATACTGTACAAGCACAAATACGTTCAAAATGTACAAAATGTCTGCAATGCTCTTCATTTAAAAAAAATATCAGGATTTAAACCCATGCATTTATAATACATAAAATCCCATAGGGAAATTAACATGTCACATGCAAACTATTTCACAATATATGCACATGCACAGACACAGCAAACGTGAGTAATGGATCCCTACACTACCGTAGAGAGATGCATCAGCACCATATTAACTTTACCTGCATTTTTCTTCTTACTGTAGATCAAACTCTGATAGTTTAATAGAAGTCATATTTACCATAGCTATTTATTTTGGACTTCACAAAACAGGATGGCATAGACTTTTCCGTCAAGTTACAACCAAAGAAATGTACATAAACACTAGAGCCGTTAGCTGTTGCTTTGTTTCTTCACTGATGAGAGGCACTTTTGTTTTGGCGACAACATCTGAGTATAAACCAAAAAGTTTATTGAAGGCACTTGAAGGCACATTCAAGTTGATAAGCAAAAACTAAAAACAAACAAGTTGCTTGTTTGTTTGAACCCAACAACCTGAATTATACAAACAAACAAACAGCTTGAGTTGTTTTTACATGCTCAAAGTACATTAAAACTTATTTTTTTTAAAAAATAAAATAAATAAACAACATTTGTGACTGGTGTTTGCTTATCCCCAGATGTTTTTCAAGAGCACCATTGTGTGTCATAACCTCACAGGTCTTTGAACCATTCGAGAGCTTCAAAAATAAACACCACCACCTGAAACTACAGCGTCTTTCCTGCTCACAAAACTGCGAATTCTACCTAGTGTCACAGGAAGCCAGAAGTTTCATTTCCGTTTTTTTGTGTAATAAGATACATGGTTGTGCAACGTAACATGGCAGCTACACCCATCGCTTTGTATACCATATACACCCAAACCCACTGATCTATGAGTGAGCCAGACCATAAAGAATGAGTGCATGAGCATTTATTCCCCTTTCAAACCCGAAGCAAACGCCGCAGATCTCATCTATATATGTGACTTTGACCACAGCCGCAACAGCTCTCCTCAACACTAAACAAATCTGAGACAGCCGCACTTGGCTGCAGCCCAGCGTGCCGAACGCCATCTGACATCTAAATGAAGGGTGCGACCCATGCCAAAACACATCAAGCAACGCGGCAAGAGGAGAAAACGCTGGCTTTGGATCAGACACGGGAAGTCAGGCTGTCGAGTGGCTCTGAATGGAGATGGCAGGTTGCTGTAGGGTTACGACCGGGGGTGGAGGAGGAGGAGGTCGGCCTGAGGTGACTGCTCTTCCTACCATATTTATGTCGTTTTTAGCAGCCGGGAGTTCGATTTCCACAGGACTGGTCTGAGCAGAGTCATCGGAGGGCACAAAGCCTCGCCTGTCAATCAAACTGACAAGAGAGGACGCAAAGGGATTACAACAAAGCCAAAGGCTTCGTATATTATGAACACAGTTTTCTCTTGCATACTGGAGACTATATACAAATCATCTACACACATCTCACCTGGGTGGCATGGGCCCACAGAGCACAGAGCAGCAGTTTTTGATAATGCTGTTGTAACTGTAAGGATTTCCAACGTCCTCATTTCCACTTTTCCCTGACCAGGAGCCTTTAATCTGTAATACAATACATACAATCCATTACATATTCAGGCCTACATAATAACATCTATGATAAAAAAAGAATTCTGTATTTGTATGCGTTTTCTATTGTGGCCGTGCTGTAATTGGTTATGTTGTGAATATTTGCAGCACATTTCCCGTTTCCATTTCCACTTCCAAGTTTTTGAAGAGCTTTTAGTTACTTATTGAGAGTATTGCTTCTGTATTTGGTTCTATTGTGAGTATTTGCAGCATATTTAGTCACTTGTGAGTACAGTGTGTGCAGAGCACTTCTGCATTAGGTTGAATTGTAAGTATTAGCAGCAAATTTCTGTATTTGGTAATGTTGCGAGTCCTTGCATGTTTTCGGTGTAGTCACTTTGTGACTATGTGCAGAGCATTTCTGTATTTAGTCGCATTTAGTCATTATGTGAGTATTTGCAGTGTGTTTCTGTAATTGGTTATGTTGTGAATATTTGCAGCATATTTCTGTATTAGCTTAGGTTGTATTTGGAAAGCATTTCAGTATTTAGTTACTTTGTGAGTATTTGCAGCATGTTTCTTGTTTAGTCACTTTGTGAGTACCTGCAGAGAATTTCAGTCGCATTTAGTCATTATGTGAGTATTTGCAGTATGTTTCTGTATTTGGTTGAATTGTGAGTATTTGTAGTGCATTTCTGTATGCTGTTTTGTTTGTTTGAGTATTTCCATTTGTATTCAATAAATTTAATTCAGTCATAAATTAATCAAACTGCAAGAATTACACATTAGTATTAGAAAAACTTAATGAGTTTTATATACAAACCTTTCACATTAATATATTTATTGCAGATCAATAAATCCAGTTTGTGTCAATCTCATAAATGTATCCGAATATTGCTTGTTTCACAAATAATCATTAACTTATTTTAAACTTAATTCAGTAAAACAGTATAATTTGTTTTTTTGATAGTTTTCACAATTAACATATTTGTGTTGATTCTAAAAAAAAAAAAAAGGAAAATAATTATTGTGAATCAAGAATTTTGAAAACATAATTATGAATGTGAACCTTGCGCCATCATGTATGACTAACAAATAAGCATCAAATTAAGTTTTTATTTAAATTTACATCAAAGCAGTGCAATTAAAATAAAAAAATTGAATTACATATCTTTCATTTACGCCTAAATTGTTGAGTGTATTACAGGTAAAAACTGTTTTTAAACCTCTTAAGTTATGAAAGAAAAGACACTTACATCCTCATTGGTAGTAAGATTTGCAGCCACCAGGTATGTATGGAAGCCTGAGAGGCCTAAAATGGACCAAACTGAAAAGAAGCAAACCACTAACTCAAGAGCAGTGCAGAAAGTGAAGGAAAAACCTCAGAATTTGCACCAATAATAAATATTAATAGCATACAGTAGAGGAATATTCTGGGTTAAATATAACTTGATCAACGGCATCATTTTGACTATTTTGACCTTGGTTTGTACAAACATTGCATTTACAGAAGTGTTTAAAGCAGAAACGTGACATTTTAGGTGGCTAGAACAGCTGCATTCAGAGGCATTGCAAATACCACTAAGACTACACTAGCTACATACAGTAAAACTAAAAAAATACTGTATTTTACTTTTTTTGATGATGCCCTAAAGATTTGTAACATTGTAAGCACATTACTACAAACCCAATTTTCATTAGTTTTTATATTGACATCATTTTTTGTGTCATTCCTAGTTCACTGAATTTTAATTGTATTTAACCCAGCATTCCTTTACACCAATAACAGAGTTTTTATAAGCTAAACATCTGAATTTAGACAACAAATTGAAAGGATATCTGGCAGGACTCGCTTGGAGAGCAAAAACAAGTCCATTTCCTCCTTGTGACCCTATAAAAGAGAGTATTAGTCACTAAAAGCTTTTATCAGATCTCAAGCCATTTATGTCCAATAAGAGATTCACAAGGCCTCTCATCGGCTCATTTGGCATCTGTGCTTGCCTTTATAAATACAGCAGAGTGCAAACAAACCAACTCTATGATTAAAAAGAGCTGATGTAAACACTACTGTTCTATTATCTGGATACATCTAACTAAATTAAATGGTTTATGCTTACTGGAAATTAGTTTTGTCTAAATTGTTCTAATTTGGAACAATGTTAGATAACATTTTCTTAAAAACTAAAAAAAGAAAACTTCTACTTCAAATTACTACACACACACACACACACACACTTACACATACCTACAGGTGCTGGTCATATAATTAGAATATCTTCAAAAAATGCATTGATTTCACTAATTCCATTCAAGAAGTTAAACTTGTATAATGTACACATTCATTCCACACAGACTGATATATTTCAAGTGTTTATTTCTTTTAATTTTGATGATTATAACTGACAACTAATGAAAACCCCAAATTCAGTATCTCAGAAAATTTGAATATTGTGAAAAGGTTCAGTATTGAAGACACCTGGTGCCACACCCTAACCAGCCAATTAACTCAAAACACCTGCAAAGGCCTTTACATGGTCTCTCAGTCTAGTTCTGTAGGCCACACAATCATAAGGAAGACTGCTGATTTGACAGTTGACCAAAAGACGACCATTGACACCTTGTACAAGGAGAAACAAAAACAAAAGGTCATTGCAAAAGAGGCTGGCTGTTCAGCCTCAATAATTCAGGCAAAAGGAGCCCTAACCAAGTATTGAGTGCTGTGCATGCTCATACTTTTTTGATGTTCATACTTTTCAGTTGGCCAAGACTTCAAAAAATCCTTTCTTTGTATTGGTCTTAAGGAGTATTCTAATTTTCAGAGATACTGAATTTGGGGTTTTCATTAGTTGTCAATTATAATCATCAAAATTAAAAGAAATAAACACTTGAAATATATCAGTCTGTGTGGAATGAACTTATACATTATACAAGTTTCACTTTTTGAAGATATTCTAATTATACGACCAGCACCTGTAGTGGGTACAGAAAGTATTCAGACCCCTTTAAATTTTTCACTTTTTGTTATATTGCAGCCATTTGCTAAAATCATTGTTTTGTTTTGTTTTGTTTTTTTCTTCCTCAATGTACACACAGCACCCCATATGGACAGAAAAAAAACAGAATTGTTGACATTTTTGCAGATTTATAAAAAAGAAAAACTGAAATATCACATGCTCAGTATTTAGTAGAAGCACCCTTTTGATCTAATACAGCCATGAGTCTTTATGGGAAAGATGCAAGTTTTCACACCTGGATTTGATTCTCAGTTGTGTCAGGTTGGATGGTAAAAATTGGTGGACAGCCAATTTTAGGTCTCTCCAGAGATGCTCAATTGGGTTTAAGTCAGGGCTCTGGCTGGGCCAGTAATGTGTTGTGTTGTTGTTGTGAAGCCACAATTTTGTTATTTTAGCTGTGTGCTTATGGTCATTGTCTTGTTGGAAGATAAACCTTTGGCCCAGTCTGAGGTCCCGAGCACTCTGGAGAAGCTTTTTGTCCAGAATATTCATGTACTTGGCCGCATCCATCTTTCCCTCACTGTTGGGACTGTATTTGAGGTGATGAGCAGTGCCTGGTTTTCTCCACACATACTACTTAGAATTAAGGCCAAAAAGTTCTATCTTGGTTTCATCAGACCAGATCTGTGCCTTGCCACAATTCTG
>JAUCMS010000038.1:2508487-2519320 GCA_032357445.1 Enteromius radiatus
ATATATATATATATATATATATCTTTTTTTTTTTTTTTTTTTTTTTTTTCAAATGAAGATAACAAATGCATGATGAATACAGAACTCAGTATTTTGATAGATGTACAACTGGATTTCCATGACACACACACTTTTAGAATTTACACCAATCAACGTATGCCCCATTTGTAACCATCTAAACATGCAATTACAAATTAAACACTGAAATGATAATTAAATAAAATATTAAGTCCAAGTACTATTTGTATTGAACATAAAATGAGAAGATGTGCAATGCACACGTTGGGTCGAGCGAAGTTTTATTCTTCTTCCTCTAGAGGCCGCTGGATGTGTCAGAAAAACAAAAAAATCACTACACATTTTGTGTCATACAGACATTCGTGTAAATGGCAAGACACGTAAAGTCCTACCCTGACTGAAATGTACAGCAAAAAAAAAAAAAAAAAGCAGCTCATGCAGTAATCACAAGGACTGCGATTAGTCCACCCTCACAAGCGCTCAGAAAAGTAATAGCTAATTTACCACATGACAGCTGCGGTTTCAAACTGAGCTCTGGTAACATAATTGTTAATAAACATTCATTGTACTTATTCATATTCTCTTTAACAATTTATGTCCACGTATTGGAAAAATAAACAGGTTTGTATTCGATATAATACTGTGTTTTCCTTGTGTACATAAAGTGCTGTTATCTGCGTATAACCGCTAGATGGAGCTGTGGGGTTAAAAATTGTAGTGTTCCGCCAACTTCCACAAACGGTTTGCTCCCATATTAACAACATTAATGCAGCCACTTCTCTGCGTGCTCATTATTCAAAAGAGCAGAACATGCACGCATATTGCTTAAAATTCTACCCCTTAAAAGGAATTAACAATGAGGATTTGGAATACGCTTATACCACAATTTGTATGTGAAATGCATCGGGAGATAAATCTATAACAAATTCGTTCACTGATCAAATTAAGACTATATTGGAGATTTCAATCTAGGTTTGCAGTATGAAACGTTTTCACCGTGAACAAGAAGCAAGTTTTCTGTATGCATGGGATGTGCCGCTAATCCCGCCATGCAATGCGCTTGACTTGACCTTCACTTTCCCGCCTAATGAAGGAAGCATAAGTAATTACAGGCGTGATTTCACCATATCTTTGAGCCTACAGTGGCCCACATTTTTGGAGTTCGCAATTACTCCATTTCAAGCAGCCTAGGTTTCTCTTTAAGCTGGACACCATTAATCGGGAGAACAACAAACCTGCAACTTGCAGGCCGTGCAATTCCATACTGCAGTACAGAAACAAATGCCTGTGGAGTCAGGCCTGCAGTCTAGTCTAGCCCTATTAAGTTATGCAATTGTGTGTTAATGTCATTTTTGAAGGTTACAGTGATGTAGTGGCAATGTAAGCAAACGAGACGTGCAGTTTCTCAAGTTTGTAGTAAAGCACTTACCTGAATTTAAGTTTTTTTTCTGGTTGTGTTAAACTACTTGTGCAAATTACATCTGTGGTGGCATTACGGTTCTAGAATAGATTAATAAAATTACTGGTCACAAATATAATAACTAAGGATTTGGTCCTGTTAGAAATCTTAATGCATATTAAAATTTGGATCATAATGTGAAAAATTATTGGACAGCAACTATGCACAGATGGTTTTTGACAGATTGCATCACAATAACCGAACATGCATTACATTTTAGTCTTGTGGCTATACTTGCAAATCAGTGGCATTTGAACATTTACCATTTTACTTCCATTAGTATTGCTTTACTACCTTAAGAGAATAATCAATGTTTCCTGTGGTAATTAGCAATGCAACAAAAGCAGTCTGTAGAGCTTGACGTGTATTAAATTCATTGACCTCCAACTGCATGAACATAGAAGTCGTTATAAATGAATCAATCACAAGCGTTTTACCAAGATTTAATGTACATTTATTCTTAACACGTGGAACATATAGTATAAAGATTTCATACGGAATAAATGATATTCATTAAGCCAAAAAAGGGGAAAAAAAGGAATTTACAACAAGTTTTTAGCTACATCATCTGAAATACAAATATGAATCCATAGCACTGGAATCGACTAAGGAAACCGCTGGGAAAGAGGGGAAACCAAACTCGTTTACTGTATCTGTTCCGGTGAATGATGATGAAATCAGTTGGAGTAATGGACTTGTCTGGTTTGATATATGCCTCTACAGCTTTAACGAAAGGAACTGAAATGTTATGTGCATGGGATCGCAAGGGCAGAAGATTGCATCCCTACAGCCAGAGATGTAAGGAGAGGAAGGTGGTAAATAAACACATGGCAATGCGCAATGAGAGATCTGTAGAGTGAAACCTTTAATTCGTCAAAGATTAAAAACGGTGAAGAGCGCCATAAGATGAGAGAGAAAGAAAAAGAGCAAAGTGTAATTTACAACATCATTATATACACTGCAGCCTGGACTGCATCTAGAGCTCAAGACCAGTCCTAAGAGGTGATTTCTTTAAGGGTCAAGTCATACAATCGAGGGACAAAGAAGAGGTCGGGGTGTTGTAGGTTCACGTTACTTTGGGGGGAAAGCCATTTTTTCCTCTCTCAACATGAACTAAAATCATCATTTTTAAAAACTACAGTTTTTTCGCTGCCAAGCCAGCATTATATCAGTGTGAAACAGTATTGTTACAGTATGTTTACAGTTTTAAGGTGTACAGTACAGAAAAAAGTCCTACAATCTACTGCACAGGCCTCCCATTTACATGTCTGTTCACAGCCAACGACCTGGTTCCTTTAGGGCTAAGTATATATATAATCCAAGTTACAGCAATTTATACCACACACCAGAGTCTGAGAGTCCATTTAGCCTCCAAGAACCAGATAATGGTCGTCTCCGTGCCCGCCCTCACCCGGAAGGTGAACATGGGCACGGTTTTTCCCCAAACTCACTGTAAACGTGACAGCAACTTTGGTTACAGTTTTGTTGTTGTTTTTTTGTCTTTTTGTCATTATTTTTCCTTACAAAAAAAAAAAAAGTCCAAAGGGCAGCGCACTCTTGCAGGCGAGGATCTCGATCGGCACATCCGTGTTAGTTTAATTCTTATCCATACGTGTTAAATCCGTCGCAACTTATATCCGTCCTTGAGAGCAAAGCAAGGGTAGACAAGGACAAACAGTGGAATCTGAGGTGATTTTGCATAAATTAAAAAAATGAACATACAGTCAAGTCAGTTTCGCTGAATTTAAATTTTCTCCACTCACTCAGACACACACACACTAAAAAAAACAAGTGGGGAAAAAACATGATCGCCCCCACGGCTGTCATGACTGGCCGATCAGAAAAAGTACGTCACAGATTACATGGGACACCGAAGAGTTCATGAGCGGGGACACCGATATGTCCAGTAGCCGTGACTCGTACAGCCTGAACTCTGAGTGGTTCTCTTCCACTTTGGCAAGAGCGTGCAGGGCACGTGCCGCCCGCCGCATCATGTCCACACTAGTGGGCTCGAAGTGGGCACCCTGTAAATGCATCAATGAGCCCTGACTCTGTTGGAACTGGGTGGCTGCAAGACTGTCCTCCAAGAAGCCGAGAAGGTTTCCAACACTGCTTTTCTGCACAGCAATAGCCCGGGCCGCGACGTTGTCACCTTGCGCCAGGTTTGCTAACAGCACCACCGCCATCTCCCGGGAGACGGGCACTTTGCGGTCGCCAACCATGCGCACGAGGAAGCCATAGAGCTTCTCGAGGCGGCTGAAAGGTGGCGTAGCCAGAATGAGGTCAACATTGTTATCCTGGATGCTAAGCTTGCTGAGGGTTTCCAGTACGAGTCTCTGGGGAGACAGTGTTCCGTTGAGCCCCAGCGTGGGGAAGGGGTCGACGGCTTCTGCTGAAGGACACACGGCCCAGTGGAGCAGGCCATCCAGCAGCGGCAGGCAAATACTTTCAGGGTAGATGGACAGGTCCAGCTGGCCTGAGATATTCGCTAACGTGACCAAGCAGTTTTCCCGCAGAACCTCGAGACAATCCCACCACCACTCGTCCCGCTCGCAGCTGACCCCTTCGTCTTCCTCTTCTTCTTTCTCGTAAGTAACCGGGGCCTGTTTGCGTTCAGGATGCCAGTGGTGCAACAGCACCAGTCGGCCAAGTAACAGCAACAGTCCTGGATGCTTCGACATCTCCAAATCATTGCCAGGAATGAAGGAAAGGCTGCGAATGATATTGGAAACACAGATGCAGCGGCGAGCGAGGGAGTCCTGCCAATCTGAGAGCATACAGAGCGGGGTCTCATCCTTGCTGTGCGGCTCATCCTCCAAGATCTTGATATTGCGACTCTGCTGCGCAAGGTCGATGCCAAACAGAAACGTATTCTTCTTCTTGTCGCCAGCTTGGTTGCCTCGGACCGCTTCCTCCGTCACAGAGCCTTGCCGAGCCGAGAGTACATCATCGAAGGTGGCCGTTATACTCATCGACGTGCTTGCCGTTGTAGTGCTTTTACCTTCGGACAATGGTTGGTCTAGAGATGGCTGAGGTGGTTGCTGCTCTTCGTTTGTTTGAGGCTTCTCAGCATCCTCCGTAACATTCTCCACTAGTTGAGACACCTTCTTGCGTGGCTCGACATTCACTGGCACCCGTTTCCGATGCTTCAAGAGCTCCATCCTGCTCTCGAAATGGGTTTGTATGTGCTCTGTGGTGTCACCACCACCTACACTCCAATAGATAAGACCACTATCAAAGGCTTGTCGCCGACCCAGTTTACTAGTGCGCCCAATCACAAACGGGTCTTTTTTCCTCAATATCTTGATGGGAAGCTTGTCAAATTTACTAGCCTGCTTTGGCTTCTCCTGGGAGGCACTGGTGTCTTGCAATGGGGTGGATGATCGAAAGTGATCTTTGCAAGAATTATCCTCACCTTCCCTCTCTTCTACATCATTCTTGTCATTGGATTTTTGGACATGCGTAGACTCCTCTTTCTCTTGCTTGACCTGGACCTGTGATGTTTGCACAGTGTTGCTCTCTATATCCTCATCTTCATCCTCATCCTCCGCTTCCATCTGCTCTGCCTCTGGCCCTTCCTCATCAGACATCTCGGGGTCAATGGCATCTGGGTCAATTAATGTACGCTGCCCAGGGTCTCCAACCTCATACTCTTTCAAGATGCCAAAGATCTCAATGAGGCACCTTCGGAAATACTCAACAATGAGCTCAAGGAAACCAGGAAGCTGAAATCAGAAGAAAAAGATAAATTAGTCACACTAGTTGACCAAACTAGTTCAGCACACTCAGTCCTGGATCGCTGGTGTCCTGCAGAGTTTAGCTCCAATCCTATTTAAACATACCTAAAAAGCAGCTAATCAAGGTCTTATTAGGTATACTTGAAATGTCCAGGCAGCTGTTGAAGCTGAACTCTGCAGGACACCAGCCTTCCAGTTTAGTGACCCGTGTTCTATACAAATCACTCACCTGGTTCAGATTAAAGTTAGAAATGCTGTTGTCATCATACAAAAGAATATTAATGGTATCCAAAGCCCAAGTGCTCTCAGCTAACAAGCCTGATTTGAGAGACATCATGACCCGCCAGGCCTCTGGTGTTCCTAAAACCAAACAAACAAAAAGCAATTTTTAGACCATCCCAAAACAATGTATCGGGTACACAAGTACTCATGGGAACAGCCTCTTACCAATATCCTTCATGGTAAGCCGACGACGTTGTTTCAGAATGGGCTGCGTTGCCTCAGTTGAACCTGGTGGGAATGCCACATCTCTCCGAATCAGAGGAGGCTGCACTGGTGGCTGGGCAATGTGTGATGCAGGAACTGGAGGTCCAGCCTTTTGGATTTTCATCCCTGTGTGCATGTATGGAGACTTACTGGGCGAGGTCCTGTTCTCCATTGGTCTTGGCATGGGTGCAGGGCTGGACACTTGAGAAATGTGGTTCTGGGAGGATTGATAGTTGGACTGAAGAGGTCTGGACATTGGCGGCACAGACCCTCCCGGCCCGTACGGGGGCTGCCGCTGGTTAACATGGCTAGCCCAAGGTCCCTCGTGGTTCATGCGCTGATCTGAAGGCATCATGTCTTCAGAACGATTCATGCCATGGTAGCCTTGACTTTGGGGTGGGACACCAGGAGGCCCCTGGCGATTGTGATAGTTTGGGTAGTTCATCTCATTACGCCCAGACCACATGGGAGCTTGTGGTCCATCGGGGACTGAAGGCATGGAGCCACTCATGGAGCTACTCATCATCTGTGGGGGGATAGAGGGCTGGGAGTTTGGACCACCCGCATTAGGTCCTCGATCTCTCCCAAAACCAAAAGGAAACTGGCTCTGTGGGCCTGGTGGACGTCTGTCGGAGCCTGGATAGGCGTTATACTGGTTATACATATCAGGTTGTGACTGAGGTCCACCTGGGGCCTGGGGTCCCTGCTGCTGAGCACTGAAAGGGTACAAGTCCCCTTCATGACGCTTTGCAGGAGGACCATAAACACCATCAACTGGTCTCTTCTGTGAGTAATTCTGTATTTGAGAAATATTTGTATCTTTTAGATTTTAGGCAATGCCACACAATAAACACCACATTTAAGAAAATTTCACTGACCGTTTGCTGCTGTGGGTACATTCCTGACTGTTGGTTGGGGTATGGTCCACTAGGTGGCGCACCTTGGCCAGGGTATTGATTACTGTAAGAATCAAGCCTGCAAACCAAAACATACAGTGTTTCACAAAGGCCCAAAAAGCATGCATACTTCATGAGTAGCAAAAAATAAATAAATAAATGAATAAGCATTTGTAAAATTTTAAGCATATTTGTTTAAATGCTAACCTCTGTTGTTGTGGGGGCCGGTTGGGTGAGTACATCCCTGCATCTGAAGGCATCATGTTAGGTTGTGGACCAATACTGCCATCTGGGCCTATACTTGCATCTGGTCTGTGAGAAAATAAAGAAACGTAATTTGAGAAACAGCAACTGAATGTGTTGAAATGTGAAAAACCATTGCAAAGCTAATATAAAATGTGCAATATTAACACTCAATCTGATTTCTGTATTAATGGATTGCTATAAATCAACTCACTGACTACACTTGATGCAAATAACTTGGAAAAAATGCACTCACCTTCTGTCATATCCCGGACCATATGGGTACTGTTGTCTTTGACCCATCTGTATATTTCCCATAGGTCCTGGGGGACCTCGGTTATATTGTTCACCTATGCCACTGTTTGGGCCTTGACCTGGGCTCATGAACTGCTCACCCGCTGAAAATGAAAACAGAAGTCTCACTGTGTGTCTTTTATTCATTTTATTTTAAAACGTGATTCTTTCAACAGAGTTGGCTCAAAATTATAGTAGAACCGCTAGATAAAATTCATAAGAGTGATCCTTAAAATTCCACTGTAAGGATATGGCCAGAACAGTCACCTTTTCTCATACCACCAAACGGGTCCTTGTTGGGCTCGTAAGGGCCCATGCGGCCCATCATGTCTGGTCCACCCATACCAGGCTGATAACCTGAATTGGGGGTCACAGAATTACGTCTGGAAAAAGCTGGATCCCCACCGTCAGCAAACGGGTCCTGCAAATTCACACTGCTCCTGTGTGAGAGAGATAATGTCAGATATACTCTAGCCCTTGAAAGTCATTCTGAATGTCCCGTCTCAAAACTGAAAGACTGCACTGAGATGTACCTAGCACCAGGCATGGGTTGCATCTGGCTGTGCGGTGTTGAGGCAGGTGTAGGGGGCTTCAGATCTCCACCTTCGGCCATAGAACTGCTGGTCGACTGAGGCGTCTGAGGACCCTGTAATGATCCTGATCCAGCTGGGAGAAAGAAAAGAAAATCACATTTGTCAGTAAGCAAATCCTAAAGGAGGTTTAGTCGACGTCACATATTGTGTGTAGTAAACACTATGCTTTATTAAGAACCACAAACCAGAAAACCAAAATCCCTGTCCACATGATGGTAATTTAAACATCAAATATGTTTTGACTGCCTGCGATTGTCGCTTTCGCAGCACTTTCACTGTCATTGTGGACAGACAGCATGCCAACACACAGTGACACACTTTCGAGGAAATGCGCTGAGCTTGGCTCATTTGGCAACCTTCCCCTGCCTGAAATCACGCTGCTTTTCATGCTGCTTAATCTCATTTGAGGACTTTCCCCCACCGGTGACACAGGGAGAGGTGCTCTGCCAGCTAAGTGCTCAGAGAGTATCATCCTTAGGTTTGAGGCTCCATATCCCAGCATGACAGAGTCTCCATTACTACCACTCAACCAGCAGCTAACAACACACTTACCACGCAGATAAGTGCTTACTCATGTGTTGAAGGAGAAAAGATGAGGTAATCGGATGAGGTAATCGGCTTAACTCTGACATCACACACATGCCAAAAGCAAAGAACACATCGCTAACACACACTCATGATTTGCTGTAAATCCTGTATCTCTACACTGAATCTTGGGTGAAATGTTAAAATAGTGTCCGGGATGCCGTGAGCCCAGAGACCAGTGTTGGTGGTAACACATTACAAGAAAGGCGTTGTGTACAAAAACATTCAGTATTCCTCAAAATGAATAAAAGCATTGAATTGCACTCAGAATTTAGTGCAAACCTGCAAGTAACAAATATGCTTTATGTATTTAATCCCATTGACCTTCGATGATCCAATTCAATCATTCTAAGCAAAAATTACTTCGGATAAAAATAACATTTGCCTTTCATGTTTTATTGCTGAAGAGTGTTGAACTTCATGGCAGAACATCTGAAACATTTTGCAAGCATGAAGTTACATTTCCCTCAGCCTGAGAGAAAGAAAAAGGCCTTTGTCAGAGTTTTTTTACAAAACAAAAAAAAACAACAAAAAAAAGCAAGCTCAGTCAAGATGAAAAAAAAAACAAAAAAAAAACAAATTAAACGCTAAAGTAACGCAACTCATTACTTTCTATGAGTAGCAAGCAAGTAACGAATTAGTTATTTTATGGAGCAATGCTGCATTTTAATGCATTATTTTTCTTTAACAAGTCATTTTCCCCAACATTGCCAGAGACAGTAGCGCACAGTACACCATGAGTTTTACAAAGTGTGATATAATAGTGCTCATAAATAACTGTTCAGTTAAAAGGTGCAGTGGCATGAACCTGGAAACAGTATTTCTTATGACGGAAGATGCAGTAAGCAATTTCTGAGAAACGCTGTTGAAAATGTGAGTCAACACCCAAACAAACAATTTAACCCAAACAAAGAATACTTAAGCGTAAGTGTCAGTTCTGTGCGTGTTGGAAAAATTGCAATGTTTGTACATAGTTCTGCTGGTATAAATAGGGAAAAACCAAAGTGGATTGGAGCAATCAGGCAGAGCACCAAAACACTCTTGTAGCCAATCAGCAATAGGGCAAGTTTTAGATCCATGATGAGGAGAGAAATACAGGGAGCAAGCTGGAGATTTGTATACTGTAGAAAAATAGATGGCCTAGACAATAACAAATAGAAAAAATTACATTTAATATAACATGATAAAGAAGAGGTATAATCAGCAATGATCCAGGACTCGCATTTATATTGGAAAAGCTTTCCAGCGCTGGATGCTAGAAAGCAGGAAGGCCCTTAAATGGATGCTGGGGTTGCTTCATTTCAGCTCAACACGTAACTTTGGCTTTACCATTTCACCATGCTATTGTACGTTAGAATTAGATTCGTCCATACTTCAGCCAATGAATGTTGGTGAAGCTGGGGGCAAAGCAATGAATGCAGGGGTATGTTTCAATCAATCATTTACTGCATGGCAGAATATTCAAAATTAACAAGGGAGGCCCTATTTTCCTCATCCCTGATTAGACAATACAATTCCTTGAGTGTTCATTTTCAATGAACAAACATTACTATGAGGCCACGTGCCTCACTTCAGCAGACATGAGGCAACGTGTATGTGTGTGTAAATGTCAGAGAGTAAAAGGAATGAAGTGGAGAGAGAGACACAAATGTGTGTGGATGAATAGCATGTTTGGGCGCCACATGTTGCAGCTCATCTTGCGGCCAGCTAGAGGACGATTACTACTGGCACGCCTGTCGGATGACTCATGCTTCCCATTCATTAGCTCGTACACAGACTGGGGTCACCAGCAGGTCAGACATATCCGTATCTCACACTTCACACATGCTCCTTAACACACGCGCACGCACACACACACACACTCACAATACCTCAGCCTTCCTCCTCTGGGCAAGGATATCCCTCTAACGCAGATATAGAGAGGGGAGGGTGGGAAAGAAAAAAAAAAAAAAAAAAAAAGACGAGGAAGAAAAACCCAGCTTTACATACCACCACCCCCCTTTTTTTTCCCCCATTCATCTTTTTTTCTGGCTTGGTTCAGCCCTCCTGGGGTTTGCCTCTAAATCCTAAGGCCAGGGAAAAGCCGTCTGCAGCAGGGAAAAAAAAGAGAAGGAAAAAAAAAAAAAAAAGTCAGCCTGGAGCACCTGACCCGGTGCCAAGCAGACATGCTCTACATCACAGGGGATCCCCTTTAACTCGCCCCATTTCTCTTGTAATCTCAGTCGCTCTCTGCTGAACTCACTCTCTGGCTCTGAGTCTTTTACATGGGATGCGTTTCTGGATTGAAAAAAGCTGGATGGAGCGGAACGGAGTGAGTGCATAACCCATCGTTCGCCTTAAGCGTGTTTAACACGCAGGCTTTTTGCCAGCTTCAGACAATAGACCGGACACACTGCCATTGTTGCAGACATATGCTGTGCTTGCTACAGTAAATACGTTCAGGATGCCTGGGGTGTATTCCAGAAAGCTTGGTTAACTTACCATTTGGTAAAACATAACCTCTGGGTTGATTGACCCCAAAC
>JAUCMS010000038.1:2519965-2537479 GCA_032357445.1 Enteromius radiatus
CACAGTGGAAAACCATACAGAGCCGAGCCGAGTCGAGCTGAGTCGAGCCGGTACTGTGCAGTGGAAAAGCGCCATTAAAGACCTAACACACTCATACTCACTTGTGATAATACAACTAATGGCAAAATAAAAATAAATGCATTAAAAATTATGATATTAATAAGTTTCCCAGCTCTACTCTGAACGCAATAGAACAGAAGGGCATAAATAAGCAATGCTATCCCAGCAGTACAGAGTAGCGTGGTAGCTAGCAGTACCGTAAATCTTTATAAACGACATGAGGAATGAACATCAAACTCTGGTGTTCAAACATTACCAGCTGTACTAAACCACATCAAAGCAAAACTCCATTAAAACTAGACATGCACACTATAAAAACTCACATTTACAATCACATTAATCTAGCTGTTATCAGAGCAGTGGGAAGGGGTTTATGTCAAGGCAGTTACTGTCTTTCAAGTCTGATTAGGTCTGTTGGCTGGACATCATTGTACATGCATTTGGGAAACTGGCTCAGAATAATACAGTTTCAAATCAAATTCATCACAACTTGCTTTGATTCTGCATAACATGCCAAGTCACACATCAAAATAAGAGTGCTGAAAGAAAGCACCAAATCTCAAGGCGAGTCAGAACATACTTGATGTTTCATATGCATTTCTGTGAAGATAGATTGTGGATAAATACGAACGTAAAAAAGGGCAAAGCTACCTAATGCAATAAAGACTGAAGCACTAACACTGAAAAAAGGCCTGGCCAGGACACAAGCTCTGACTTGTTTTATAGAAAAGAGTTGTCTGCACTGACCTGGTGAAGGAGGCTGGACCTTGGCCTGGTTCTTTTTGGGGTCATTGTTGAAGATGTCGGGCGGCGGGTCTTCCCCTCGCTCAATCTTGCACTCGAAGGCGTACAGACACTGGATGTACTGTTTCTTCAGAGAGCTGGCGGCACTACTGGATGTGCCCACGTTCAGGTTAGTGGCTATTTCCCTCCACTTCTTATTCTTGTTCACCTGATAACAGACAGAATGAATGACTGAGTGGATCCAAACCCAGTACGTACCATACAAATCCATACAAAAACTACAATAGTTTGACTGCTAAAGTCAACAAGAAATCTTAAATGTAATGTTCATGGTCTTATAATTTTGCTATTATGATATAATTTTAATATAATGATTAGCACAATAACCAAGGCTGTGTGCATAGCAAAAACATATAATAATTTTACATGTATATAGAGAGCATGTATCAATATGCTCCTCTCTAAAGTTGCTTTTACCCAGCTGACTACCAAGTTTACAGACATTGACTGGCTTTCTTGAGGGAACTAATGTTACAAGATGATTTATTGACACTTTCTCCAGTTGAAACATTGAGTAATACATTTCAGTAAGTTGTACGGTTTCTAACACTTTCTGTGTTTCATGTTTATTTCATGTAGTAACAAGTTGAAAGGAAATCGATTTTTGTGGTGCTTAAACTGAGCTGACTATGTTATTCTGCGTGTTTAAGATGTTTTTTTTTCTTCTTTCTACAGGTTATATTAAAAAGCAGGTCATGTGGTATGTTAAAGTGTCCTAATATTGTGTTGGAGTCCACTATAACAGGTTTAAAATGCATTTAAGGTCAGAAAACATTGCAATTTTCTCAGAATATGCATTTAATATTAGAACCATTTTTTTGATTGGTCACCACAGATAGATTTTTCGCAAAGGCTTTGACATTGAATAAATGAGTTTTAACCACTGATTCTCCACATCATCCTCTTTAGACAATTAAAACAAAACACATGCTTTCACAGAGCAGAACACGGCATCTTCTCGACTTGATGTATACAATGACTAGTGAAAGTGTTTGTGGGTAGATCAGACTTTTTTTGTAATTGCGGGTAGGTGGGGATTATGCAAATGTTACCTAGTGACGTACACCAGTAACAGGCAGAAGATTCGAAAATGTAGTGACTTTCTGAGTAGACTTTCTTTTGAAAGACAGTATCATGCACTTTTTCCATTAACTTTGCAGACTGTTTACAATGAAGGACAGCTAAATTACAAAACGTAAATAAGATATTTTTCAAAAACATGATACCATGAATTAGCTTTCTATATACACACACACAGACATATATATATATATATATATATATATTTTTTTTTTTTTTTTTTCTTTTCTAAAAATACTATGGAAAAGTAATAAAGGTTTTTCAGTTAGTGTTTTCGGCTAGTTTATTTTCCATGTAAAAATATGGCATGCAGTTGCTTCAAATAATGGTATAAACATCATTCAATGTCATTTTTAATAATCGTAATTAATAAATCACAATTAAAATTATGTTTTTTGTAATCGTGCAGCCCTAATATATAGTAAACAAAATTGCGCTTCTGCAACATTCATTCACACTGAGACACAAAGAGCATGCATGATTCTTATTTAAATGGTCTTTTGGTGGCTTAATTTTCACAGACTCTAGTCAATATCTAAATTATGTGACATTTTTATGTTATTTTTATGACTGGATTGCACAATTCTGACTGTTTTCCACCTAACAGAAATCATTAGTTTGATTAAAATCCTTGTTTATACCATTCCATGTCCTATAATAGCTTCTAAAAAAACCTTTTTGTAATGTACAGCTTCCATATCACACCTGAGTGAGGCCACCAATTTCTTTGACGGACACGTAGAGGCGGAAGAGGTCAAGGGGCTTACGGCCCACCGCGGGTAGATTGTTCATGCCCATGGCCTTCTCCTCAGCAAATGCAAGGTAACGATCCACCCACATTTTGCGCTCCGGTTCTGGGCCCAACTCGTACAGACGGGTTATCTTCTCATTAGTGGTGGTAGAGGAACTGGACTTCTGCAAGCACAAAATAAATAAATAAATAAATAAAATGTATGGTGAAATGCACCCAGTATTAGATTCTTGCTGTTTAGTTATAGGAGGGGGGGATATCCCCCATGCAATTTTCATAAACAGGAAGCACACTAGCGGGTATATCAATGCACTGTATATGTGCAATGCGCATTTCAGCGGAAAAGCATTTTCATTAATGATGTATAAACCAGGACTGCAGGGAGCAATTTCAAAAGCCCTGAATGTGCGTTACTCCGGCTATCACCACTCTCCATACAGATGATCAGCCAAGCGCTGTTCACAGGGGTTCAGGGCTGCCCGCCTGCAACGGCACAACCCTGTCCGGTTTAAATATTAATAGCTCTTCACCTTTTTCGACTCGGTCTTAGGAGTCCCATCCACTTTGTTATTCAACTTCTGAGACTGATTGAGCTTGTCCATGCCAAACTCTGGACTGGGAGCCATGCCTAGGAGACCAATACAAACACTGTCACTCTGGGCCAAAAAGCATTTGATTAAATTCAAAAGTCTTAGCAAAAAAACAACTAAAATGCAGGAAGCAAAGCAAGCAAGTTGCATGCTTACCGGCAGAGTTATTGGACATGTTTCCGGGCATGGGGTACGGTCCCGCTTGATTCATCATACCCTGCATGCTGTTCATGGGTGGGGCATACGGTGGCCCAGCTCCCATCATTCCCGGGTTCACGTTGGGATATCCAGGCGGTCTAGAAAAGAAATGAATGAGACAACTTAGCTAAACTGGATCTTAAATGGTATAAATAGTCTCTTTCAGTACACTCCTTTCACTCGTACTGTCATGATCTGATGTTCATCTCTCACAGCGTGATCAGACTGAATCCAGCTGTGCCCCGCAGGACTGTACAATCTCTGCTATAAGTCTGAGTACCAGCGGAGCCTTTAGAATTTTGACAAAGAATTTAAATATAAAGCCTTGCATGTACCTTATTCCCACATTTGCTAAACATTATATCACTTCTGAGTCTCAGGTTAATCAAAATCCATCCGAGCCCAGATAAATTAATCAATACGTGCCCTGCCTTTAGCACAGTTAGGTTTATATAGAAGTGTTTAAAAGAAATAGAAATGATCAGATATAATAGACACCGTTTGAGCGATGGAGAGTGTATTTCATACGTATAGTCAAGTGATCTCTCCAAATCATTCATTTACAACATTTGCTTCCATCCAGTTTGCTTACAAAAGCTGTGAGAGATGCAGCCATCTCTTTGTATATGTATATTACAATATATATTACAAGTAATATTTTGAGTGAATGCATTACATATAAAACTAATAAAATTTTTTTATAAAATATATCTGAAAAATAAATGAATAAATAAAATAAAATACACCAAAAATCAGTGTCACTGATTATACAGAAAAAAATAAACACACATTAACTTTCATATTGATGCTGTATCAGTAAAGTAAAATCCTGAGTATTTCTATGCTGGTTTGCATTGTGAGCAGGGAAACAGAACTACAATTTCAGTTATTATACACAAAACTATGTAAAGTTAATTATACACTTATTGTCACTAACACTAAGAACATAAGTACATCATGATTACTTGTGTGTTTTCACAATACCACAAAAAGCAAATAACACAAATGTGAGACAAGCTACAGCAAAGAAACAGTCATTATAGACCACAAAAAAAAGACTGTTTGAAAAATGTCATATTTGGGAAATCGGCTGATTTACAGATTCAAGCACTCAATCAGTGCTCCCGTGACTCGACTTCCCATGACCTAACTTAGCATTTTAGCACAGTGTTTAATTCTGTACAGGTTTGTTTCAGTGTGTCCTGAAGTACCTGTGTATGGAGTTGGAAGGGCCATGGTGCATCCCTGCTGCTGCGGGATCCTGAGGCTTTCTGTTCATCCCTGGCGGCGGACACATTCCTGATGCCACCTGAGGAGGCATGCCGCCCATGTTGGGGCCCATACCAGGGCCATACGGCCTTGTACCCATACGTCCCGGAGGCATCCCTCCATACGGCCCACCTCCACCCTGCCCTGCCATAGGGTTCATGGAGCCACCCATGCCAGGACCACCCGGATAATTAGCGTTCGGCATGCCCCCATAACCTGGCGGCCTTGGGTAGCCTGTGCAACAGATTGTGAGGTTAATGCACACTTCTAGGCTTTTGTAAAATACATTTGATGTTCTTTAAAAGCATCAGTGTTGTGTCAAATCAAAGCTTCTCACCTTGTGGTCCGTACTGGCCACCCTGAGGCCCATAGTTGCCCATAGAGTTATTTTGCGGGAAGGAACCCATACCACTGTGCATTTGGCTTCCAGATGACTGCCGTGGGGACAAAGTTGACCCGGGTTGAGGAGAGCCATACGGCATCTGAGGGTTCCTCATGTATACTACAGAGAGAAGACAGAGTTACTCTACAGTAAACCACCCTCAAGGTTACGCTTTCATGCTCTGAGTTACCATAGTAAAACGGTGAAACGTGAAAACGGTGGTCTCGGTTACAGCTTGTATATAAATATAGTTTTATTTCAATTAATTGTTCAGCAAAGCCAAAATGCAAGCATTATAAAAAAAAAAAAAAAAAGTCACTGCAAGACCCACCTCTATCCTGACCCATGGAGGAATGTAACATGCCATCTGACTGGACACTCGAAGGTCTGGGGGGCATCTGGGTTCCTTTAAGAGTGGTAAATGTCAAAAGTTAAACTAATGTGCAATTTATAACTGATATTAACATGTGACCCTGGAGTGTAATACAAGTAGCACAGGTATATTTGTAGCAATAGCCATCAATACACTGGTTCTAAATTATGTCAAAATCACCAGTATTAAGTAAAGATCATGTTCATGAATATATTTAGTAAATGTCCTACTGTAAATATATCAAAATTAATTTTTGATTAGTAATGTGAATTGCTAAGGATTCTTTTATTGCTCCTTCAGATTCCAGATTTTGAAAGAGTTGCATCTTGGTCAGGCATCCGTGCAAAGCGTATTCATTCAGCCTCCAGATGATGTATATTATCATGTACAATAAAGAAATAATAAAAAAAGACCCTTATGACTGGTTTTGCTTCTGCATTTATAGCTACATAGAACAATACTGTTAGGTCAAATAACAGTAAACAAACTGCATAAATGAGAGTCCCACCGGGCATGGCTCCAGGTGAGAGGGGCCCCGTGCGTGAGGCCGGGCCGCTGGCAGGTGAGCCCACAGGAGAGGGTGATGGGCCGCGGATCCCAGGCAGGTGAGGGGAGGTGTGGGGCGAGAAGGGCGACTGTGCCGGGTTACTCTGCTCGCCCTGACTACTGGACACCCCTGACGTACTGACGCCTGGACTCAGAGCACCCTCTGTGCCTGTGGGGAGGTCATCAATGGAGCCAGACAGGTCCTGCACAGGAGAACCAGACCAACAGAAACGTGTTAGTGGCGCTTGAAAAGGCAAGCTTCTATTACTGCTGTTCGTTTGAGCAAAGCCCTGAGTGCTCGTCCCACACGGTACTACAGACATGAACGATAGCTCAAATTATGAGATGAGAGGAAAAAATGCTTTCATTTGCTAAACTTTCACGTTCAGACATTTTGCTGCTGAGTAAAGAGGAGTATGAAAAAGTTACTCCAGAGAATGCAAAGGTTTTGAATGTGATCTCACAAATTATTTTTTTCCATGCATCTCATTTTTTTCCCCATAAGGGCTTTTTTAAAAATAAAATAAAACAAGCTGTGACTGATAAAAATTAGCGATTAATGATCAGACTTTCACTGAAGGAGTAATCTGAACCATGTCTACAAACCAAAACATTGTATAGAATTGAGAAAAGGCTCTTTCAACTTTTGAAAGCAAGCAACTAGCCAGAAACCACTCAATACAACCAACACAGAAACACAAACACTCCTAACAACTTCATATTAAACAGACATGATGTACTTTTGGTATATTGGGGCAAGCGTCTTGCCAAGATTCTCTGGATATGATATATAGTCATGCATCCGAGTAAAACTGAATTTGTTATTTTGACCAATCGTCCAAAAAAAAACCTACCTAATAAATTCAGAGAGACTGGTAATTTAGGTAGTCTCATTTTTTCCCATTCTTTAATTTGTATATTTTCTATAATCCTTTCTGTTCTTTATTGAAAGTCCACACAAATAAACTTTCATGGCCCCAAATGGAGTAAAAAGCACTGAATCAAGCAGTTTAACTGAGGTATTCTCAACAGAAGCTCTAACATGCTTTTGTGTGAGAAATATGTCATATTAAAGCCAGCAAGTTTGAACTGGTGTTTCTCATGTTTGATGAGCTCAACGTGTGCTGATCAACATTTGTGAAGAAAATGTAATTCTAATCAAAGTCCTTTTTGTGAATTTTCAATTATGTAGTTGTATTTTAAAGATTTTAGGTTTATTAACCACGTGAGTGTGAGCAAAAAATGACCATTTTCATTACTGGGTGCGCTATACATGTAAAGCCATCTAGGTAAACATACTGGTAGACCTAAGCAATTGACTAGTTAGTTGTCCGATTAGTTGACCAAAACAACCTAGCATTGTTGCATCTTGTTTAGCCCATAATTTTTCTTTAAAATAAATCCAGCTGACTGCATGGCAAAGTTTCATAAAGCAGAGCAAACATCAGCGAAATTTACACAAACGGTGTGAAACGACAAAACAACAGAAAAACAACAAGCAAATGTATCTTGCAAAAAACAAATGTACTAGTATAAAGACCAGAAAATGTTCACTCAATATACATAAAGCAAACGTGGATATTTTGTGCAACCATGTGTCTTTGATTATTGATGGTTTTCCCATTACAGAACACAGGCTGCCTGAAAACAAGCCTGAGTGAAATGAGCAGTGAGTCCATATGGGGTGTGATGCTGAAATCAATCTGGCAGTCAGTCATAAAGCCTCCCAGCGGAGGAGTGTGTGTGTGTGTGTGTGTGTGTGTGTGGGAATATTTACACACTCGACTCACGTCACGTGGAGCGCATGTGTTCAGTGAAAATTTGCAAGCTCATCTGCCAGTCAGATCAGAGAGGGAAGGAGGGGAAAAAAGTGGGAGTGGAACGAGAAACACACACACACACACACACACCGAGAGGCCGACTGGAGCATGGCCAAGTATTCCCATAGAAATCTCACACTCGCAGACTGGCTGCGGCCCCAAAGTCGGCGGTTTTGCACTTGAAACGGCGCCCGCTGCTATTTTTGGTCCGTGACCTGCTGGAGGAACCCCAGAGGGAGAGACAGGAGGAGGACGCTGATTCAGACTCCTGTTTTAGCTGCCACACACACACACACAGAGCGTCTGCATGACCCAGCTCTGCTCTCCTAACAGGAAACAATCCTTGGCGGATTGGTGTTTATGTTGGCGTGTGTGTCTGACAGGAGATTCCTGTGTGTGAGACCCATGAGGAAGGTGTTTATTACCCAAGAGTGTGGCGTAAACCCAGAGTCGTAATGTGTGTGTGTGTGTATGTGTGTGGCCACAATATGACGCAATGGCACTTGGGAATGTGATCCCAAACCGAGGACATTAATTAATGAAGAGACTCTAAGGACTGAGGCTCTGTGTGTGTGTGTGTGTGTACTGGTTTGACTATACTTGTGAGGGACCAAATGTCCTCACTTGTATAGTGAAAGATGAAAACAACCTACCAGCAAAATGTCCTCACTAGAAAAAAAGGCTTATAAATCAGTCAAAAGTAGATTTTATGTAGATCTAATGTCATGTACATTATTATATGAAGCTTAGTTTTAGGGATAGGGGGTTATAAAATATCATTCACCCGATATAAAAAAAAAAAAAAAAAAAAAAAATCAATGGAAGTCTATGTAATGTCCCCACTAATAGCAAAACAAACACGTGTGTGTGTGTGTGTGTGTGTCTGTCTGTCTAAACCCAATAAAATCACATTCAGGCAACTTCTCTATATCACCTAAGGATTGTTACACATTTGTTTTGCCTGAGTATGTCACAAAACTCATCACTATCATCTTGGGCTGCAAATCATCATATTACAATGATTTCTGAAAGATCATGTGACACTGAAGACTGGAGTAAAGATGCTGAAAATTCACCTTTGATCACAGAAATGACTGTTTTTACTGTATTGATCAAGTAAATTAATTTAATAAATTTGAAAAAAAAAAATCTGAAAAGTTAGTGCTGGAATACTCGATCACTGCAACCTTAATATTTAATCTGGAAAACTGAGACATCCCATAAAAACAAAACATAGTGAGAGAGTTTCTCTGCTTAACAGCTGAAGCGCTCATCACACTCTTTAACCGTGGCTTCACTCAGCTATCATAAGACAGTCATCTGAGTGTTTATCTTAACCCCTTCAGTCCCAACAGGAGCATCTCTTGAACCCGTCTGACCTTGTGATCTCGGCTGGGACTCTCCTGACGACACAGAGATCAAGAGCAGCGGCTCAGGTCAGGCTACGCTGTCTGACCAGGGCAATACATCACAAGCAGCTCACAGACAAATGCTTATTCTCTCTTGCTGAGCTTCAAAACAACACTACATGACTTCTGCCCTGATTCACAGTCCAGAGTAATTCATGTTGGTAGCAAAAACACTGTTCAGTCGGAGTTGACAGATTTCGCTGTTGATGTAAGGAATAGCAGACACATATTCTGAAACATTTATCTTCAGACTGCAGGTTGATTCTAGAGTTGTAGATTTGTTGAGTTGCGATTTTTAAAAAAAAATCTACATATTAAATATATTTCTTAAGTGTATAAATATAAATGTATGCACGTGTGTATATTAATTTGTACTTTCAAAAGGAGGACATAACTAGAAATCAGTGGTTAAGTTGAATTTACAACAATGTTCCAGAACAATTCGACACAAATATTAGAGTGTGTTCAGCGCATTTACAGAGGACTATTTCCTGAACCTGGGAGCAGCCTATAATGGCTGTGCACAGAGACTGTGGGGCAATTCAACTCTGTAAGGACAGTCTGGTGCTTCTGACTCACAACTTTAAGTTCCTTTGTCTTATAAAACTGCTACTTACTATTCAAACGCACGTTTTGAGCAGTGTCGAGTAGTGCTTGTTTGTCGTTTCTCCAATTACGAATACAGACATGGTGTTATGTTTACGAGGAGTGATGCAATGCAACGAGTAAAAAGACAGTACTAAGTTAGGATAATCAGTAATTACGCCCCCACTGGATGCAACAAATACCTCATATGTGATGTGTTGTATCGTTTTTTGTGTCATAGCCCCGGGGTGGCATCACGTTATAGTAAGGGGCATAACATTTTTGCCAAACGCAAATGATAAACTTTGTACAAATTGACCCTTTTCAGAAGGCGGAGCTTAGAGGAGAAACAAAAAATTGTTGTTGTTTTGCACCTTAAACCACATACATTGCATTACAACAAGTAAACAAAATAATGTTATTTTGAGCAACATCATATGACCCCTTTAAAAAAGTGTGCATCGTTTCACAGCATTTGTATCTCGATGCATCGTTTTTTTCATATATGCATCAGTGAAAAACAATTCATTACTTGGTTATTAGTAGATACACTTTACTTTACTTTACATCTACAACACTACAGAGACCGAGAAGTCACTTCAGTTAGCTGATTTGCTGTCTGTCTGAAACAATTAAATAAAAGTATCTGTACCATACTGAATTGCATAGAATCATTTACAAAGTATAATTCTTAGTATTTAAAAAAAAAAAAAAAAAATCAAAATTCACTGCAAATACTTTTATGCAAAAAATCACTTAATTTTGACTTTTTTCTAAAGACAACACAATTTTTACTACAAAATCCTTTTAATATTTAAGATAATGTTTAGATGCCTGGGCTGGAAACAAGACAAGAAATCTAAGAAAAGCACTGTTTAATAGTCCAGCTTTAACAATATTTGAAAGATTTAATAAATTTAATTTATTTCGTTTTACAAAAACACTGTAATGATTAGCCTATGCTATTTACGCAGAAACTATGCTTATTGTAAAAACATCTGTCAGCAGCAAGAGCCACATTCTGCTGAGCACCAACAAAACCCTGAAACACAAATGGTTTTGTGAAACATTATAACAGTTCACTGTTTGCATAGCACAAAGCTGCTAAATACAGCCCCTGACAGCACATATAAAACTCACAAGTGTAGCCAAAAGATCACCCTAAAATACAAAAATAAAACCAAAAAAACAGCCCTAAATATGCTCAATGTCTGTAAAAAAGAGATACTGTAAGAGAGGCTGGTATCTGTGTGGCAGCCATTTTATGCTCAAATTAGCGCCAGCCCTAGCCTGTCTGTCAGCTCCCAAAACAGACCAAATCTAGTCCATTTCAAACACTTCTGCAGTTCCAAACTAAATTTGCAGAAGCGGTGGCTTCAGTTAGTCTAAAAGCACCACGCTTCTCTGATAAAACAGGCCAGGGAGCGGTGAATATCACAAGTCTCCACGGCAGCCATGTTGTTTCAGCACAGAGTCATTTGTAAATTCTATTCCGATGCGGTTTGTGATGAGCTAAAGGGAAATCCTGTCAGAGGGATAAAACAGTGGTGAAACAGTCACAGACTCTGTGTGACCCTCTGCGGCCCGGGACGCCTTCCTCCAGTTCACACACACACCCCCACACACCCATTCATCTGCTGCCAAAACGGCAGAATGAGAGAAAGGAGAGAGGAAAGGAGGACATTAACACACACATACACACAAAAACACATGCAGCTGCATCGGTGAGGTTGCCATAGCAACTGTCTCCACGTGCTTGACACATTAGTGCAAAGTCGCGACGCCCCTCCCCCAGCGTTGAGGTCATGGCACAGTCGTTCACACACACAGACACACAGACAGGCGGCTGAAGTTCAGAGACGCACCAGCCCAGATGTGTTCTCACACACACAGAGCAGTTTACTGTACAATTCCGAAGCCACTAATTCTTGCTCTTCACATCCAAATTAGTAGGTTTTGGGGTGGAAGCGTCCCCTACATAGTAAGCAGTGGCTGTGCAGATGTCAGCCATGAGGGGGAGCCACCGGCCCACTGACTGTGAGAGGAGCGGCCTCGACCAGCAGCCATTACCGCCTCCCTCTCAGCGCACACACACACACACACACACACACATACAGTCGGGCATCACCGATGCTACTGATATTAGGGTTAGGGATGTGAACAAAGGATGCAATCAGGATCTGTGGAGACCTCTTTGATTGGCACCCATTGATTTTTTAGACATATTCTATAGAACAGAGCACCTTATGGATTTATGGATGGGCTCTTTGGACTCATGTTACTGAGCATCCTTCTGAAAAGCACCCAGAACAACCTAGCAACCACCCACACCACACTAGCAACCACCAAGCAATGGCAACCATCCACAGCACAGTAAGAGTGACGTTTTAATGAGTGAGCACAACTAATTACGGCTGTGCAGTATTGGGAAATTTAAAAGTTTAAAATGCGGTTTTAAAAAACTTCAAGGGGCTTACACTTATCTAATAATAATAATAAATAAATAAATAAATAAATAAATAACAACAACTTGCGATTGTAAGTAATATAAATCTTAAAACAACAACAATAATAATAATAGATGAAAGATAAACAATTATTCAAATAAATAAAATGTATATATTATATTTAATAAATCAATATATTTAAAAAAAATAAGAATAAGATCAGTTTTATAAATATTAAAATATTGTAATATTTCACTAACATAAATCTAAAAAAAATAAAAATACTGTAAAATAAAAACTTAATAAAAAAAAAAAAAAAAAAACTCAAAATATTTAGGATTTAATTTATTTTAGAATACTAAGGCATTGAACTTTAATTTTGGCAGGCAGGGAGGCCATAAAGCTCTTTTGTTGACAATGGCCAGTTTCTTTACACATTTGGAAAGATGGACAATATATGCTGAATTTCCAAATGGTGTCAAACTCTGAGCACGTGACCCTGAAACACCTGATAACGAGCTTCCCGAGTGTGCAGTTCCATGCATCACTCTGAAACACACAGCAAATGTTACTAAAAAAGATGAGCTAGAGAGTCAGCGCTTCTCTCAGTCTGTCACTGCATCAGCTGAGCTGTAACAAGTGATGGCTGAGCTGAACTCTAAACTGAGACTGTTAAACAGTGAAGTCTCTTTCATGAAGGCTCTGTCTCTTTTCACACTCAGGGTCTTATCCTCAAGTCACCCGAGACAAGAGATCCTTTTCTAGGGCAATTTTCTTGACTCAGATGCTCAACAGATAAACTAGCTGTTGCGTTGCATTGCATCTTTTTTTTTCTCTCTTCAGCATTTTGTGCCAAGTTAAAAATACTTCTATTAAATGATGCTTCTCAAAAAAGCATTTGAAGAGCACAGTGGTCTTGGCGCAGTGTCTGGTGTGAACGCCCCCTAATCTCCTCTGGAGTGTTGCCCCGGACTCAAAGTCACCATGAAGAGTGCTGACGCAAAATTACTCCCTGATGAATCACAAATAAAATATTAAGCTGCCTTTTGGCACACAGTCGTTAATAAATTAAAATCAGTGTGAAATGTTTAAGTAATACAAAAATATATCATGTCACAGAATTGCAGTTTTCGGGATTAATCGAAGTGGTCACTTCTGACTCTGAGTACTGATGTGCAGCCCAAAACGATAATAACAGAGAGGCCTGGAATACACAAATACTGATGTGACTGAGACCGCTCACAATGCTGCCGATCTTTTCTGCTTTAGTACCAAACACAAGGGTGATGTTACAGGACCCAAGCTAAACTGTAATACCAGCATTACCTGGTTACTTTATATGGAAAGTAATACATTATGTGCATCACTTGTCACCTAGGTCATTTGTTTTTAATAAAAACAGTTTATATTTTTGGCAACTGTAAATTAGTAAGCCCCAGGCTGAAGTGTCTTTTCAGGAGAGCTGTAGGTGAATAAATGGGAAACTTAAAGTAACTCATATTTAACTGTAAATTTTAAAGTAACGCATTACTTCATCACTTACTTGAAAAAGTAATCTGATTTTGTAACTCAATTGTAATGAGTTACCTTCAACACTGTCCAGACGGTACTCCCAGACTAATACAAATACAGACATGATATATAATGTGGTGCACATGTCGCAAATGAAATTTTACAAACATTGTCTTATAGACATATTTTTACTTTAATTTTGATATCAATTATTATTATGACTTCATTGAACAGTTGTTGCAGCACTACTACAATATAACCAGGTTTAAATGTAGTTTAAGAATATTACAAATATATACCAACGCAAGTTTTTTTGACTTTAGGGAGACTGACACGATTATGCCATTCATTTCCAATGTTTTATAGGACTGCTACTTTTGGAACAGTGTTTCCATGGCAACAGCGATCTCTCTGATTGGTGGATTTTTTTGTAGTATTACGGGTAATGGAGTTTGCTTGGAATTCTGCAATTTAGCACATTTTTAGAAAGTTTTTTTTTTATATCCCCAACCAAAAAGTGAGTTGAAATCACACTGACTACAGCCTTTTACAGAAACATACATCACTTAACCTCAGAGCTCCTGGCGTGTCTTGAAACCTCTTACACATTAATCACTACAACTCAATTTATCCAAGGGGAAAATGAATGGGATTTTTCCGGAAGCCGACTGTTGCGCTATACGCCACGGTCACTCTCTCTAAGAGTGATTGAATGTCTGTGATTGGATTTAGCAGTAAACCAATCAAAGCTGGAGCCGCCGAGCCAAAGTCTGACAAACGCTCCCTGTGTCTTTTGGTATTTCTCATCCCTTTTTGGTTAATAACAACTGTACTAGATCAAATATGTTCAAGTGACTGAGGGTTTTCACAAGCCTTCGGTGACGCACTGAATTTTTTTTAACTAAATGCGATCACATCAACCAGGCTCCTCCATCAGAGCTGTAAATAAGGTCTATTCACGTGCATCTGGACAGATCTGTGGTGTTTGCCGCCGGTGGGAGGGGTTCTCTGTGTGACTGCATTGGGGGTCTATTGTGTGGGTCACAATAGTAGCGGGAACCACAGATGCTTCTGTGAGGGAGGCAGCAACCCGTCTGGGTGGAAACAGAGGGACAGAGAAGGGAGAAGAGGTGGATAACGGGGGGCTGGGTGCCTGACACAGATAAAAAAAAAACAAAAAAAAAAAAACGTCTGCCTAGTCTTCTCCAGAGCAACGCCCCTCCCACAGCAGAGTGGCCCCAGAGTCAGAGCTGAGCAGATCGAGGGGCCGTGGAAAAACTGCTGGAGCTGCAGTCTGAGCACAAGAACCAGGGATGGGATTCTGGTTACAGTTACACTTTAGACTCTGTATTCTTTGTGATTATGATCTGAATGTATGCTATTATGGAAGACCACACGGTTAATAAAATATAAATATAAAATAATCAATAAGTATTACTATGAAATATAATTATTTTAAGGAAAAGTGACAGGAAAGTGTAAAGAACTCAAAAACATGAACCATAACGTGTAGTTTAATGGTCTGGTTTCTACAACTTTCACTTTGTAGTAAAAATCTGCTTTTAGTCTCGAAAGAAATAAAAATTTGATATTTATCATGATACCCATATCAACTAACGTGCAAAAAAAAAATCAGTCAGGTAAAATTATTTGTAATATGAATAAAGGTGCGGTCACATTTGCCACTGCTCTAGCACATATTTGCAAGCTAAAATCCAGTCATTTCAATAAGAATCCATGAAAAATAAAAGATTTGTTCAAAGGCAATAATGCTGATTTTGCAATATTTAAGTTGGTCACAATGAATCGTGGTGTTGAGCAACTACAAGCTTTACGGATTGCTTTGATTTGCAAATTTTGTTAATATGAAGAGGTACATAAAGAGAATGGGAACAGTCAGCATCAACAAATTATTATTAGCGTCATCACGTTAAATTTAAGTTAAAATAAAATATTAAAATATCTCCATTCAGTAAAACAATAGAAACTGGATTGCATAAGGCACATTTCAAAACAATTTACTATGATAAATACGTGCAAACCCGATGAAATCCAACAGCATTACAGCACTGCAATTGCAATTTACACAGGCACATCACAACATGAAAAACATTCATTGTACTCATAGACTACACTGTCCGCCTGCGTCACACTGTAGTTGCCCGTTTGCTGCTTGATTTAAATTACACCACACATATACAGAGATGTAAACAGCACAGCAGAATCTTGCTACTGACATTTCTACTATCACATGGTACATTCTGTCACGCTGTCCAGTCAGTTAAAAAACCGCTAAGAAAACCAAATATCGGAATACAATGGATTACAGTGTCACTTCAAAAACGGAAATAGTTCAAAATAACAATGTGTTCTAAATTCTAAACCTACAAGAAAAAGCAACTTAAGAATACTGGATTGATGCTATTCAAAAAAGTATGGACGAGGAAAAACATAAATAATGGGAGAGGCAGCGGAGAGAAAGACACAGAGAGAGAGAGCGAGCTGCAGTGAGACACGGCCTTTGTGCTGCCGTCAGCCGAGCACTGAGAGAGCGAGCACGAGAGAGAGAGGGAGGGGGAATGGAGGGCTGAGAGTGGGTGTGTGAACGAGAGAGCGCGAGAGAGACTGACAACGAAGGGAGGGAAGGAAAACACACACACACACACAAAAAACAACAACTATAAAGTAAAACGTATTTGATGCATGAATCCTTGAAGGAAAGTGCAGTGAACACAATGAAAACTGCAGCTTTTCTTCATTAAACTATCGCACAGGATGAGTGAAAAACTGTGTGCAAAAGAGAGCGCATGAAGGAGAGCAACGGCCCCTGAACCTGAATAAGCCACGCGCACACAGGAAGACCCAGAATAGCAACAGGAAACACGCCCCAGACTCTGAATACTGCAACGGCACAGCCGCGCAAAACAGGTCGAGAGCTGCACTGAACCGCTGCCTTCAACAGCATTCAGAGCACACAGAGACAGTCCATTTACAGCTCAAGAAGGACACCGTTACTCTAAACGCTTGCAGTAGAAATATAGATCACACTTTATATTATACTATGTATACTATGTAAAAATATAACTAGAAATGTAAAAACATGTACAAAATAAGTACATTGTACCAAATGATTCATTTAAATGCAAGTACATAACCAGTTATAGCTACCTAATATAAAGTTGGACCAAAACACACTAATAAAAGTAGATTACATTCTCTTCTGATGAAATTGTAAATAGTGCATGTTAACATGCAAAACACCACCGCAGTGCTAGTGTGTTCTGAGCAATTGCCAGAGTGTTGTGTTAAAAGTGCCAAGGGAAGTCAAAGTTTCCATCCTAATAAGACATTATAGTGCAGATGGTGTAAAGTGTCAATCAGAAATTTTATATCACAGTACATAGCTGACATGCATCAGGTTTTAGAGTGTTATTAAATGCAATAAGCTGTTAAACAACACGATGCATGATGTGTGGAATATCAATGCGAACATAGCTGATTTTTTCCTTAAGTCGGAATAAACACTGAAACAAACACTGTTAAAAACTCAAAAGTGTGTCAGTATATTAGACGTGTGCATTCAGTCTTAAAGTGACAGCAGCCTAATAAACCTGCCGCTGGCAGCAACATTAAACAATATAATATAAAATTATATATAGAGACATAACAGGAATCAAATTATAATTTA
>JAUCMS010000038.1:2560659-2575079 GCA_032357445.1 Enteromius radiatus
TGATTTATTACTAGAATTGTCAATGTTGGAAACAGTTGTGCAGCCAAATATATTTTTTGGAACCTGTGATTTTTTTTGTTTTGTTTTTTCCTCTCAGGATTCTTTGATGAATCTTTTTTTGAATTTTTTACCATATATAAAACATTTCTAAAATGTAAATCTATGCTTTGACTTTTTTGTTCATTTAATAGATCCTTGGTTAATAAAAGTAAAAATGTAAAAGTAAAAAAGTAAAAGTAAAAATGTACTGATCCCAAACTTTTGAACAGTAGTGTAACAGTAAACTACTGCAACAGTAGTTTTGAACATTACCCGTTTTAAATAAATGCTTCTCTTTTTAATATTTTAATGATCAAACAATCCTAAAAAAACTATTAAGCAGCTCAACTGTTTCCAACGCTGATAATAAAACAAGAGTAATGATGCATTGTTTCGCAGGAATAAATTACATTTTAAAATATTCTCACACAGAAAACAGTTATTTTAAATTGAAATTATATTTCACAATATTACATTTTTTCTGGAAAAACCATTAAATATCTTACTGACCCCAAATTTGTGAACGGTAGTGTATACACACATACACATATATACATATACAAATGCATACACACAGTTAGGGACATAAATAATTGGGCAGAGACAACTTCTCTCTAATTTTGGTTCTGTACATTACCACAATGAATTTGTATATTATATTATATAAATAAAAATACATGCATGAAAATACATGTACATTTACCAAGTATATACAGTATGCGTGTTGTCATATTCATAAAGTATATCAGCATATATTTTAATATATAAAACATGTTTATGCATATACATGCATGTTTGTATTTATACAAATATACACAGCACCACACATTATAACAAACAACTACTTATTTTGGATGCTATTAAATCACAATTAGTAGTTTGAAAGCACTACTTTTAAGTCATTTGCACATATCTTTTCTCTATAGTGGTTCATATAGAATATCTGCATGGCTGTCCTTATTTGCATTAAAGTAATATTTGCCAAACACAGACATTAATGCCCTAGCAACTTCAAAATAATCTGCTAAAGAAAACCATTCCAGGCTTCTTCTCAAGGTTTTACTCATTTTATCTTCAGGACATATTTATCTCTGGGCTAATTAATCTGACATGAAATAAGATCACATGCAAAAAATAAAAAATAAAAAGATTATCATTACAAATAAGCAGCGCTAGTATATTTTTGTACACAAAACAAGCCTGATTTAATATCAGCAGAGATATGGACAAGGCTGGTAGCTTTTAAGAATTATAAACCATCAAGTTCAAGCCATCCATTGCATCATTCATGCAAATCTGTGCTCCCAAAACCCTAAACGCTGCACATTTCTCTTGCTTACAACCAGACCTTTAAATACACAATTCACATCAAACGTACAAACCATTTCTGTGCATTAACATCCAAGAGTCACAAAGATCACCTGCAATGTTGATCAAAATAAGGCAAAGCCACTTTAACCTGTGCAAGCACAAACACAACCAATACAAATGCACAAGTTTCAAAACTACAAATGAAAACACTAAAGACAAGAACAGATTAACTGTTTTAAGAGAATTTCTTGTTTTCACATCAAGGCTATTACATAGTAAACAGTAAAAAAATCTCTGCTTCTGAGGGTCATTAAAACCCTTAATTTCCACAATGAGAGCACAGCAATCACATCTTTAAGCACTATTCTCTCATTCAGAAACAAGAGAGAGTGTTCCTGAGAAAGACAGAATAATACTGCTGATGATCACAGGATGGTAGTGACTCTTGGCTAACTCCTACACTGCTTGTAAGTACACACACACACACACACACAAGCATGTGACTTTCAGTATCACCTGTACTAGGATCAGTGCTATGAGACAATGCATACAGCATGGATTCTCCATGCATCTAATGAGATACAGCCTGAAATGTTAATACTAAGAAACTTGAATGCAAATAACAAACATCCCCTAGTTATGATCTAATTTCTCATTTGTTCACGATTAATCTCTAATATTAATGCACTGTTATTATTAGTCATGTCGCGCAATGCAAGAAAGAGTCCTGTAAATTACATGCATTTTGATGCTACACACCCCCAGGCTATAAAAGATGTATATGGGCTTTGTTTCTTCATCTAAGAAGAAACTAAGGTTTTGGAGGAAAAAAAAAAATAAGCATCAGGATCTAAAGCAAATTAATGTTGCTTGCTTAGACTAATAATAAAATGGAATAAAATCTGTAGTTTAAACAGCTTCAAAAGTAATCCACATGAACCCAGCAAACAAACAAGGGTCAGTCAGTCATTTTAAGAAAAAGAATAAAAAGTAAAAATATAATTACCCACTGGTTTAATTCATAACAACATTTTAAAAAAAGATTACGCATTACGTTATCAGAAACAACCCATCTATTTTTTGTTATTCATAATTTTGGACCACTGAAGATGATCCCCAGAGAGCACTAGACAAACAAAATTATTCGATAAACAAAAACCCTGGAACATTTTCCTCCAAAACCTTAATTTCTCTTCTGCTGAATAAATTCCTTTAGGCCTATTCCTTTTAAAACCTTTGGATGTCACAAATATCAGGGTGTCACAAATAGAAAATCTGTTTAGAACAGCAATTCCTCATTCTGTATTAATATAGCATTCCACACATCAGCAAATCTGGATGTCAACAACTTGTATTAAAAAAAATAAATAGCGAATAGCACATCATGTAACCTATTATTCATTCATTTAACTCCTTTCCAGCAAAAAATTCTTAGCATTGGACATTTCAGAGCATGCAAAAAGAAAAATGCATCACTAAAATGTGAGCATTTCAACTAAACAGACTCATTTGTAATTAAATTTACCAAATTAGCAAAGCATGCATTGCTACAACAGCAACGTGTACCTTACGACCTTAAAGATATTTAATCAATGAAATGGTTAAAAAAACAAACTACACACATGCATGGATGCCCTTTGTTTGCCACAAAAACATTAAGCACAAGTTACATTAGAAAATTTTTGTTTTTATAGCAAACATTGTGTCTCAAAAAGGGTTTAATTATCAATTAACAATGCATTAACAATCAAATTGCATGCATCCAAACCCTTAAAAAGCCTTAAAAAAGCCTGCATGCACACACAGAGTGTAAGTGGAGCAGCTCGTCGGCGGGGCTCTTTGCTGCATTAGATGCAATTATAAATGGCCAGGCGCAGGAGATGAGGCAGCCAATCAGATTTGAGCTCGCGTGTCAACCTAAGACCAACTGTCTCCTGCCTTTGACAGAAGGATTTTACCTCCATAATTCAAATCCCAAAGCAAAGCAGCCCGCTGCACTTACTCACAGCTCCCAGCCTGTTTACACACACTCACGGCCGAAAAACGCATCGGAACACACCCAAACGAGACGCGTTTCAAAGCAGACCGAGCTGAACGGTTTACGAGGCAACAGTGTTCACATTTAGCTCATGGATGCTAACATATTCTGTGTTTTTAGCATCGGAGAAGAGCCAGGGCAAGGGTAGGAATAAACGAGCCGTAATCATACAACTAGCGATAGCATTTCTCACCAAACCGAAGCCCAAACACATCCTTAAACTTAACGACAGAGCTGGGCTTTTCGTGAACGGCATCTGTGCTGGAGTCAGTTGCATAAACACAGCCACCATGTTGAGACCGTGTCTTAAGAACTAGTTTGACCAACAAACGTTAGCAGTTAGCCGAGAAATAACCAGTGTCGCTTTTCTGGGCCACTATACGTTTTTGTAACTGAACACATTAGACAGTTAGACAGCTAACCCTTTAAGACTAGTCTAAGCAGTTTACGAGCTGCTCTTTGCACGCAGCCTCGAAAATTAGCATTACTTCCCAATTCCTCGTGCCCCTCTCAGCACTGGACACAACCAGCCCAGAGTGAGACAGCAAAGCACTGAAAGCCAGCTCAGAAACAGCTGCTTATATGGACTCTGTTCGCTGGAAAAACACAGGCAGCCATTTTAGAGTAGACTGTGAAACAATGGCAGACTCTCTCTCTTTCTCTCTCGCAGCCGAGTACTGAGTTAAGCAAAGTTTACCTGGCTCCGGTTGAGGGTTTGTCCGGTGTTTCCAGGGCTCATGGGAGAGGGGTGATGGCTTCTTTGTTGCCAGGTTGGGTGACCCCCGCCGTACTGACCCATGTCCCCCGCTCCTTTGGCAGCCGCGTCCTGGCCCGCGAACTCCGTGGCGGGGAAGCTCTGGTAGCTCCGGGCCGAGCTCGGGGAGGTCAGGAGCTGGTTCAGGGTTGGGGTGGACGTGGGCTGAGGGGTCCCCATGTTGTATCTCTGGCTGTTGTAGGAAGCGGCGGTCACGTTGACGTTAACGTTAGTTCCTCCCGGCGGCGGTTGCTTGCCCGGCTGCCCCCCGGCTGAAGGCGGCTGGCTGTTTCGCGGGGAATTCACGCCGTAGCCCTGGCCCTGGTGGTACGGAGTCCGGTTAGGGAAGGCGCTGTAGTTGTTAAAGTGGTTCTGGTAGCCCGGCTCGTGTGAATTGGGCGGGTATGGGTCCATCCCCGCCGGCCCTGCCATGCCAGGGCTTTGTTGTCCGCCATGTTGATGAAAAGCGGGCCGGTTGTAGTGCTGGTTGTAGCCGTATGGAGGCGGAGGGAAGGCGGCCGGGTGTTGCGGACCCATACCGGGGTGGTTATTCCCGTCGGGATCATTCTGGCTATTGTTATTGTTCACCCTGGACGGATTCCCGTTACCGTTCTTCATGTCAGGGTCGCCTGCTCCTCCTCCCCCGGCAGCAGCGTTTCCCACATCGGCCCCGTCGCGCAGCTCCTTCTGTGCCGGGGATCCAGCGTCTGTGCTCTCCTGCGGCTTCTCTCCGAGCACCGGCTCGTCCTGCGGCTCCCGCTCCGGTTTCTTGAGTTCGGCGGGCGGGCTAGCGTTGAGAGTGGCGACCTGAGCGGCCATGATCTCTCTCTCTCCCTCTCCCTCTCGTTCACCGCGAGTCACTTTGAATATAAACACAGCGCTCTTACGAAGACGTTATAAAGCCCGCGTCCCGTAGCATTCCTTCCACTTTGAGACCGGAGTCGGTCTTCTCTCCTGAACGCGGCTCGAGTAGAAAAAGTTTCCTGGAGAATATAAATAAAGGTCCCGGGAATGGATTTAACCGACACCAATGTGTGTGTGTGTGTGTATATGTATGTGTGTGTATGTGTGTGTGTGTGTGTATGTGTGTGGAGGGGGGGGCCTCTTACAGAGCGAGAGCGCCAGAGAGAAACCGATCAAACCAGCACGAGGCTCCGCGAGACACAGCCATTTTACCGAAGCGCGTGGTCACATGCAAAACGCGTCATGGAGCGCGGATCCGGAGCGGAGCGCGAGAGAGGGAGAAGTGTGTCATCTCGAGGTGCTTTGACATAGTTTGGCTTCCAGCACCAAATACGCCTGTGAGCCTCGGCTTTTATTGTGAAATAATGCCCGAAATATGTGTTATTGGATTATTTTTTATGACTGAAACTTTTATATTATAATATATACGTGGCCTAGCACTCTTGGATCTATTTCTTTAATATCTACTTATTTTCTATGTACTTATTTATTTATTTAAAAAACTAAAACACTTGACCTTTAACCCTTGCACTCTTTACAATGCTTGCTTTCTTTTTATTTAAAAATATACTCCAACAGTATTATTCTCTTATTCTATAGGCCATGTTTTTTATTTACTATGAAAATTATCCTCTAAAACTAGTGTTTGCCATTCTTTTTATATTCCTTCAACTTTTTTTACTTCGTAAAAAAAGAGAGACCCTTTAACACCAACATTATCTATTTTTTTCTATTCTATCTACTGTACTGAAATGTAAAATAAAATGTTGTATGCAATTAAATGTTTAAACTATGTTTTTTCATAAGAAAATGTTTATTTAAACCTCACTGTTACAATACGAGGGTGCTGTTTCTAGGACATTATGCAGCTACCAGTGTGGTCGCTATGGTGTTGCTAAGGTCTTCTGGGTGGTTGCGTGTTGGCCCACCTCAATGTATTGATAATACTTTTGTATCTTTTTATCAGGTCCCTCTAGTTTGAGCTTGCATTTATTCAGCCATTTATCACCTGCAGAATGAAAATAGACCTCAGATCTGACTGGAGATCTCATCCATGTCTAGACCACAAAACTGTGTGACTTACAAGCTTAGTAAAAAAAATGAGAACGACTGATGGCAAATTTACTGTCATTACAAACACCCTTGGATTACAGCAAACTCCTGTTTTAAAATTAAAAAAAAAAAAAACATATAATGATAGTCTTGTGAAAAGTGTCCATGATTGTTTTCAAACAGGTTTCATGAACACTTCTTCCATCTACCATTGGTCAGGCAAAAAGATAAGCCCCGCCCAAACTCATGCTATTGGTTGAAGCCATGATGCTGTGATGGGCTGTCATGGTGCTCAACCAATTATTTAAATGTTTTTATTAAAAATAATAATTTTAAAATTAAAATGTTGAATATTAATATTACATTACTATAATAGTGTACTATAAAATAAGTTTTTTTAATTATTATTTTAAATTAGCAATTATTTATGTTTTAGTAATTTTGTTGTTCTTTTGTCATTTTTATTCGTTTTTTGATGTATATTTATTTCAGCTTTTTAGTCATTTTATTACTATTTTAGCACAGATTTTAATCATTTTATTACTTTAAACTTATTTCATTTCAATTAGTTGTCATGGTAACATTTCTCAAGGTAACTTTTTATATTATTATTTAATATTACTTTATTTCATTTAAAATTTTTCAATCTTTATATTTTATTTTATTTCAGTTAACAAAAATATTTTAATATTTTAAGAATTAATTAATTTTTTTATATATATATTTGTTATTTTTTCTAATATTTTTTATTTATATTTACTTGAGTTCTAAGTGACTCAGTTCTAACTAGCGCTGTCAAATTATTAATCGTATCCACAATAAAAGGTTTTTTTTTTTTTTACATTTTGTACCGTGTTTATTTATTATGTATATATTAGTAAATATTACACACATGCGGTACATATTTTCTGCAGTTGTAAATGCATTTATATATTTATTTTCTTATTTATGGTATTATATAAAAATATATTTAATATAAACATAACCTTTTTTAATACATTAATGTGTTTGTATTTATACATACTTGATAAACATACACAGTATAAACAAACATATTATGTAAGGAAAAACTTTTATTTTAGATGCGATTAATCATTTGACAGCACTAGCTCTAGCACTATTTTAGCACATGTTTTTTCGGTAATTTTTCAAGACAACATTTCTAATACATTTCTCTGTCTCTCTCTAATATCTAAGTATAAATTGCTCATCCAATTTTTACATTTATCCCAGTCTCATTTCAGTTAACCAAAATAGCATTCATCTTGGTTAACAATAACACTACAAAGAACAACAGTGTCTCTCAGATACAACAAGGTACAGTAAGGTAAAACATTTCACACTTAAGAGCAAACACCTCATTCTGTTTAGAATGCATGCCACTAATAATGTAACAAAACAATTAAAGAAATAATAATCCAACTATTCTACATCACATGAATGTAACAAAGCATTGCTAATATACGCAAGTGTTAAGGCCTAAGTGTGTTCTTGCATATTTCAGACAGCAAATGAGAGGGTTTATTGCAGCAGCATTATGTTTGATCTGTGCAGAGGACAGCATGAAATTACAGCCTGTGTGCTAATGTGTATGTGCGCATGTGTTCAGAGCGCGCGAGAGAGAGGGATGGAAAGGGAAAGAGGATGGGGGATGGACCGAGAGCAGGAAGTGAAAATGAAAAAAAAGTGAAATGCAGCGCAAGCCAGAGAGAGAAAGAGAGAGAGAGAAAACTGCGTAGGCCGCAGCAATCAAATCTGGCACACCAAATCCAAGCCTAAATTCAACAGCGCAGTTTGTATTTGGTTTGGTAAAGAGATACCGGAGAGCTCAGAGACAGCTCAAAGTAAATAACCAAATGGAAACAGCCATGCTCTTTCCCCCGCTCAAACACTGCTGCTCGCTTGCTCCCCACCCCCTCTCATCCTCTCTCTCTCTCTCTCTCTCTCCCTCTGTGTCTCTCCGCGTGCGTCTCTCTCTCTCTCTCTGTGCTTGCAGAAGCAGCAGAACTTTGTTATCTGGCTGTGGGGGATGGGTTCAATGCAGAACCTGCGCCTGCGCCTGACCTGTGTCGCTCGCTGCTGCTGCTCACAAACTGGTTTTTACTGTTGTGAAGTAAAATAGAGTCAAAAACCCTGTTATAAACGCGCTCTTGTGTGTGTGTGTGTGTGTGTGTGTGTGTGAGGAGGAGGGGGTCAGTCGCTCACTATATCAGCAGAAGTGCAGGGAGAATGTAGACAGCAGAGGGGGTTGGGATCTCTCTCTCTCTCTGCCGTTTTTGCATTTAAAATCAATTTAATGTCTGTTTCGAAGCATTTCTGCTGTTACTCTGGCAAATTAATATTACCGTTGGTAACGTGAAATCAGAATTGCTTTTTGAATGCATGTTCTTAGCAGTATTGCGTGCAATTCATTGGTTCATGTTTTTCCCCCCTAAGAAAGTGTTGTTGTTTTTTTTCATATTCCTTGATCTGAATATGTGACGCTTTCATACTACATATAATGCTAGCATATATAGAAACATTTCTAATTAGGCTTCTTTTTTTAGCATGCTCACATTTATTCTGATTGCATTGTGTAATCTACTCTTTTTTCTCAATATATGAACAAGTCCTACATTTTTTGTAACTTAAACATTATAGGTTTGCAATAGGGAGTTCATATTTACATTGAATGTGCACTTCTAGTATATTTCAAATCTTAAACGTATATAAATATATATAGGCCTACTAAGCCAATTAAATGCACTTAAAATGCACTTTTTTAGTAATGTTAAAGTCTAAAATTTACATTAAAATACGTTTTAAATTATTATATTTATATTATATGTATAACTGTGGTGTTATTCAATATTACATTTAAAGTTCAATTATAAATAAATAGTAGTATAATAAAGTGTACATTTACATACATTTACATTTAGTCATTTAGCAGACGCTTTTATCCAAAGCGACTTACAAATGATGACAAAAAGAAGCAATCAAAAGAACAGTTGTTTTTTTTAAATATATATATATATATATATATATATGTGTGTGTGTGTGTGTGTGTATATATTACAAAAATATTGAAGCATATTTAGTTAATCATAAATACTTGTCAGTATTTCTTCAGCTGGATATTTGACATTGACATTCCGTTCCACTTCCTTTTCATATAAATTTCTAAGAATTTCAAGCATATTTTTGTAAAGTGTATTATTTCTGTATTAAGTTTTCTTTTTAAATGTATGCTGTGCTTCTTTCTCACGAGGCAAGGTTAAGCTGAAATCTAGATTTTGTTAAAAAAACAAAAAGAGGTTCATGGACATGTTATTTGTCAATAAACACATGAACACAACAAGAATAACCCGGCGGCAGGCGGATTTTAACAGCGCTTAAGCCGATAGGTAGTTGTAATTGGAAGATTTAGGTTAAATGCTAAGAATCCAGCACAAAGACCTTCAGATTCAGGGCTCGTTGAGCGTCATTGACTTCAGGGGCCACCCTGCTTTGAAACACTTGGCTCCGGCTGCAGCTCCTGGGCTTTCAGACTGAGGGACCAGGTTGTATAGCAACAGAGAAGCTTGGCCACCAGTTCTCCCTCACTTGAAAAGAGTGAATCACAGATCTTTCCACCTACATGCCGTTCACATTCACTCTCTTAGTCATAGTTGTCCAAGGATAAACCAAGCATGTCTTTACCTCTAATTTCTGCTGCGAAAGCCTTCTGATGAACTCGGATGAGGAGCTTTCTCAAAGTCAGATAGCAGCAGGCCTCTGGCTGTGACGCAGCCCATCTGTGACAGCGCTGTGATCTACGACTGTTTACTCTGAGCTCCTCCACCACGAGTCTGAGCGTGATGCATCACCTGCAGTCCGCCGCCGAGGGCTCTCCCCGCCTGGCCAAAAACACACAACCGTGCTCAAACATTAAGCACAAAAACTCACTGGAATAGTAAGTGGAAGCTATTTATTACAACAGCCTGTTGATACGAGGTGAGCAGCTATTAGAGTTATTAAGAGAAGCCCTGTTGGCTTGAAATTAATATTTTGACCTTTAAATGTAAGCCAATATCTTTAATTCCAAAGATAATACGGTTTGAAACTCATTAAACAGTGCCCAAGGTATTTGGAAACTTATGTCACATTTGAAAATGCTCAAATGCTGCTAAAAACTGTCAAATAAATAAATAAAATTAGGTCAGAATATCTAGTATTATTTGATTTCTATTTAATTTTATTGTATTTTAGTTTAGTTTAGTTTGCATTGTGGTTGACTGCATGTCCTATAAAAAAATTACTAGTAAATTTTGTGTTTTTTTAAAGTGTTGAGGAATTATACTAAATTCCAAATATAATAAGGTTGGAAATGTATTAAGATAATATAGAAAATCTAAAGATAATATAAGCCACTGTTTAAATGTGAACTGAATGTAATGTTTTTGGATGCTGTATTGCATGTTAATTGCAATTAAATTCAATTATAGTATATATTTATATCAAATGCAGTTTAAAAATGTTTTTTGACCTACTTTTCAATTTTCAACTTCAACATATTGAAATATTAAACTGCCAATAAATATGTAAATATTTGTATTTCTATCATTTGAATTGGAACAGAATATGTATATTGTTTTATCTTGTATTTGTATTTTAAAAATTAAATATTAATTTGTCCCTGTGTTATCTTTTGGACTTCAAAATAACATTCATACAGCTTTAAGCATCCAATTACTTTTTTCAACTTCAGGTTGAAGAAGTGCATTTATTCTTCCATTCTTCCATCTATTTGTAAAGTATTTGCTTGAAAGGTGTGCTTGTGCCCAGAAATAACCAACAGTAATCAGTATAAAACACCAATGGCTTTCAAAAAAGCTCTACAAGGAGTGCTTCTGAACATCTGAACCACCAAAGAGGTCATAAGTTCATGAAACGTGCCTCAGGTTGTACTCAGTGTCAATCGGTGAAAACTGATTCAGTGCTTTCTAAGGACCGGATCTCGACCGAATCTCTTACTTTCCAGATAGCAACAAATCAAACCCTTCTCTTATAAGTTGCTGAAAACCACTTGCTGCTGACACGTTATAAACCACATCGTGTTTATAGTGCTCTGAGGTGAAAGCCACAGGTTTTGATCCTAAACCAAAGGCATCTGAGGCTATAGATTTGTCTTCATAGTGTGACTCAACCACACAGATTTGCATGCTTTTGCAGTTTTCCTCCAATTGTACACTGTTAAAGTTCACTGAGAGGGTTTGTAACCACACTCGAGTTTTTCTGAACTGTAAAAAAAAGTATTAACTGCAAGAATAGATAAAGCCAGTGTACCGTAAATTAATAATCATTTATGACCCAGTCAAAAGACAGTAAAACTGTCAGGCTAGAGAAAAAGAGTCCTCATGGCAGGTACTTTTTTCCCCATTTTTTCCCTAAATCCTATGGAATCCAGTCTGGGAATGGAGCCATTGGATTGTCAAGACAACTCAATAATCCAGAGTGGAATTTTCTAACAAGACCGGAGCCAGGTTTGGCACAGAAACGCTTGCACATTCAGCAACGCATCCCGGGTGCTGTGAACGCTAACTGTGTTCTTCACGTGAGCAAAAAGCATCCAGAGCATTGTTGTAAAACCCTCTCTATGGAGTGTGCAGAGGAAGGAAGTGGCACTTGGAGCGGAGCTCATTCACAGACTAGCTGATAACCAAACTGACCAGCTCTGTTTCACACACACTGACAAAAAATGAGGTATCCTGAATATTTAATCCAAACAGGCCGGTGATAAAACTAATGGAAACTCATTTTCATTGGACGTTACTGGAGATATGATTGTGTAGTACAACGAGCAGAACGGTTTTAGAGTTCGGATGAAACAACTGAAATTTACATAACTGACATACTGCTGGCAGCTGAGCACTCATCTGACACGATCACAACACTACTACAAACTCAGCCTCAAGAGCTGAAAAACAGCCTTTGAGCAAAGAATTTTATTAGAAAGAGTATTATTAAGGTGACAGTGAATTACTAAAGATAGATATACAATATATTTTCATTATTACTTTGGATTAATCCCTTGACTTGGTAGTATATATATATTATATGGTAACAGTTTATTATAAGTAACACTTGTTAACTATTATCTACGACTTTTTCCTAATAAATTCTTAATTTGCTGCTTATTAATAGTTAGTAAAGTAGTTGTAGGGTTATTGGGTAGGATTAGGGATGTAGAATAATGCATTAATAATGCATTAATATGTGCTTAATTAGCATTAATAAATAGCTAATATTCTAGTAGTATGCATGCTAATAAGCAACTAATAGGTGTAACTGTAAAATAAAGTATTACCATAAATATAATTGTTTTAAATAGAAAAAACAGACAGGAAGGAGATTAATGGAGCAGGAAGAATAGTACAAGCTTTGGTTTTTATAAAAGCACTTTATACTTTGCCAGGTGGAGAGAAAACTGACTGATCACCTCAAGATTTGTGCTTCTATTAATTACTTCCTTCTGGCAAAAGTTACAGATTTCCATATTATAAATTTAAATGGGTATAATTCATATGTGCCTGTATAAATGCAATGTTTATTAATAGTTTCCCCTTGAGGACAATAAAGTTCACTTTGACTTTGAATTTAGCATTTGATGAGAATATTCTTTTTAAATCATTAAACATTTAACAATATATTGCAATCTCTGTTTTTTTTTATTGCAGACTTTAGCAGACGTTAGCATGTCAGGCACACTTGGAGACATTGTTGGTGACAAAGTTTGGGAAGTAAGAGACCTAAAAGTTCATTTAAAAATGACACTTAAATCTACAGAAGCTTTTATTCGAGCAGTTTGATTCATGGGCTGCTTTTACAATGTCTTTTTTTTTTTTGTTTGCAGCAAAACTGAAAATTGCATAGTTAGGCATGTACATGTACAAAAATGAGGGAAAAATATAAAAAAATATCTTCATTTGTGTTCTGGAGTAAGAAACTCATACAGGTTAAGAACGGTGAGTAAAAGATGAAAAATATTAATTCTGAAAAATGAAAATTCTGTCATTAATTACTCACCCTCATGTTGTTCAAATCCCACAAGACCTTCGTTCATCTTAGGAACACAAATTAAGATATTTTTGAGGATATCAGAGAGCCATCTGTCCCTCCATAGACAACAATACAACTGAAATGATCCCAGGTACAGAAACGTAGCAAAAACATTGGTAAAACATTTCTTACTGATGTTTTTACTACGTTTCTGGATCTAATGACATCATTTTAATTATTGGGTGAACTAACCTTTTAAGCGAACGTTTCCATTTGATTTCCTTTTCACTTTATTTTTGCAAACATTTGAGATATTGAAAAGGTCTTGTTTTTCTCTACATGCAGGCACCTTTCAGCCTCAGTAAAAAACCACAAACAGAGAATAAGATCATGCTTGTCTTCAAATACTACTGTGACAGCTTTATCACTAAATGCTAAGTGGCCATTTAATCCTTTTCAGCAGAGAAGAGTGGCCCTGGCTCATCATATCGGCATGTCATCCGTTTCAAAAAGTGAAAATAGACCAGAAAAATCTGTAGCTGTCACACTGACAAATACTAACACAAAGCTAATATCAGGCCTACATATTCAGGTCGAAGCACACAGCATTGTCCTGTCACTGAGAGGGACTACTTTCTTTACACACTCACAATTCAAATATGGTAGCAACATTACATTGCAATAGTTAAAAATATCATGTTTCTTCACAGGAGAATTTTAAGAAAATTCACCCACAAATGAAAATTACACCATAGACTACTCACCCCCAAGCTATCCTACGTGTACAGTATATGACTTTCTTCTTTCAGATAAACACAATTTTTGAAAATTTATCCTGGCTTTTCCAAGCTTGGTAATGCTAGTGGATAGCGGCTTTTTGGCTAACCTATAACTCAACATATGACGCAACTTACATCAGACGCCATACGTCGAGTCAGAAGTCAGCCAAGAAGCCAGAACTCTGCACTCTCACTGAAAATAACCGGAAGTCAGATATTTACGTTATAATAAAAAAATAAATAAATCTGCTTCAGAGGACATGTGATAACCCCCCGGAGGCATATAGGTTAGCTTTACATCGCAGTAGTTGCAGATATATCTGCTTTACGGAGCTTGCAAAATTAAAATGAAAATGTAAAACCCTAATTGATCCGTGCCGTAATACCAAATAGACGTGCGCAGAATGTGGCGGCTCACGTGACCGCGGTCTGTTAAGCCTGATAATTCTGCAAAACACTCCAG
>JAUCMS010000038.1:2583202-2595214 GCA_032357445.1 Enteromius radiatus
AATCACAGTTCCGGGGGTGTGTGTGTATAAACAGTCCGGGTGGAGTTAATACTCAGGAGATGGTTCCCGCTGGTGCCATTCGGAACGAGCCACAGAGGCGCGGCTTGTAACACTGAGTCTGCTACTTCCTATTTAAACTTGAGTTTTGAGCAGTGAAGGGTAGTGCATGTTGTTTGTCGTTTTTTCCGATCACAAATGCAGACATGGTTTACAATGTTTACAAGGCGTGAAGCAATACAATACGTAAAAAGATGCAGCATTACGTTATGGTAAGGGGCTAATCATTTCCACCAGATGCTTGAGGTATTCAGCCAATCATAATGCACCGAATAGCTGGCCAATCAGAGCACACCTCACTTTTTTAGAACAATAAGCTTTGTACAAATCGACCCATTTTGGAAGGCAGGGCTTGAAGGAGAAACAATAATGTACAGTATGTGGAAAATAATGTGTTTTTCTAACCTTAAACCACATAAAGACATTGAATTACACCAAATAATGTTCTTTTTAGCAATGTCATATGACCCCTTTAAACAGCTGATTCATTCAGAAACTAAGAAAGTGACTATCTTTATGAATTGATCATTGAAACATTGACTCAATCATTCAATAAAAAAAACACCACAATGTTACTCTGAAGCACAAAAATACTCTGCTTCGTCTTTGATTAGAACTATATTTTCATCTGCAAAACTGAAAAAAAAAAACTGACAATGTTTTGTCTAAAATGTAACTCTCTCTATATCGTAACTTTTGTTTGCTGAACTCTTGTATAAAATTAACATCACATTTGCGATCATGCGCTAATAAGCTAATATCTAAGAAAACTGTACTATTGCTGGTGTTATGTTATTAAACCATTTAAAGGGGACATGTTATGCCCCTTTTTACAAAGTGTAATATCAGTTTCTGGTGTCCCCAGAATGTGTCTGTAAAGTTTAAAGCTCAAAATACCCTACACATCATTTATTATATCATTTTGAAAATGCCCATTTTGAGCGGAAACAGAATCACTTAATTTAAAATGCTGTGTAAACATACAGTGTAAACATTGTATCAACCCATTTCTTTTATAAACGGCATTTACCTTACAGTACTTTCTGCTTCTATCAGCCTTAATGGCATGTAGCACAGTTGACTTTCCGTTCTTTCTCTTGACATATACGTTGGCATTCCATGTCCACTATTGCCTGTTTCTTTAAATGCAAATGAGCTTTTGTTCCCCCGCCCTTTTTTCCAGAATAGAGCTGCGCCATTACAGCTCGTACCTGCTAAAAACATCGTTTTTCTTTTATGAATGGTAGAGCTCGACCGATTTATCAGCAGGCCAATATTATCGCCCGATATTAGGCATTTTCCAAACTATCGGTATCAGCATTTATAATGACCGATAAAATAATATTTCAAAAATAAAAAGAAATGGACGAAACACCCTTCAACTATGTCATGAGGGTTGGCGTTGTATAATTTGTCCAGCAGAGGGCACTCTACACCGTCCCTGTTGGCAACACTCGTGTATAACGCGCCACACTTCCTGCAACCTGCTGATGATCTAGAGTCGGGCAGAGAGAACCAGTTATACGCGAGTGAGATCATCGGTGAAGTGTGTTCATGGTGAGTTGGTCACGAGTCATACATTGCTTGAATAACAATTAAAAGACCCCATCAGTTCTCTTAACTCAAATAAGCATGACAAAATTCATGTCTAGTTTTGCTGCTGTGAAGCGAAATTAGCTAGTAATTAAAAAAGTATTATTTTGAGCTGAAGCAACTATGTTCAATCCTTCTAAGTTATATACATATATAATTCCATTTACAGCATCATTCTAACTGTCTTCTAATAGACTTCATCATGAATGTGTTTGGATTTTCAAGGCATAATTTTGTGACATACTCGATAATGTCAGCTCGCATATCGTTACAACAACAATTGTGATAATAGCGCATATGATAAATATCGTAAGCCCTGTGAAATCTGCTTACAAATGGGTCATGTTTTAAAAGCCAGAGTGCTGGACTGCATTCGAAAAGGCCTTTAGGATTCCCTGTTGTCCACAATGCCATCCTGCATTAAATTAACAACCCACACCCAGGGGAAATCAGGGAAACTTGCTGTAAATTGACAATGCCCACACCCTTCCACTCCCTTATTTATAGTTTCAAGCTCAATAACCTTGTTATTAAAGCAGGTTCACAAGAAGCTCGCATACATCTCTGAATTAGATATATGAAGTAGAAAGGCTGCCATCTGCCACAGCGATAAACACCAATTTAACCAAACGGCGAAAAAGTTTAAGCGGACGCCTCAATTGGATCTTCATTTTCAATATAGATGCATTAACCGTGAATAAAAATCTAAAATGCACTACAAAAAATTCAGTTTAAGGACGTCTGGATGCATTTTTATTGTCCACTAGATTGCAAATAAGAAAAGGAACGCTGTAACAGAATAACATGCCAGTTGCAATGTTGCAAATTCAGAGCAAAGCTGACAGGCACGGATGCTGCTCAGTAAGAGACGAGGGGTAAAGCATGCAATTTCTTATTATTCTGTAGTGCAATTTTGTATTGAACAAGCTTATTTAGTCCAAACTCTGACCTTTACTCTAGTATCAAGTCTAAAAAAATCCCATAGGTGTGAAAACCTATGTGACTAAGCTTCATTAGCACTGTCACTCGGTAAACTGCTGTCAACAGATGCATATGATTTATGCTCATTAAGCTGCATGATCTCCATGGACTGTCTCATGCTTTAATTATGTCACTGCATTAACAACTAGTCTGGTTTTATACACACTACATGATGTTGTGAGTGATTAATGCCTTTCTGTACTATAACAGTCTTACACAAGTGACAATGTACAAAAAAAATTACAAACTCAAATGAGATTCAAATGAAATCTAAGGTGTGAAAAGAACAGAAGGGAACCTAACTTACAGAGAGAAAACACTGACTGAGCAGAAAGTTAATCAAAATTAGCAGCTTAATATGTGTAGCTATATCTGAGCTTCATAAAATGACACCACTGAACTGTTTGGCATTCATATTTCTTGATTACATTTGTGAAGAACACCAAAACATTGCATTATTTAGCACTTTATTAACTGTTTTGTGCTTGTGTAATTCTATATCTGTATCTGCACTTATTGAGGGATAATATTAAAATGTTAAATAAAAATGGGCTGAAACAACACGACGCAACACAACATTTTGTCACAACTTAACTATGTTCAGTCCTTAAGTTGTGTGTTTTGGACTTAAGAATTATTAGCATTAGCAGGAGAGTACATTTTTTTTCCAGTAAAGACAACAAATGTTAGTGGTTATTCATGATGGCAACATGATGATGATGTGTCAGAACAAATGTCCATGTCAAATGATTAATCGCATACAGAATAAATGTTTTTGTTCACATATGTATGTTTACTGTGTATATTTATTGTGTATAGAAATACACACTTATTTAGAAAATATTTGCATGTATATATTTATATTCTTATATTATATATATGAATATATTTAACATATAAATATATACATAGCACACACACATGTATTATGGAAAAGAAAATATATTTTGAATGTGATTAATTGTGATTAATCATTTGACAGCACAAGTTTTTATATATAATATCAATTATAAGAATATATACACGTAAATTATTGCTTTCAAATGATTAGCCCTGGAGAGTTTTTTTAACATTATATATATGTATATGTACAGTGTATATTTATTACATATATATATAGTAATACACACACACATAGAGCATATATTTTGAAAATATTTACATTTATACATTTATATATTTATTATTCTTTCCTATTTATTCTTATATTTTATATTATATATAAATATGTTTAATATAAAAATGTAACATTTTCTTAAATATATACATGCGTTTGTATTTATATATACATAATAAATATGCATAGTATGCACATATATATTATGTAAACAAAAACATTTCGGATGACAGCACTAAAATACATAAATATTTTCTAAATATATGCTGAATGTGTGTCTTTACATAATAAATAAACAGTACGAACACATATCACATATTGGATGCAGTTAATCATGTTTATTCATTTGACATCACTAGTTTTAAATGAACTTGTTCAGCCTTGTTGAATGAACCTACACAAATTGAGTTGAAAGGTTTTCCTTAACTTAATTAGGGCCTATCGCATCGCAGGAACTATTTCATTGGCGTGTTCACACTACAGGAACTAGGAACCGTTTTAGTTTCAGGAACTGCGTTTGGAGGAACTCAATTTCCTCCTACTTTGGAGTAGGGTCTAAAGTAGTTCCAGGAACTGTTAGTGATGTAAGTTTAAGCTGATTGGCTAAATGTGTATGAAAACGCCCTCACCCGCCATACGGTATAAACATTGTATCATTTATAAACGGCATTTACCTTACAGTATTTTCTGCTTCTATCAGCCTTAATGACATGTAGCATTGACAGCTGACTTTCCGTTCTTTCGCTTGACATATACGGCGGCATTCCATGTCCACTATTGTGAAACCCACGAGACACAACAAAAACACAGCTTCGATCACAACATCCTCCATCCTCCGGTTGTTCACATTGTTATGCTTTGCTTTTTCTTGTTGAACGCCGCGCACAAATGATGTCGCGGTCGCCTGGCTTACGTCACTTCTTCAGTTCTGGAGCTAAGACGTTGCGAAAAGCCCTATTAAATGCATTGAGCAAACAGTATTTTGCTAGCACATATAAATAAAACATCAACAAAACGATCTCAGTCAGATCATCTTCCTCACAGCAGCGTACCTGTATGTGTATCACATCATTTTACAAAGCGAATGAAAACAGAGGTCAAAAACTATCAAACGGTGCTCATGGTGTGCTTTCTGCTCCTTTAATGCAGTGGAGACACCACAACACGGACGCATCACAAACCAATCCCAGTGTGAGAGTGAGCACTAAAAGAGCTTCCAATTTCCTTCGCAGCCCTCAGATCTGTGCCTCCACCGCTGGGAAGCAGGTAGAAAGCCCTGTCTTCTCACCCACTGCTTAATCTCACCCGCAATCATGCTCAGTGACAGGCGCACAAAGCCAGACACCAAGCACAACAAGGCCTTGCTATTATGTAACCAGCGACAGCTGGGCGAGCAGAGGAGGGGCGACCCAGCACTTTGTGACACCCAGACGTGACAATCAGGAAGAGGCCAAGGACGGAGAATGGAGGGAGGGGAGAACGTGGGGGGTGTCAGGGATAAAACAGGGTGGATGTGGCTTATGCTAATGCAGGAGGAATCAAAACACAGGCGGCGTGAGGGATAAGGATGTTGACCTTTCTCTTAGACGCCCATCGAGCAGACAAAAGCATCCAGGCCTTGAGTGTTACGCTGCAGTTAATGCGTAGCTTGATAAGGAAGTCCAGATATGGGACAGCCAGAGCAAGTTATTAGATTGTTGCTCGTTTGATCTTTTTCTATCTTTTCGCAAATGATCATTAAATTTCACAAAGAATTACAAAGTAACACATCAAATGAAAGGTGAAATTGTGAAGAAGAGAGACTCATAGAGGATTTTCTTGTAAAACACAATGTTTCTTTTGTTTGTAGAAATAGCTAAAGTACAATGCATGGGTCAAAATTATGGATTTTTCTTTTATGCCAAAAATCATTTGGATATTAAGCAAAGTTATGATTAAATGATTAAATTTTGTACTTGTGACTTAGTTTAATTGTACTGAAATGTCCTAAAATGCATTAATTTTTCTTATGCAGTAAATATAACTCGTATTTATCTTATATATATATATTTAATTATAACTTCTTATTTTCATATGAAGGGAAAAAATTGTGAGGGACTGAAAAATAAGGTAATATAAAATAGGCATAATTGCCTTTTTTTTACTTTTTCTCATGATATAAATATGACTCTTATTTTTGTATTAAGAAATGGAAAATATACAATAAGACACTATAAAAACTCTCCATATTTATTTATTTTCAGATTTTAACTGTATTAGTTTTTTTTATGGTCAACTGGATAATGTTACCAGTTCATTTTTATTTTTAACATCAAAACAAAACAAAACATTACAGTAACTTGGGAAGGAAAATGAAACAAATTCTGTCACAAAATAATAATAATAAAATAATTAAGTAATCTTCATATTTTCTTGATATTTTTAGGGGGTGGAGGGCTTAAACCTGTACACTTTCAATAAATATTATTTATTTTTGTGCAGCTGGAAAGGAAAAGGTCTAGTTGCACCATATAAAGGGAACTGACTTTTCTTTATTCTCCAGTATAAAGTAAAAGGTGACATGGTGCCACAGTGTTCAGAGGCACCCAAATGTTTGATTGAATTCCCGTCACATTCCACATGATGAGGCGTTTCTTAGCAGCCGTCTCACAGACCTCCTGTGCCAGAGAGCCATGTTATTGGCAGACGCTCCTGGAGCCAGAATAGCAGGAGCTAATCAACAGGAAGCAGAAAGATTTGGCCGGGAATCCCAAATACTTGAGTCAAATGACAGAAATGAATGTGAGGAACCCCTGTCTAGTGTGCTCGGATGCCAAAAAGCGACAGGGGTTCCTCACAGGTCTTTACACCAGTGCAGGTCTATTAGACTGAAGGTGGCATTCATAGAAGCCATTACACTTTTTTTCATGATAATTAAACATAGCGTTAATATAAAATTCCAAACTTGATAATAAATATTATTTTAATATTTTAATGAAATAATAATAAATAAAAAGCAATTGTATTTGTTCCTAATATTTAATTTGAAACAATAATCATTATTTAAATTCATAAGTGCTGTTTGTTGCACAGCCTTTAGTTTATGCAGTAATTTATTAAATAATGAATCATAGTAAGAATTGTATGGTTAAATGTGCTTAATTATCCTGGAATATCTGAAAATATATTTAATGTTCATATACTATATGACTCTTATTTCCGCATAAATAATAATAATAAATAATAATTCACCAACGCACATACATCATCTTTTATAATTGTCATCATACACTTATAATTTTACTATAAAAAAATAAAAATAAATCCATAATTTAAAAAAATCTGACCATCAAAACAATTGTAGAGCATGCATGTATGAGTAGATTCTATTCAAAACATCTTGGGATTGTATAAAGCATTTCAACTATAAAACTTTCAAACTCGACTAATGCATGAGTGCGCATATTCCCGTTGCATTAACAGAACTATCAATGTATCTAGAGGTCAGAGTACAGAGAATCCTGTTCCCCAGAGACTACAGCCTTCAGCTCGGACTGGGAGCGTTTCAGGACGCTTTACTTGTCTTCATTCGACCGTAAACTAATAATATAAAAATAATGTCTTCAATGCCACTCTTTAAGTACCTCAAGTAGCTGATTCGGGTTTAAAAATCTAGCCTCAGTGTTCTTTTATGGAGTTTTTTCTTACTTGATAACATCATACTCCAGTCCAGGTTTTCGGCGCGATCCTCGCTTCAATTTACTGTGTGTGCTTTCAGAGCCGCAGCACGCGCTGACAACCTTCGGGATTCCTCCGCGGCTCACTTGTGTGTGTGTGTGTGTGTGACACTCAGGGGTTTTTAATGCAGTAAAACTACTCGACGTCCGCTAGCTGTATTTGAGATCAGCTTTCCGTAAAATATTACTTGGCTCGTTTTTTATTGACCACTGAGCACTTTTAAGACATTCGAGAGAGGAAGGATTTTAATTAACTTAGGCTCTATTTCGCTCATCTGCCCTGTCTCTTACACATACAATGCATTCCTGTGTCGCTCCGCGCGTGATGTGGCCGGGCCTGCCTGCTGTTCCTGTAAACTCCCGCCTTTACTAAAGCAAGCTGAAGCAGAGAGAAATGCTGCTGAAGTCGAGCTGTGTGTGAGAGAAAGTGTTTCTCTCTACACAATATACTGAGAGTTACACTGCTGTTTTATATTATGGAGGCTACTGTTGTACATAATGATTTTTATTAAAGTTTTAAGGTAAAGTAAAATGAATTAAAAGTCAATTAATTAAATGTAAACATGAATAAACACATTTATCGAACATGTGCCATGATATTCTTCAATGTACCTTGGAGTACAATGTAACTACTGTTTACATTGTAGTCCAACTGCTTTTACAAAATGATAACAGGACTTTTTTATTTAAATCCAAATATATTTCTACAGTAAATTTCTAACTATAGACTAGTTCACTTAAATATGAAGTAGGCCTATCTGTTATTAGTTACCCATTATTTATGCTTTTAGCTTATGTTATCTCAATGAAGACAAAATAGCAGTTTTAGCACACAAATTTAACTCACTATTTTTATAAAATCACCCCTAATTTACATCAGATCAGGAAATAAGCCTAAATGTAGAATATATTGTACAAGCTATATTGTACATGCTGCATAAAACGCAAACTTTTAAAAGCAGATCTCAAAGAGCAATTTTTTGAAAATGATATTGTCTCTTTGTATACTATGAAAACGCAAATTTGAATTTTTTTTCGGAAAATCTGTATGTGAACGTTTTTAATTTCTAGTATCGTTATTGTTTATTTATTGTTATTGTGTAAACATACTCATACTGTCATATGAATAAGCACAATGTGAAAATTATTTTTAAATTCCACAGAATAACATTAAACTACTTCAGTTTGTCACAAGGGAGTAAAAATGCCAGATATTTCTTTTTTTCCCAGTGAATTACTCTTTATTGAACCTTTATGTGTCTATGAGCAACAAAACCATTTTTCTCTTTTACTTTTTAGAATCCACAATCGCATTTATCAACAGGACTATCAGTTTTCCTCCATTAACCTCAGTCACGTCTTCAAAACACTTTCTTTTAAAACTTTCTCTGTGACATTTATTAACACTCTGCATTAGAATTTAAAGGTCCAGAACAGAAAGTGAGCGATATATCTTCCGCTCAGTCTCGCCATATCTTAAAAGGGGTTTGCGCTGTAAAATTTCATGAAATGTCAATTAATCCGTAGGCCTTTGCTGTTTTGCATAGCGATCTTAACAGGGGGCAGCAGCGCAGCTCCGCGTGAGGAGAGACCGTCGATCTCGTGGCTGGAGTTGTGCGGGGAAATGAGATTCCAGCAGCCCTAAGTGACAGTTTACGGTCTCTGATTTGGTTTGGGAAGAGATTGCCAGGCAACAAAACCAGCCTGAGTCCTGAATGAAACAGCCATCTGTTCCACGGCCCGCTAAAACTGAATTAATTTCACATAATCCTGGAATTCAGAGCTAGATTGATGTCTTGGGTAAAACGCTGTAGTTCCTGGAGCCCATCTTCGTCTGTGTGATCTTATAACCTGGCCTCGTATTATTGTCTTCTTGGAGTATAGCATATTTGGCACCTTATGAAAAGAATTAGGGCAAATTTTACATTTCCTTTGTCACAAAAAGTACAAATCCTGAAGATCTCCTTGCTTCACCCTCAAACAAAAACACTAAGCAGACAAAGGGAGAGTGGGCCGGTGCATCTGCGGTGTAAATCAGGTCATACAAGACTAATCCCTTTGTGTATATGTCATGTTTGGAGGGTTTACCTCGCAATCCAAAAACCAACGCAAAGAGGGCAGCTTTGAGCATTTCACATCCTTTCTTTTGCAGCTTTAGATGTACTTACAGTTAGAGATTTATCCAAACCCCCGTAACCGTGAGAATGACATCACAAATTGTGTGTCTTGTCTTGTTCGAATACCTTTGTAAGCAATCTGACTTATTAATTTTACCTACAGTAATGATAATAAAACAAGCAAAAATGCACCTACCCTGTCCAGTTCAACAGTTTTTAACAGGCCAGCATCAAAAACAAAGGAAAAACATGTTTAGGTTTTTAAAGTTGTGAGCTATTGTATACTTTTATGGTGTTTAGTTTTGCATTTCAGCTTGCTCTGTTAATTTTATAAGCCATCTGACTAAATACAGACCCTTTTAGGCCCTATAACCACCCAGAATAAAGTCATGAGCTGTAATTACCTCACTTTTACCATGTTTTGCACAATATTTTGAATGTCAGATTGTCTGCATACCCACATGAAAAAAATACAGTCAGAAGGCCTACATACTATGGTGTTTTTGAACCATACTATAGTAGAGCACTTGAATTCATTTGTTGTTGTAATTCTAGTTGCTGTGGTAATATAACAGCTATAGTAATATAAACAAATGACATCACCTGATTCTGTACTAGGTTTTCTACAACTATTGGGTATATTGTACTACAACGTACAACATAAAAAAATTTATTATACTACAGTTTTAGTTTATGAGTTCAATATAGTTAAAACTACAGTGTGCTGTAGCATTCATTAACAAAGTATATATATATATTGTTAATGAACCGTACTATAGTAAAGTGTATTGCGTAATGCGTAGTAGTAAAGCATACTGTATATTTTATAGTATTTACATATATATACTATACACATGAATATACTACCTAGCCTTAAACGGACAAAGTTATGGTTGTACTTTACTTAAATTTGGCCATGTTTTGCTTTTCAGCTCACCTCTATGTAGTAGTAAAATCACACAGGTGTTGATTTCATGCACCTGCCGACTGTGTTGTGCTGCGCTCATCCCAGGTCAGAGGTCACAGGAAATGTGGCATAGCAACCTGAAGCACGTTTTCTGTTAAACGCAATGAATTGAGAAGCACGATTGCCTGTGGTGTGTCTGAGACAAACAAACACAATGACTGAATGAACCGAGGAGGTCGCGAAGAGACCGACCCATCAGTGAGGAAACAACGAGACTGGAAATGACGGCTCGAACCATAATAAACAATAGCAAAAATTAAAAACAGATGAAATGGAGTCTTCTGTGATTTAACTCGTGATCTCAAATCTCAGTCATGTCCCAAACTGCGCTCATTCTCGCTTTCTTCTCTGTCGTGTTCATATCTTTAGAAGAAACACGTTTTAAATGAAGGAAGCCAGAAAAAAAGGACAGCCAGAAAAGGGTGTCTGGCAGGGCTGTGAGGAGGGTGTGCTATTTTGAGCGAATTCTTTATAGTGCTCTCGCCTCAATTAATTAAATGGTGGTTCTACAATTTATAAACGCATTGACAGCATAAAGGAAACCTCTATCAGGAAATACAGCGATGATGAGATCCATAAAGGATTTTAGACAACAGCAATATCTTTCAGGGCTGTAATTAAGTGTCTGAGCATGTAAAAGCAATAATTAGACCGGCGCATACGACACTCAACACTGCCATCTAGTGGTGGAGGATGTGAAGCAAACCTTTATGATGACTGGTTTGAGTGACTGCCAAGTAAAAGAAAAACATGTGGCATTTGTTGTCAGCATTAATATGAGCACAACAAAATATGATTTCTAGACTAAAGCGCATGCTGCGTCTTTTCCATGCAGGATAAGTATTGCATATTTTCAGAAGTTTTTCTAGATATGGCAAATTAAGACTGAATCAGATTTTCACATTTATTAAGGTTGAATACACTACTGTTTACATGTTTTGTGGTTGATAAACATTTTTGAAAAAAGTCTTTCATACTCAAAGGCTGCTGTGTTTGATTAAAAATATTGTGAAATATCCTTATAATAATTTTTTTCTTTTTTAATATATTACATGCATGATCCTTTAGGAATGATTCTAATATGTTGATTTTTTGCTCAAGAAAATGTTCATGCTATTATTAGCATTGATAACAGTTGTGCTACTTCATATTTTTTGGAAATCATACACTTTTTCAGGATTCTTTGATAAAAAGTTAAAATAGAAAGTTCAAAAGAATAGCATTTTTATTATTATTATTACTCATTATGTATAAAGACACACACATACAGTGTATTTGGAATATATTTATATACATTTAATGCATTGATATGTGTGTGTGTGTATATATATATATATACAAAAACCATACTAATACGGTGTTTGACCCTCTTTCGCCTTCAGAACTGCCTTAATTCTACATGGCATTGATTCAACAAGGTGCTGAAAGCATTCTTTAGAAATGTTGACCCATATTGATAGGATA
>JAUCMS010000038.1:2620985-2630989 GCA_032357445.1 Enteromius radiatus
AATGTAAAATTAGCTATATTTTTTTTGTTTTAGAAGATCACATAAAGCTTTCAAAGTCCAAGTACCTCTTAAATATGAATATTTCAAGATAGACATGTCTGTGCACATTATCTGGAATCACTGTCATTAAGAGTAAGTGTCAAGCAGAGTTTGTCAAATATCTTCTATTGTCAAACTGAACAAGCATGTAATTTGATGCGATGACGGTCCTCCAGAGCGCTTGTCTGTGTGTTTCTCTGGCTCTCACCTCTCTGTGTCCTACAGGATGAAGTTCATCAGAGGCTTCTGAAGGAAAGCCGTCTTCTCTCCCTCGCTCATTAGCATCCAAAAGGCCTGACGTCTATTGCGTGAAGGGGGGCGAGAGAGAGGGAGAGGGGAACAATTACTGTCCCTCCAGCCTTTTTTATCCTTTTCAAAGGCCAGGGTGATTAGCAGAGGAAAGTTTAGATTTCCTGAACTTGAAGTGGAAACGCAGCAGTGACAGACGCATCTCAGGACTCAATCCACATCTGTCTGAGAGCGGGGGAGCACACACACACACACACACACACACACTGACCTGCACTGCTAAAAACACACTTACAATACAATCACTACTGTGCTACTGAAACCAAACCTGGCTGGTTTCAAACTGGCTGTAATACACTTGTGAAATAAATTAACCAATCAGGTAATTGAAATTTTCATTTGTTTATAAACTGAAATTAAAGCTCATTAAAAAAAAATCCAAAGTTCAGAAATACACAATATTAAAAAATATATATAATAAAATGAAATAAACAATGACAAATAATAAAGCATAAAGCAATATATAGCAACACCAAAAGAAAGAATTAGCCTTTATTATATGAATTATACATAAAATTGCATATTATGTACTGTACACTGTAATGTAATCTACTTAATCAAAATCTTAGGGTCAGTAAGAATTCATTTTAAGAGAAATTAATGCTTTTATTCAGCATAGATAGATTAAACTTAATCAAAAAGTGACAGTAAAGTCATTTATAATGTAATATTTATATTTCAGTTTTGAATTTTGACTGTTTTCACAGATATTAAGAAATCAACTGATTACTTACTTTGGTTCAGAATGTGTGTGTGTGTGTGTGTGTGTGTGTCTTTTATTTTCCAGGCACTGACTCATCTGACTGCCCTGTTTACTGATTTAGGCGAAGTGTGGAAAATATGCATCTTCTCTTATAAGTGTCCTTTTGTGGAGCACCAGACCTCTGTAATATTTCTCACTGAGGTGAGAGGCTCCTTATGCCAGAGAAACACAGCATCTCTTCTTAACCCCTCCGGCACCAGACACACACACACACCACAGTCAGCATGCAACACCAGACACCGCAAATAATGCTAACTTCATCTAAACATAATAATAAATTAAAAACAATAATAAAATAAAATACTTTTGTGACTTTGACTCAGTTTTCAATTTTATAAAACACTTCTACCAAAGCACAACACGCAAAAATCGAACAGGAATTAAAATGATGGCAAAGGTGTTTGCAAATGTTTGCTTTTGAGATGTGTTTGTGATATTTTGTGAGGCATTTTGCATTTTGTGTGCGCAGTTCTTGAATTTGTGTGTAACATTTTAAATAATAATAAAAAAAAGAGTTTTAAAAATGTGTGTAAGCAGCTGAAAAATGGGGTCAGATATTCAGTTATAATTTTCTTTCCTGCTGAAAGATGAAATTCAAATTGAATCTGCATAATGTTAGTTTTCCTTAAAAACAAGTTCATATGTAATAACTTAATTGGTCTTTATAAGCCCAAACATATGATATATTAGTCATGGGCTGAGTGAGCTGATAGTTTTCTCACATATATCTGTGTGTGTGTGTGTGTGTGTGTGTGTGAAACAGAAGCTCAGGAGCATGAGCTGATGTGTCTGATGACAGCCTATTTGTTTCTCTGTGAATCAGCTGAATCTGAGCAGAAAGGTGTGAGGGCCCCTGAGAAGCGCAGACTACAGCAACATCCTCCATCATCATCATCATCATCTCCAGCTGCAGTGCTGTTTAAAACACTTGATAATAAGTGACCAAAACAGTTCTCCTTAAGAATCTGATCAAACTTTGCACAAATAAAGGTTTCATTTTTTCATGTTGCATAATAACATTGACATTAACCCCTTTTTCTATGCATTAAGATATTAGGTTAAATGTATACGATTTGTAGATGCCTTTTTCATTGCAGTTCAAGTAATTTTCATGTGGCATATTATTTTTTCCCATAAAGAATACTCCATAAATTAATATAATTTTATAATTATTTTTATTCAGTCATATTTATTAGAAATACTGTAATAAAACTAAATGGATGTTTTATATCACATGACATTGGTATAAACTTCTAATATTAAGTAACCTAATATATGACATTTATATAGGCTATTCAACACTACAAATTCAAGGCTAGGCCTATTTAAAAAAAAAATGCTTATTTCTACAATTACATAGGCTACAATAAAAATTAAAGAAAAAAGGTGAAATGTTTCAGCTGTAAATAAATATGTAGGCTGTGTTTATTATTTCGCTGGCTGGACTGGAGTCATGCTGGATTAAGGAAATTCACACATATCAGCTTCGGGCCATCATCCACACTTCAGTCGATGGCCGCGTCCTAATGGGCGTCCCAGTAAACACCAGCTTTCTCACACGAGTATCTGGGACAAACAAAAGATTAGCATTATTCGCAAACATACAACTGAGTTCAAAGGCAGCGCGAAGCAGACGCTGTCTCTCTCTTCCTTCTTTTGTTTCAAAAACGATTTCCCGAAAAGAAAAACAAGTTTGGATTAGGCTACTCTCCTGCCACGCCGATGAAAATGTTTCCGAATGAAATAATTCTAATAACATCACAGCAGGCTATATATACATTTTTAAATAAAAATAAATAAATTGAGAAATGGGTTAGGCTATATTTAAAAATTATAGCTAATATTATGCCCAATAAAAAACAAAAGAGCGATAAAACCAAGTACAAATAAAAAGGTTTTATCTATTTTATTTATTGATTTGCAGCACTTTATTTTAATGTGTCTTTGTTAATCACGTTACATATGTAGGCCTACTATTATAAGAACAATTAATTACATGCAAGTAACTCTAACTTAACCCTAACCAATAAGTAACCTATATGTAGTTAACTAATATTGATATTAAATAATATGTCATTTTAAAAATAAACCTGTTTTTTTACACAAAAGGCCTATATCTTAAACTTTTTCATTGACTGTGGACTTTCAAACGCTTTGTAATGGGCCTCTATGTATGTCAAGAATACTCTCAGTTTTGTGGCGACATATTATCGGGCGCAATTAGGGCTCGATGGGCCTGGTCTGGAGCAGCGGGTCACGCCCCATAACAGCGGGAGCTCTGTATATCGGCCCTTTAAAAAGGCACCGGCGCGTTAAAGGGCAGATTGAGACGCGCTGTCAAAGCATCGCAACCCAACGGGATTTAGTGATTTCGGACTTCTATTGATTTCATCGGAACTATGTCTTCCTCGAGTCCCGACCAGCGCCTGGATCACCTCCTGAGCGCCGTGGAGAGCGAGTTTCAGAAGGGCAGCGAGAAGGGCGACGCGTCGGAGCGGGATATTAAACTTTCCCTAGAAGACGCAGAGTTATGGGGCAAATTTAAAGAGCTCACCAATGAAATGATTGTCACGAAGACTGGAAGGTAAGTTTAGGTTTGAGGAGACGCATTAAAACGCTTACTTTTAATGAAAGAAAATATGAAGTTTTTTTTATGAACGTTTCTAATCTTTCTGGGGGAAAAAAAATCAGAGCACAATCTGTAAAATTTCGCTAGACGTCGATCATCTCTAGAGATTTTTGTAGCGTTGCTATGGTTAAGATGGTTTATTTAGCGGTCAAATTTTGTCAACCAATAATTGGTTGATAATTTTTTATTTTTTTGGCCTTGTAGGCGAATGTTTCCCGTGCTCAGAGCCAGTGTCACCGGCCTGGACCCCAACGCGATGTACTCGGTCCTGCTGGACTTCGTGGCGGCCGATAATAATCGGTGGAAATATGTGAACGGTGAATGGGTGCCGGGAGGAAAACCTGAACCACAGAGCCCGAGCTGTGTCTACATCCACCCAGACTCACCCAACTTCGGCGCACATTGGATGAAAGCACCCGTCTCCTTCAGCAAAGTCAAACTCTCCAATAAACTCAATGGAGGAGGACAGGTAAAGACACTCTTTAATTCTCAAAAGAGGAAAAATACATAGGCTAAATAAAAAGCAACACAAATGCAATTGTTTCAAATAATATTAAATCATATTCAGTATCCACTCAGTATAAAATTTCATGCCTGTTTTTTTTTTTTTTTTTTTTTAGATTATGTTAAACTCTTTGCACAAATACGAACCCAGGATTCATATAGTGAAAGTCGGTGGGATCCAGAAAATGATCAGCAGTCAGTCTTTTCCTGAGACTCAGTTTATTGCAGTCACAGCTTATCAGAATGAAGAGGTGAGTGTTTGATAAATAAAGATGAATCATAGAATAAATCATTTTTTCTCCATATTAATTTATTCTAATTAATTTTCAGATCACAGCTCTGAAGATCAAGCACAACCCATTTGCCAAAGCCTTCCTAGATGCCAAAGAAAGGTATACAGCTACTTGATGTAATTTATTTAAAAATGTAGAAAATGTATTTAGATTGTATTATGCACTTAACATTAATTAAACTGAACTTTATTTGTTGTCACATTAACAGAAGCGACCACAAGGAAGTACCAGACCACAGCACTGACAACCAGCAATCTGGATACTCGCAACGTAAGTAAATCAGAACGTCATGAACAAATAAAAAACAGTGTCTCAAACAGCATATTTAACACATGTGACTTCCTTCAACAGTTGGTGGCTGGTTCCTGCCCAGTAATGGCCCTATGGGCCCCAGCAGCAGCCCTCCTCAGTTCAATGGGGCCCCTGTTCACTCCTCTGGCTCGTATTGTGAGAGATATTCCAGCCTGAGGAACCACAGAGCTGCTCCGTATCCCAGCCATTACTCCCACCGCAGCACTACCAGCAGTAAGAGCTAATTAACCCTTTGTCAGGCCATTAAACACTCAAACATCCATAGAAACTTTTCATTTTCACAAAAGGTTCTTTAGATTTTGAGGATGTTCTTCAAAAGAAAAAAAAATCTTTGGATTTTTAGAATGTTCTTCACACCAGCTTTTGGTTTCTTGGACCAGAATTTTTTTTATTCATGTATTTTTTGCTTGTGTTGTGTTTGTAGATAACTACATGGACAACTCTTCAGGAAGTCTCGCTTCTCACGACAGCTGGTCGGCCCTGCAGATACCCAACTCCAGCGGCATGGGCACCCTGGCCCACACCACCAACACCACCTCCAACACCAGGTCAGTGCTTCCTACATCTGAGCAAAGATCTAAGATTTTAAAGTGGACTCGCTGGCTAACCATTTGTTTTCTGCCTTACAGCCAGTATCCAAGCCTGTGGTCCGTGGCAGGGACGACCCTCACCCCCTCGGGCTCAGCATCGGGGTCCATCACGGGCGGCCTGACGTCTCAGTTCCTGCGCGGTTCCTCTGTGTCCTACTCAGGGCTAACCTCCTCTCTGCCCGTGTCCTCTCCCTCCTCTATGTATGACCCGGGCCTGAGCGAGGTTGGTGTTGGAGATGCTCAGTTTGAGAGCTCCATCGCCAGGCTTACAGCGTCCTGGGCTCCTGTGGCTCAGAGCTACTGAGATCCATCAGACTGTGACTCTCAGGACTTGATCTGAGGTGAAGATCCTACAAACGCTGGTCAGAAGTCTGCTCTCAGAGGGAATGCAGAAGAGCCTCTCGTCGTTTCGACAATCAGAAGGCCTGGGTGAAAGGAAACGGGTTGATTTTCTTAATTCTGTATCTGTATGGTGTCGTGGACACAAAGTAATGACGAGAGACAATCACTTAAGCGTAGAGTATCTATATCTGCAAAAACCGTAAGAATGGGGCCAATTATGGTGTTTATTGTTCTTAATAATATTATCTAAAAGATTAATAAGACCAAATTGCGCTGTTGACTGACTAAAATGTATATGTGTGTAAATAAATAGAAATTAACGCCCATTTTCATGGTTTTACAGTATGTAATAGTAACAGTGTGCTTTGGAGAAAGATGGACTTTTTGTTTGAAAAGGTGAAAACGATTTGAACGGTGACCCTGCAATCCATCCTATAGAGAAATCATTTGTACATATCTATCTATTTGTATTTGTTGGACTCTTTATGAGTTTTATTTATGTCATTTTAATAATAAATTAAAGTTTTTTTTTCTGTCAAACTTTTGTCAGTAGTCTTTACTTTCCTTGTGTTTTTGCACGTATGCACATATTTTCTTTTGGTTTGTTACAAAGATATAATTCTTTTGAAAAACTGATCATTTTTGCACTGACCTTTAACCTTAAAACAGTTTTTTTTTTGGTATATTTCAATATTTGTTCAGCAGGAATTGATGACAAAAACTTTCATACTGTTATAAAAGATGTCTTTTTCAAATAAATGCTAGTTTATGTTAATAATGAATTCAATTTGACCTTGTGTTTTCTTGAATATATTATTTACATTTGTCTTGTTCAAATTACTCCATTACTTGACATTGTAAAGAACTTTGAACTAAAATATCTTAATTGTTAGTAGATTAAATAGTCATTTTCTATGAAAAAGCTTGTTTGAAATATTTGCTTGTTCAAATGACATCAAACATGAATAATCTGAAAACATTATTTTTTTCCAGGTCTTTCTCTACGCAGATATGTCTAACCACTTTACGTCTTCTTACAGTTAATGTTTACTGTTATCTTGATGAGATATTAATTTCAGTGTGCATAAGTTGAGTGAGCAGCAGCAGGTGTGTGTGAGTGAGCTTCGGTCTCTCGCAGCGCTTCGTTACAATCTGCAGATCTGTGTGACACATGGTCGACACATCGCAAGAAAAAAGAGAAAAAATCAATAACAAAATGCAACTGATACTGACTTCAGTGAGAAAAGAAAAAACAAAAATAACATGATATTCAAAACAGCAAGTGACACATTCACCAACATAATATTAATGTTGCACACAATTGCATTTTGTAACACATTTTTCATATTTATGTCATATACTTTTTTAATATATATTGTTAATTATTATTATTATTATGAGTTTCAATAGTATTACTAATAAAAATTTAAACAAAATGAAACTACTGCAACTATTACTATTTATTACTTTATTAGTAATAATATATTATACAATATATTGTTTTAATTAGTATTGATACAATCAATATTAATAATACTAATACACCACTACTATTGATCTTAGTTAATAAGTTAATAGTTACAATGTAACTATTAATGCTACTACTATTTAATTATTTACTTCCAATAAAGAATGTATGTTATTATTATTTATTACTACCTCTTGTAATAATAATAATAATTATTCATTAGTTAATTAGTTTTAATAACAAACTATTAATAATACTACTACACGATAAAATAAATAAATAAATATATTAATAACCACGCACACATGTGTGTGTGGCGTGACTGAGAGAGCTGCTGATGTCTCTGCTCACTGACAGCGCTGGAGATCTATGCTCTGAGGCTGTGACTGAGCACTCGACACCTGAGCGTAAATGAAGCCTGGAGGGTCACACGGCCACGGGCAAACAATAATGAAGGAGCAATGTGACAGCCAGCTGTGTGTGTGTGTGTGTGTGTGTGTGTGTGTGTGTTTCCAAGGTAAAGAACACAACCCATGAAAGTTAGTCTTTCTAAACAGATCTCTGTTGACCCGTTGAGGATCTGAACTCTCACAGCATGAGTCCTGAAAAGCTCTTTGTAAGGCACATAAGATACAGACTTGTGTATGAGCAGGTTTTTAAGGAGACAAAATCTTAAGACAAGAACAACCTGTGATGGTGCTGTCAGTAAAAAAAAAAAAAAAAAGTACACTTAAAAAATAGAGCTGAAAATTCACTTGCACTGAATTTATGTTGTTCTTAAGTTTGGGGCATTAAGATTCTTCACTGATGCCTTTCATTGATTTTCATTTGAAACGTTTATTCAGCAATAATGCAGTATTTTTGGTCAAAAGTGACAGTAAATACATGTATAATGTTACATAACACTCATTTATATATATATACATATCATATTATAATGATTTCTGAAGGATCATGTCACACTGATAACTGATGCTGAAAATTCAGCCTTTGTGACAGAAATAAATTACATGTAATAAATATATTCACATAGAAAACAATAATATTTCAACAAAATAAGAAAATGTCTGGACATATCTATCCTGATTATACACTTCCAATGAAGTAGTCAACATTTGAGGTAGATCAAAACCTTTTATCAAAGTTGTCCTAAAAACTAAAACCAATATGTGTTCTTGTCTTGGAACAACTTTAATACATTTTTTTGATCCACTTTAAATGTTGACTACTGTATCTTGAATTGCAACTTCATCATTATAATTGTGTAAATAGAAATATATTGAAATAGATGAAATACAAGTTTCAATAGAAATGAAATTAAAGTATATTTTATTTTAACATGAAGGCTTTTCAGTACACTTAAATAATATTTTAATAGAATATTAGCAATTATGAATTTGCATATGAATGTGTACTTAAATCTCTTTTAAGTGGCCAAGAAATGCTAACAAAATATTTGCAATTCTATTCTATTCTTTGAAGTATATTATTTCTGTAAAGACATGCTAAAATAACACGGGTACTGGTGCAAACAACTACACAGAAAGAATAACCACGTAAATGCAGAACGCATAATCAGCCAGAGAATGGCTAGTGTATCATAAACACACAGCATCTTCTCAGTCACATGTGATGTTAGCAGGGATAACAAGCAGACTGTGAACGTTTGAGCTCTATATTACCAAACAGCACACTTCAGAGCACAGTCCTCACAGCGAGGTGTCCGGCAGGCCTTCCTCTCCTCACCTGCGTGCCAAACACACTTTCTAGAGCGTATTTAGAAGACACACTTGCCAAGAAGACAAAGTTAAAGACCAAGTGAAGCTATTATGAACAGGGATCAACACAGGCAGGCTGCCACATGTTAATAACAATAGAAGTCTATAGAAAGTCCACACACTTTACAGAAACAGAAACAAACTGTGTGTGTGTGTGTGTGTATTGCTAAGAGTTTGCAGATCCACCTCACACACAAAGAGCTCATTCATACTCTGAGACTTATCAGTGAGCTGAAAGGGTCTACAGTGCATAGCATAATCAAAAGATTTAGAGTATCTGGAGAAATCCCTGTGCATAAGGGACAAAGCTGAAGAGCTTTGTTTAATGCCCATGGTCTCGGGCCCTCAGATGAGACTTACATTGCTAAATGGGGCCCAGGAATACTTCCAGAAACCACTGTCAGTAAACACAATCATATGTGCCATCTGCAGATGCCAACTAAAGCTCTATCATGAAATAAGGAAGCCATATGTGAACACAGCCCAGAAACACTGTTGTGTCCTGTGGGCCAAGGCTCATCTAAAATACACTGTTTTAAAGTGGAAAAGTGTTTTATGGTCAGACGAGTCCAAATTTAACATTCTTGTAGGAAGTCACAGATGCTTGTGTCATCTGGGCTAAAGAGGAGGAGATCTTCCCGTGTCAGCATTTTGTTCAAAAGCCAGCATTTCTAATGGTATGGGGGTGCATAAGAAGTGGGCAGCTTGCATGTTTTGGACAATGCACATTACATCAGCACGGCTTCGTTGTAGAAGAGTCTGACGCTGAGCGATCTTTCACCTATAGAGATCTTTTGTTGCATTATTAAATGAAAAATACATCAGAATACCACGATCTCTTCAGCAGCTGGAGACCTAATTCAGGCAAGAATGGGACCTAATTCCAACACTAAACTCTAGAGCAGGGCTTCTCAATCCTGGTCCTGGAGGTCCGCTGTCCTGCAAATTTTAGCTCCAACCCTAATCAAACGCACCTG
>JAUCMS010000038.1:2641469-2663377 GCA_032357445.1 Enteromius radiatus
GGCACTGCTCATCACCTCCAATACAGTCCCAACAGTGAAGCATGGTGGTGGCAACATCATGCTGTGGGGGTGTTTTCAGCTGCAGGGACAGGATGACTGGTTTCAATGGAGGGAAAAATTAATGGGGACATGTACAGGGATATCCTGGACCAGGGATATCCTTTTCCAGAGTGCTCAGGACCTCAGACAGGGCCGAAGGAGTGGCTTCACAACAACTCTGTGATGGTTCTTGAATGGTCCAGCCAGAGCCCTGACGTAACCCAATTGAGCATCTCTGGAGAGACCTAAAAATGGCTGTCCACCAACTTTTACCATCCAACCTGACACAACTGGAGAGAATCTACAAGGAGGAATGGCAGAGGATCCCCAAATCCAGTTGTGAAAAACTTGTTGCATCTTTCCCCAAAAGACTCATGGCTGTATTCGATCAAAAGGGTGCTACTAAATACTGAGCAAAGGGACCATGTGATATTTCAGTTTTTCTTTTTTAATAAATCTGCAAAAATGTCAACAATTCTGTGTTTTTCTGTCAATATGGGGTGCTGTGTGTACATTGAGGGAAAAAAATACTTAAATGATTTCAGCAAATGGCTGCAATATAACAAAGAGTGAAAAATTGAAGGGGGTCTGAAAACTTGATTAGATTAGTCTAATCAAGAAATTGCGTAATGTATTAATGTTAAAAATAATAATTTGTGTTTGTGTATGAGTTCATTTGCAAAAAAACAAATAACTTCAACAATTTTCAAAAATCATGCTTTTAGTTAATCTCAAACAAACTGCAGGTCATTTTGATTAGGTTAAAAATAGCAAAAAGGCTAACTAAACAGCTAAAACAATATGTGTGTATTTATACAAACATATTTTTTAAACAAAACCCTTACTGTTGTTGTGTTTATTTTAGCATTATTTGCTTGAATATAGATTTAATATCTCCTTATTCAGCTTGGGTGCTTCTTAACACAAATGCTGATTAATATGATAATAATTTGAGGTGAATGACCGAGAGCGCAGCCTGTGAGTAAGATAACAAATCACTGGGTCTGTTATCTCAGACTCTCAAAAGGATTTAGCGACTCATATAATACATGCTGAAATAACAATGAAAAAAATTTGCATAACTTTTCAAACAGTAAAATATAGCCTCTATAACCACTAATAAGAAATAATAAACAGTAATATAATCCCAAGAAAAAAAGAAAGGCAAAATATTTGTATCTGTTATGATTATATTATCAGTCCTTATTCAGTGACATACTGAACTTTTGGCCCAAACTCAAGCCCAAAGCCAAGATAATATCTTTCTATTAGTCCTTGGTGACTTGGTACAGACTGAGTTGATGACAGCAGAGCATGATAAATGTCATTAACCCCTGCTTTCCCTGTGCTGACCATGATGTAAGGTTTACCACGTGGAGGTAAATTGTTCTTGAAAGTGAATGGTCTAGTCCAGGTCAGAAAGGTCAAGGCTAAAGATTAGTCACATGCTAGTTACATGAGCTGCTATAAATAAGCCTTGGAGGACTGTCACAATGACAACAGATTCACATCAGCTTCAGATCAGAAGAAAATGAAAGAGTACTTCAGCGAACGGCATCCTCGTGGGATTCTCTTCAGCATCCTAAGCCGTGAATGTGACTTTGCACACTTTGGTTATGCAGACACACGCAGCTGTCATTGTAAGCGTTCTGTGTGTTTGAGAAGCCCAGAGACCACCTGTCGTGCTGCTTTTGGGGTCCTGTTAAAAACCATTCACTTCATGAAGAGCTTACCTTCCTTTCAAAGCCTGGCTCTCAGAGAGCGGCTCGTCCTTGCTGAGGAGCGCTGGGTGCCGCTCTTCCTCCTGGGTCTTGCTCAGGATTATGTCAATTTTGAGGTGAGGGTCATCCCGGAGACCAGCATCCTTAGAAACATACTGATGAACGGCCGGCAGAAATCAGACGACTGCCTGCCCACCTTGGCAGAAGTGCACAGGCTCAGGACATTCCTGAACAAAGTCTGGAGTCTGGATTTGAGTCTCCAAGAGTATTCATGTCTTAAAAGTGCAATGTTGTTCAGTCAAGGTGAGTTTAAAAAAAAAAATGCATGAACAAGGCAAACCAGGCTGTTTTTGGTCACCATTGACTTCCATATTAGGACAAAAAAATACTATGGAAGTCAATGGTGACCCAAAACAGCCTGGTAACAAACTTTTTTCAAAATATCTTTCTTTGTGTTAAAAAATTATTTTCATTTTTGGGTGAACTGTTCCTTTAAGTGGACCTAAAGAGAGTTCACTTTCATGGCTAATGCTAGTTAACAGACTTAAACACACTTTTAAAAAGTGCACTTTATAATAATGTTGAATGAAAAGTTTTAACTCAAAGTATATTTTAAATCACAGTAATAATAATTTATTTGCATTTTAAATAAGTTCACTTATGACTAACATAAAAAAGCACAAGTTACTTTATTTTAACTTTATGTTACTCATATGGTGTCCATGTTCATAACCCTTATGCTGTCTTCGTTTTGGAATCACACTCATGGTCAACAAAACGTACAATTCTTTTTTTTAATTTAATAGTAAAAAACAAACAAAAAAAAAAAATCCTGTTTATTAATGTTTCTACTCCACATTTCTGAAGTTTTCATAGGATTTATGCTATTTTTTAAATTTATATAAATGATTAAATAAATATTATTTTTAATAGGTTTATATGCAAAAACAGCTTTTTATGTAAAAATCACTTTATAAAATACCCACATTTTAAACTTTCATTCATGGAGATAACATGGATAATTTGACATGGTTTAGTGTAAAGTTTTTTTTGGAAAATTAAGTTATAAAAGTAAAAAAATATAACTTTTACCACTAGATGGATGCAGAGCACTACTATTTACTAATTGCTTTTTGACCAAGAGTAAGATATCTTTTCACAAGATTTTTCAGTTGGAATGATATCCACATTTTATGTAATCATCTTTTTGTCATAGTTTAGTATTTTTTGTACTGAAAAAAGAGCATTTTATAGTGATGTTACATTATGATTAGAATTAAACCTGAAGAAGATGTCATAAAGATAAAAGCTGGAGTCTTTAGAGTTTATCATTTATTTCAATCATCTATTTTTCATAAAATTCTACAAATTTAGTCTACGCTTCAGTTACCAACTGAAATATGACACAAATGTGTTTGCAGGTGTAAGTAGCAACCATCTGCAGTTTTACAAACACACATACTTAGTTCATCTGCTGTTTGCTTGCAAAATAAATATTGCCACCTTGGAATTATAAGGTTCTATCTGAATTATGAGCAGTTTTGAGATAATGAGCTTAAAAGTTTTTGCATTTCATAGACTTATATAGATAGAAACCACAAAATGTACACATCTTACAAAAGAAACATCACATTATCTAAATAAATTCTCTCAGAATAAGAATGTGAACATCTTGATTTTGACAAAAATGTCAGATATTTACAAAAGCGGTCTCCAGAGACCCCAAAGTCCACAAGTGAGAGGTTTTTTTTTTTTTACACCAAGATAAAATCATGCTATCAATCCATTTTATTTTTAATTTTTTTTTATTTTGTAGATCTAGAAAGTGTTACAGTTTTACAGAGTCTCATGTCTCTTAGACAAAGAGAACATTTTTTTTTTAATTTTTAGCGAAGTCATTTGGGGTAAAAAATACCCCAAAGACAGCATAAGGGTTAATGAGATGAACTACACCTTCAGTTGCTCTGCTGTATATAATCTGTTATACCCATTATAAACATGTCGTGTGCAGAGCAGTTTCTGTTTCTGGTGTTATAATGTTTGAGATGTGGAAGTGAGGATGACGTGTGTAATCTGTTTAGTGTCAGATGCTCCTGGACTGAGAAGCTCAGTGATGGCAGGACTGAAGGAGGAGGCGCAGAGAGCTCTTCACATGCTGACCCTCTACCATCCTCACCCCACAGATCACCGCACATTCACAGACATGCTGTTTATGGCCAGCACTCTACAGATGGAGGTCCAAAGCTTGGTGACAGAGCTGTTTTTCAGACCTATTGTCGGCCAGATGGATCTCCACAAACTCCTCTTTGAGATGATTGTCAAACAATGAACCGCTGCTGAAATGAGTCCTAAAACCTGTTAACAAGTTTGAGTTTTTGAGCTTTTGGTTCCATCATTTCAGTGGAACCGAAATCAAGTCCATTTTTTTTTTAAGTCAGCTGTTTTTTAAAAGATGTAATTTTATAAAGTCTTGAAGAGGTGCCAGAAGCTGGTGATGTTGAAGTCATGTGATATGGTCTAGTTAACTTTTTACTTAAATGGATTCACCCAAAAATGAAAATTCTGTCATTAATTACTTACCCTCATGTCATTTCAAACTCGAAAGACATTCGTTCATCTTCGGAACACAAATTAAGATATTTTTGATGAAATTTCAGGTCCCTCTATAGACAGCAACGATCTTTGCACGTTCAAGGCTCAGAAACATCGGAACAATAATCCATGTGACATCAGTAGTTCAACTGTAATTACACTTGTGTGAACACTTGTGAGAGTACAAAGGCCAGAAAATATTTTTCATTAAGTCAAAAAAAAATTTGCTAAAGTGTTTCATTGAACTTTTATATTTTTATAATACAAAATATGTTATAGCTTTTTGTGGTAAGAGTTGTTTTGTTTTTAAAAAAAATCTTTTTTTTTTATTATTTGTCTCCACCTATTGGTTGTTCTCTGCCAAACAATGGTTAAATGTAAAAAAATGTCTTAGCAACGGATTTGTTTCCTACAAAAATGTAGCTTTTCAATTCAGTAGATGTTAACTGGTGGACTACTTGTGGATTATTGTAATTTTTTATCAGCTGTTTGGACACTCATTCTGATTGCACCCGTTCACTGCAGATCATCTATTGAGGAGACAGTGATGTAATACTACTACTAAATTTCTTCCTCTGTTGAGGATATATTTTTGATGCCCTGAGGGTGAGAACAATTTCAGCAAAAAAAAAAAATAATAATAATAAAATCATTTTTGTGTTACCTGTTCCTTTAAATGTCTCTGAAGAGCAGTGCCAAGAGCTTGTCCATCCTGTTGCGTTTGTTTGCTGTTGTCACAGCTCATGTTTTATATGAGCAGACATATAAAATCATATCTTCAGGCGTATGGTACAACACAAACACACCTTAATTCAACTAATAAAACGTTCCTTTTACTACTTATATTATTCATCTGCACAATTTTCCTCAGCTACATGTACAAATAAACAAAGAAAGCATTGAATTTCTCAGTTTTTCCCCTCAGGTATGACAAGCTTGAGTTTCGATGCTACCAAACCATGTGGAGCAGATGAATCATACACCTGACGATTCATAGAGACATCCTGGATGATGAAACGTTTGACAAACACACAAATTCCCCTGTATTCCCCTGCAACCCCCCCGGGGAGGCTTCATTAAACAAGGGTGGATTGTTGTTAAACTAATACAGCAGTGACAGTAAATACACCATAAGCCAATGAAAGTATTATGCTTAATCACCTTCAGACTTATTTGATATAAACAACTGACAGACAGAATCAGACTTATTTACAAATGATTGGCTCACACAGAACATGGTTAAATTACAACCACATAACCATTACTGTGGTCTAAACAGACAGATTCATAAGCTGCTGACTCCAAAGGTTGTGTAAGGTCATGTTGCTGTGGTTTGTGGACCGCTGTATGTGGGTTAAGAGTCAAGAAACAAAAGCGTTGTGGTGAAAGCGCTATAAACACTGCTCTGGTCTGTATAGGTTGCACATATCAAGAGACAGCCGTCACAAAATGTCTCTTATTTTTTTCCAGAGCTGTATATATATATTTCTCCCTTATGACTGGTTTCATACTACACTCTTGAAAATAATGAAAATAAAAGTTTTTTTTTTTTTATATTTTCTAAACAATGAGAGTAAGGATTCTTTTAAGCCCTGAAAGATTCTTCTATGACATCACTGTGAAACCCCCTTTTGAGCCTTTATTTTTTTATGTTGTTGACATTTTGTGACAGCCGTCTCTTGATATATGCACTATTCATAGGTAGGCTTTAACCTATACAGACCAGAGCAGTGTTTAACAGCGCTTTCACCAAAACGCTTTCGTTTCTTATCAAGAAACAAAAGATTTTATATATAGGCGAGTGTGAAGTTTCTGATGTCAGAGATGATTTGGGATGTCGACATCTGTTGGAGTTGGTCCAATGTGCTTCATCCAAGTCCAAAGTCAATGCAGCGGTCTAAGATGCTGAATATATAATAATGCTTTTGCAAATAACACACCAGCTGTCTAGGCATCTTGTAATAAATTCATAGATAAACACTTGGTAAATCACACACACAAGGTGGATGATGCATTAAAACAACTCTTCTGACCTAAAGTTTAAATATGAATATACTTCTTGTAGTAAACCAATATTGCATAACCCCTCCAAAACCATTTTTTCCATACATCACTAAATGCCTGCAGGAACACTAATCCAATTGATCACAGGCAGTGTGTTTCTTCAAACATGACACTTTCACTGCATTTCACCTTAAGGCTGAAACTTAGTCTATGAATCAAAAAGTGTCAAATGTGTGCAAAGGATCAGTTTCAAGCGTTTGTTGAAGCACGTATTTATCTGCCCTTTCTCCTTAAGCAAATATCAATTTCTGCTCTATGATTTCCTGGTATTCTCTGGAGGTTTTATGGTTTCGATTGACTGTATCGCAGATACAAGTGTTTAGACACTGAATGTGACATTGTGTCCTATATAAATCATCATTTAAATAGTTGCGTTCTGTTTCCTGCCTCACCTGTGCCGCAGTATGTACGACGGATACATTTATTTGATACATTAGAGTGGAGTGTGAATGTTAGCGCTTTTGATTGAACACAGTGCATTTACTCTGATGACGTCACGTCTTCACTGAAGGCACACGCAAATGCAAAATACTTCAATTCAGTTTGCATACAGCTTTTACCAGGTCTCTGAGAAAAAAACATGCACCCTATGAAACAAGAAATCTAGTTCTTAACCCATGTTTACCAAGCAACCGAGATTTTTATTTTTAAGCAAACATAGCAGTCTTACATAAGAGAACATTTTTTATTTCCTAACAAATTGCTCTTGCACCATTAAAATATACATGAAAATAAAGCATTGATTAGGTGCTATCCTAGACTTTGCATACGGCAAGTGCATATGTTGTTTTTATGGACGTTTAAATAAGCACCCAGGCCCATTTAAAACCCTTCAACGTTCATTCTCATTCATTCATTCTCGGCTCAAAGCAAACTTCACTCAAAGCCAAATTTTCACTTAAGTGGCAACATCTGACCAATACATTCTTCATCTTAGCAGTAAAGGAACAGTTCACTATTCAGAAGTCATACATTTACAAATGAAAACTTTCATTTTTCTCACCCTGCACACCATTTTTTTTTTAATTCCGGTGCAATCTTTGGAGCATTGGATTTTGGAATGGTGTGAGGGCTAATAAATGACAGAATTTAAATTTTTGGATGAAATAGGCAGAAATAAATGGAATAAAGTGCCCCTATTATGGGTTATGAAAGGTTAAACCAGTGTTTGTGAGCTCAGTGCTACAGCGTTACTATTTTAACACTACAAAAATGTCACCTAGTGGTGAAGAATGAATTTGCATTTTCATTCAGACCAAAGTAAAAACACCAACAAGTGGGTGACAATATGGTAATATAAAGTTGATGTTGACATGAAATGGCTTGAGGTTTGTTTAAAAAACGACTTGTTTCAATGATTTAAAGTCGACTCTTTCTTTTGAGAGACAATAACTTTATAGTCTGTGCACTTTTGTATGTAAAACTTTGCAGGATGTTTTCATTCACTTAGAACTGTGTTACACACTGCATGAACGCTCATTTTGAAAAATCCATAATAGAGACACTTATCATTAAGAAAGCTTCTACAGTATATGTTTGCAATATAGAGGTCAGACCGTTTCTTATTCTTCATTCTCAGCAAGTAGTTTGTTGTCTTATGTCTTCTGGACAGCAGAGTTGAGATACTTCACACGTCCATCTCAAGAAAATATGAAATAGAAGCATAAATACACCTACCATTTCAGATATGTTAAAAATCTATCCATGAAATCACAATTTTTAGGGCTATACTTCAAAAACAAGTCTCTGACTCCAAGCCAGAGGATGTATTTTTCACAGAGATAAAGTATTCTTCGTTTATGGACGTCTGGAAATGAAAATAATTCATGTCTGAGAGACACTCTCACGCTCGTATGCTGCTGGGCAGTAAAGGAGTGTCTGACGTGATCCGAACACCGGTTTCCTGGAAACTCCGAGAGGATGCTGCAGAAAAAAAAAAGTCAAATTAATGTGCAGTTTTATCTCACAGGAGTTAAAAATCACGAGAAACAGAACCTTCATTGAGCTTCATTGATCAATTCTAGATTCTTAAACAATGCTTTTAACAAAGCAAACAAACAGCAAACAAAAAGCCCAGTTATGGAAAGGTAATGCAGAGAGAAAACTGTACAGATTGTTCCTGCTGTGTGTACAAACAGCATGTTTCATTTATCTGTTTGTTTTATGAATCATTAATCTTTCACAATATAATATAGTTCTACAAAGAGGGTGTTAGAGGCAGTTATGAACTACACTTCCCTTGTGATTAAAAAAAATGAACTACTTAAAAATTACTTAAAATTAAAAATAGTGCAGATAAGAAAATTCTCATAGTGCATAGATAAGATCCCTGAAGTTGCAAATATTAAAGTTTTCTTCTTTAAAACAGCAAGAAAAAATAGCTTGTTTGGTGACTATAATAATGTGATTATGACGGTGTCTCACAAAATAAATAAATGAATAAAAATAATTATTATTATTTTATATATATATATATATATATATATATATAAAATAAAAAATAGAGAAAGAGTGTAATTGAAACATGCAGAAAACACCTTTTTTTAAAAATATATTTTTAAAATGTAAAGCATGATAAGACGCTACACAAAGCAAGTATCAAATCTGAGCTCTCAAAAAGGCATGCTGACTATAATTACACTCTTAACTTCATGTTACCACAAACGTTTATATAATAGCATAAACTCAAAAAAAAAAATCCAGCTGTTGCTTGCCAACACTATAGAGCATGAAAACAACATCAAGCAAACAGAGCGGGAGGGGTAAACCACCACTGATGAGGAAACGAGAGACATTCAAATTCAGAGGAGTGTTAGCGATCAGATGGCTGCCAGACAAGAGAGCATTGTTTGTGGCAGTGTGGTCAGTTACATCACAAACCCCTCAAACTCACAAGAGAAAGCCACCACACACCCTTCACATTCTTCCAGAGCCAATGCAGCCACTCAACAGCCTTTAATATAGGCAGGGGGTGCTCAGCTGATAGCTAACTACATTAGCATAAGGACTTTGCCTAGTTTTATGCAAAACTAACTGTGGGTGAATCTCACAAAAGTCTAGGTCATATTTCAACCCAAATTTTCAACCCAAAGAAAATAAATTAAACATATATAGGTATTAATAGGTCATATTTTGGAAGTTAAAAAACAAAAGTTTTAGTTTGGCTTTTTTTTTTTTTACACATTGCATCCTAGACATGATTATGGCAATACAAAAACATTCATCATTTAAGAAAAATGTAAATAACGCATAAAATCAAATACTCTACTTACACTGGCTACTGTTGTTGCGTAATTTCCTGGCTTCAATGTCATCTGACCTCTCCATTGAAATCTGCAACTCTAAAGACAGCACAAAATGGTTTATTTACTTATACAGATGTCATATTATGCAAGATATAGTATGCAGTGATTTTCAGGAGCAGGATACTAATATACACAAATAGTTTTACTGAGCCAGTTTTGCTTTCTTACTATATGACACACACTGAAAATTCAGAGCATAACAGCTTCAGAAACCATTCACTTATAAAAGGTATAAAAAGTCTTTTGTGTGTCACTAAAGTAAGGAAAGAAATGTGTGAATGATGCTGAATGTTTAATGTTTGTAAAAGAATGAAATTACAGGATTGTCAGGACATAAAATGTATTTGAAATGCATTTAGTTTGTGTTATGCTCACTACAAATAAATGTACATGTTTATGAGCCTGATATTGCACTTTTTGGTAAAATAATCTGGTATACTTCTATTCTGCTAAATTTAAAAACTAATTTTGTGCTTAATGCACTTTAATTGTGTGGACGTAGTGCTGAAGTCCAACTAGAGATATACTTAATATATACGTATATTTGATTGTACTACTTATGAATATCTAAGTATGCAATACAATACTTGCAATACAAGCTGGAAAATTTCTAATTTTTATCAAATACTACTTCTGGATCAAATTCAGTATGAAGATCAAAGCAAATATGTAGTAGATGATCCATCAGTTCTTCCAATACTTGCACAGGCCTTGAACACTTCCTGCATCAACATGTCACTCTCTAACATTTAGAGATGTTGATGATCGCATTATTTTTCATATGCATACATATGAAATCCCTCGTTTCTGCGTCTTCCTTTCCTGTGTTTTGATCAAGTGATTTTAGACTCTCAATTACAATTCTTATATCAGAGATATCTTATATGTTATATCAAACTCTGGAACCTAATGTCAGCATATATGTTAATAGATCTTAAAGTTGCCCCTATTATGCCATTTCCAATATTGCCTTTCATGAAGCTTGTAATGTAGCTATATATGAATGTAAACGATCATCAAAGTTGTAAATCTGAAAGTGCTTCAATCTCCTAATGAAAGCGACATCCAAAACAATGCAGAGAGCCTTAAAAAAATGGCATAATAGTGGGCACTTTAATAAATTAACCAGAAAAATCCTTAGTTGACGGCAGCCCTAGTAGATAGGGAGGAAAAGATGTGTTTGGCACTCACTTCCATCGCTCATGGAGTTGATGCTGCTCTTCTGGCTGTTCTTCTTGCTGTTCCAGGTGTCATTGCCGCTGTCCCGCTGCAGCTCTGGAGGCCTGACTTGCGGCTTCTTCTTGCTCTTGCGTGTGCTGATGCGAATGATCTCTCGCACCAGCCTGCACTCGGCCTCCTGCTCCTCCATGTTGTGCTCCTCCACGATGTCCGAGATCAGCTGACTGATCTCCCGGGAGCGCCGCAGGAACATGGAGTCCGTAGTGCACTTGGCCAGCTCGTTGATCTCAAACTCGGAGAAGACCTCCATGAGCTTCTGGGTGATGAGTTTGTCCACATCTTCCATCCTGCTGCTGTTGATTAAGTCATCCTCCGGTAAGCTACTAAGGTAAATCGAGCTGTCCACCTCGAATTTGGGGGAAAAGGACACGTGATCTTCATCTTCCCCAATGACGGACGTGTCCACTTTGACGCCACCGATGCGGAGGTCGGAATAGAAGCCGTTTTCAGGCTGCAAAGGCCTTGGCTGGTTCTCCACCGGCGCTGAGTTGAGATTTGATGTTTCGCTCGAAACGAGGCAAGGCAAGCGCCGGCACACGCGGTACAGTCCACAAGTCAAAACTCTGCAAAAGAGCTTCCTGCAACTACCCACAGAAGCACAAGGTCCGCACATACACGTCCCCGAGATGGGCTCCTCTTTGACGGGGAGGAAGCTTACGGTCTCCGGGCCCGTCGTATTGCCGTTGGCATCCTTGCTGACTTTGTGGCTCACTCTGAAGTCCTCCACAGGGTCGACGCAACGCTCTTGGTATGGCCCTTCATCAATGGGACCACTGGTCCAGGACGGGGTGCTCTCCATAGGAACAACACTCAGCCCAGACTGTCCTCTGGTGGCTGTTTCTACTGATATCCGACACTGGACTGAGGCCTCAGGGTCTGTTAAAAAGAAAGAGACATAATAGGAGAAACCTGGGAGGAGATGAAGGTTTTACCTTACACTTTTAAGCAGCCTCGGTAACAAAACTGCAGTGAGTTGTTGCAAATTTCCCTAGGAAATGCAAACCAACCAGTCTGAGCGCTGTTTTGTGTTTGCTTTATCGCCTGTTGTCATTGTTAACATGATAACGAAAGTAAAACTTTCACCTCAATAAAAGTTTGCGTCAACTAAAGCCTTGTGAAAATTAACTCATGTACAGTGAAAACTTAACATTTTAAAATACATTTAGTCATTTAGCAAACATTTTATCCAAAGCCACTTAAAAAAAAAAAAATCGAAATCAACAAGTGCTATAACAAGTCTCAGCTTAACGCAGTACACATAGCAAGGGTTTTTTATATTATATATAATGGTTATATAATAAATAAAAAAGGAGCAAGTGTTTGAGGCCTTTTTTGCATTTTGTTAATTGCATAATAATAATAATAGAGAATAGAGAAGGTAGTCTTAGTTTAAAAAAAAAACAAGCAGTAAATTAGAAGAGTGAAAGTCTAAAATAGGCAAATCGTTTCTTTAAGCACAGAATTAGAATAGAGAGTGCTGCAATGCAGTGATTTTACTGCAAACTTTCAACATTATGTGGTCTTTTATTAAATCACTTTTAGTAAATCAGCTTAACTTGTATATTAACCATTGCAATAATGTTAAACATATGAAAGGAAGTTAAATTATTCTTCATGTGAAATAGGATTAATTGAGGTTAACTGGGGCCCCAGTCATCTCAATGCAAACATCATTATCACTATATACATAACTTATATGCATATTAAGCATGTCCTGGCACTACTGCTACCATATTGTTTACCTATTTTAGGCAGACATGTTTCTATTTAGTGATGACGTTTAGAGAACAATCGAATTCAGGGAAATTCCAAACATAACAGTATAAATATCAAAATCAATTACTTATCAGTTACTATATATTATAAACTATAGATGCAATCTATTAACAATAGAGTATTATAGATTGTATGTCAGAGACACGTGACGTGTTTTTATATTTATTTATTTTTTAATTTGAGGAAAAAACATTAAGGAAATACAGTTGATTAACGTTTTGCATTTCGAAACATTTCGAATTTTAAAAACAAACAGGTTTGAAGCCATCAATTTAAACGCGTTTTAGATTAGACAATAGAAATGTCAATTTTAAGGCCGCCTCTGATTAGCCTATTTACAAATTCGCAAAAGCCTCAAAGTTTATACTGTCCCCAAACAAACATACCGCAGTTTTGCCGCAAAAAAATCCAGTCAAATCACATGCAGCTTTTAGAATCAGACTTACTACTGAACTAGTTCACCACTATGGAAGACATTTAAAATAAGCCAAGCAAGATAAATAAATAAAAAAACAAAGTTTGTTATTGTTGGACTTTACTCACACCATATGGGGGAAATGTCGCAGTCTGACGAGTTTCTTCCGGAAGTCCGGAGTGAGCACAAAAAGGTCGATTGACCTGGATTTGACTATTAGTCCACAAATATTCCGCCGGTGCTCAATCAGCTGCCTTTAAATTGTGTTACAAAGCGCAAACAGTGAAGGGCAATGATTTGACCTGCATTGTCGTCGTTCACTGCTTGTATGAACGCACACAGGTACACCTACCTGATTCAACAGGTACACCACCAGGGCATGGTGACGTAATGCTCAACTAAAAGTCAAATAAAATTTTTCTTTCAGTCACATCAACTGACGTTTGCAACCAAGGCTACACGTACGTTAAAAATAAATTAATGAAAATAAAATTTTCGACGAATAGTTTATATTTTAATATGATGCATGGACCGTGAACTGGTGAGATGCAACCAACAGATGGCGCTATTGTTCCTCGGATACCATTGCGGATACCCCCCCCCCCCCCACTCCCACTCCACATGTTCGAAATTGCATATTACTTTTCCTACAGAAATGCACGACACAAACCACTTTACGTCTATTTCTTCAGTAAGATTCCAGGTAGGGTAGTGTGGGGGGAAACGGCCACTTAAGGACTGTGTAAACAAAAGTCATCCTAGATTTAGTGACAAACAATGACAAATTATGAGCAAAATATGAAAAAAAAAAAAAAAAGTCCAGTGTTTATTTAATAAAAATTAAATTTGCACCAAGGGGGACGTTTTACCCCACCAATGCCCTCTGCCAAAATCAGAATACAGGCAGTTCTTGCTTACAAATAAAGAATGTAAGCTAGAATTATAAACTACACAATTATAATAGCCTACTTGAAATATTTTGTTAGCTGACTAACCATCTAAAATACAAAAACATTTCACTAATTAGAATTTGTGTATTTAGATGTTCAGAACAGAACAACATTAATTGCTCACTGCTCTATAGGGGCATTTTACCCTGCAGACGGTTTGAGAAAATAATCATTCGAAAAATGTTTTCCACATCTACATGCCTTACTGTTTTCATTACTGAGGTTCTATAAAACACGCTTTAAAACATTTCTCACTGCTGAAAAGATTTTACTGTGAAATTTTCTCTCCGGTACATCACACCAGTGTAAGCTTCATGGTGAAAACTCCTACACCAAGTCACAAAAGAGACACAAGCCGTCACTGGGGTGGTACCTTAGTGCAAGGGTAAACTTTTGTACCCATTAGGTTCAAATATGTACACGTAAAGCACTTGGACTAAAAGGGTTGTACTAAAATGGACCCTTTAGGTACAAACATGTCTCTTTTGAAAATGTACCGCCCCAGTGACAGCTTTTGCACCTTTATTTCTGAGAGTGTAGGGACCCACGGTGACACATACATTGGATACAATTATTCAGCTTCAAACAGGTCTATGTTGATGTCACATTTACGAAGTATAAAAAGTGGGAATTTGGAAAGCCATTGTGTAGGTTTAACAATTTTATTGAAATTAGATGTACAGAAAGGGTGGTCCATCAATAATAGTCATATTGCCAGCAATTCCCTGTGTCCACAGTTTCAGTGATCACTGAACAGCAGCGCACTGGATCAGAGCATCCTGTAATCCTTGCAAAGACCGGAGCCTGATGACTGACAGCCTCCCCAACTCCTGATAAAGGCTGAAATAATGCGAGAAGAAACCATTAAAGTGCTGGAGGTATGCCATCTTTAGATTGAAAAACAAACACACGCAGCTCAGTTTGGTACCCAAAGCCTGTCTGACTTGTTTTAAACACGATAGCTAATATGGACAATCATTTTTGGATCAAAATTCCAGTATTGGGGAGGCATCAGTGTAAACAAAGTTAGTTTGCATCAGTCTGAAAGTACACGTTGAAGGGAAGAAAACTTATTCTACATTATGCTGATGCACACAAAACTGCTGCGGTTTATTATCCAATAGTCATTACATATCAATACGGGTATTAATATTTCTGTTGTACTGAAACTGGTATAATTTTCAAATGCCACTAACTACATTGAAATTCTGACAGCTCCTACAGGAAGTGTTGTGACAGTGCAGTATAAAATTAAAAGACTTGATATATTTTTCTCTTTAAATGGTGGTTAGCATACTGGACAGTATGAAGTAAACTGGAATCCCATTCTGAACATAGCCATTAAAAAAAAATTAATCCTGGAATTACACATCGGAAGTGAAGCAAAGACTTTACAGTACTGTTTGTAGAGGGAAGATCATTTCCTGCTTATATATATATATATATATATATATATATATATATACACACACACACACACACAGGCTATATGTTCTCTGTGTAGACTGTAAAGCAATTAAACTCACTTTATAGCAGATGCTGAGAACTACTTCTAGATGGAGAGGTTTGCTTCCTGGAATCTGACTGGGCCCTGTTGACCAAAACCTGCAGGGCTATTCTGGTTCACTTCACACTTTGAGGCAGAGGAATCAAAGCCGTTAACTTGATGCTGGTTGTGCTCCACTATGGCAGAGGGAGGAAAAAGTAGTTATTTTCCAAATAAAATAATGTTTCAAGCAATCAAGTGATTATAAAGTGATTACCTTGTCTGGAAAGTGTAGGAGAAAACCTTCGGATGGCACCTTGGCCATAATCCATTGGAATGGCATTAATACGCCTGGTGTTGTCTTGGCTTTGGACTCGTTTGGAACAACAGGATGAAGAACTAACAGGCTTTTGTACATTTTGACCTGGCCTCTGGCCTGGGTAACTTGGAGGTAAGGAACTTTGAAAAGCACCCCTGTTAATGTCACCAGAAGCCCATTGGTTCTGAAAACGACCAAAGCTGCTTGTGGGCAGTTTATTAAGCCTTACACGGACTGTGTTAATCTCATTCGATCCAGCAATGGTTGGGTTATTTGCACCGAGTCCTAATTTACCTGTAGAAGGCCTTGAGGGCACTACACCTGGTTTGTATTGGGTTCCCTTCACAGAGGAGAAGGCCTGATACCTAGACTGGTATTGAGGAGTCTGACCAGATGCAAATTGTACCTTACGCTCCAGAAGGGGATGAACTTTGGGTTTGTTGGATTCTGCTGTATTTTGAACATTTGCAGGATTTTGCATCATCAGGATTGCACCAGAACTGGTGATTGAGGACTTCGGTACATCACGTCGAGCCCCACTTTGAGTGGGGTAGACCGGTTTAGAGATGCGATTAGGCTGATCGTGGATATTGTAATTCTGCTGGAATTTGGGCTGGGTAGCTTCATAGTGAGGTGGTATCTTGTTTATTTGAACTCTTTCTGGCGCTTGGAGAAGAACCTCACCAGAGTTGGCAATCGAAGATCTAGCATCATTACAGTGGTTTTTGGAGGGTTCTCTTGGCTCATATCTGGGACTGTATTGAACTCCACTTGCGGGGTAGTGAAGAGCTTCATTCTGCGATTTGCCCTGACTGCTTTCAGTCAATCTATAAATTTTACTGGCTTGATAGGGGTCAGCGTGACTGGGACCTCCAAATGATTTTACTGAATCTGGATGCTCACTATAGCCTCCAAGATCTTGAGCATTTCCTCCATCGTGAACTACAAAGATTGGCCCCGAGCTAACAACCAAAGGCTTGGCCTCAGTATATTTAAATCCACTACGAGAGGGCTTTATTGGAGTCATCCTTGAATACACAGGGTTTCCCTTCATGAATGGGCCATAACTGCTACTGGCGGTTACAAGCTTGCTAGTACTCTGGCTTCCCTTAGATAAAGTATACTGATGGGGAACCTGACTTGAGATAGATGTTGGTCCATGATTTGGGCCTCTTGCAAGTGCATCTCTGGTAACTTCAGATTTGAACTTCATGTGGCTTTGCATGTTTTTAGGAGGCTTTACAATAAAGATCTCATTAGATCCAGCAGTTTTAGCCACATTATAACTAGATTCACCTCTAGAGGGTACTTTTAGGGTTTTCATCAAGGAGGACCCACTCTGAGATGAAGTAGAATCGGTTTTGAAGGCATCTGTATGGGACTGAACAGAGGGCTCACCAGACCCAGACAAGTCATATTTTGGAAAAAACGCAGAAGGCTTATAGTTAATTATATGATTTTCTTGATTATCACTTTTACTAGAAGTCTGACAATCTTTTGAACCTGATTTTACATTTGATCCTGCAAACAATCTGTCTTTATAAGCATCATCATAACTTCCTTGGATGTCTTTACTGTGGGGCTGGGGAGCAGAAGAGTAAGCAGGATCATTCCAGTTTCCCATTTGTTTTACCTCAGAGCCAATCACGGGGAAAGTGTTTGCTGAGACTCTTTGCAAATTAGCAGCTGGTAAGCCACCTGTTAGAAACAAATAAAGAGGAAATAAACAGACCAATGTTTCAGAAAAATATCAGCCGTGTGTTACGTTTACCTTCATAATACCCCAAACAGGTCACAGAAGCAGGAAACAAGGCAAAAAGTATCCTGAAAACAAGCAACAAATCAAACACTTAATAAATCAATGTGTAAGTTCAGCTTAAGGTAAACAAGTTTTGCGCTCACCCTAAACAGCTTGTAAAATCCATTGTTGAATAAGGCACACGTAGAGACAGAGTAACCAGCAACTTCTGTTACAATCTCCTCATTTCATAACTTCTGGCTAAACCTCAGTGAGAATACCTTATAGGCTTCACACATCACTTTTAGCCAATCAGCAATCAAGATACCTGCTCACTGCAGGTGTTAGTAATTATGTTGTATAAAATGACTCAAGACAAAAAAATATGATTGATAAAAATGACTTGAAACAGAAAATGAAACAAATGTGTGAATATTATAAAGAAATGATAATAAATTTAAGTTAATTACATTTTACTATGAAATGTTTTGTCAAGTAACCTAAAATGTGTTACCTATTAAAACATAACTAAATTAACCTGACTACATTAAGTTATATCAATGAAAATGGAGACAGGCACTTTGTGTTAATTTTCAGAGAATTGCTAAATATTATGTGTAAATACCGGAATGGTCTGTTATCCACTATATTTTCTTAAGCGAGTGCTTTCGAGGAAGAGGCTTCGTAATGTATCAAGCTCAAGTGCAGACATGCGTTCACAGCACGGGGTTTTATACCTTAAGGAGGTATGAAAGCCGTTAATGCCATCTAATACATGGCTTCCCTCATACTCGCACGCATACACTGACAATTTTCCATTCCCACCCGTGCACATTTGATAGATAGGGATCATTAGTGTCATTTTCCTGCAGTCAGCAGAAAGGAGAAGCATCCGTCTGTCTCCTGATACCAGGTACTTCAAGCGCTGAGGAGATCTGTCACGCCGGCCTACTTCTCCTTGGCATGTCATTTCATCCTATACATTGTCCCTCATTTATTCCTCCAAGTCGGGAAGTTGGAATGCAGTCATTTCCTTAACAGAATCCTTCACGAGCTCGTCACATGCCATTAGGGAAAGTGATGCGACTGTGTGACCTTCACATGGAGCTGTGATTAAAAGTCAGGTTGACATTCAAATGTATGACGGTAACTTGGTGGCTGTTAATATGTAGCAATTTTCAGCTTTCTGTAGAAATTGAACGAGCGATTCCTGTTGGGGAACAGAAAAGGGACATATAAAGTTGAGTAAAAAGCAAGTTTTTTTCTTGCTAACATCATCAGAAATAATCACAGTGGCGCAAATAAAATGACTCGGTGTGGAAACATTGAAAAGAAATAAAAATGTGCGTTTTCAGCTGCAATGAGTCTCATTAATCAGAAAATATGTATCCAGGAAAACACACTCCATCAGTCCTGCAAAACCCTTTGTTTTAGTCTGCATTTCTGAGACAATTTTCAAGAATAAGCTTCAGTAATGGCCAGCCACACTTGGCAAACTCCCTCGTCAGCAGATTCTCCTCAGCAAGCAGTGGCATACAGGAGGAAATGTCCCATTGTGAGGTGTAGTGTGAATCTATTCATCATCAGACATTCAAGAATTCTTATTATAAGACTTGGACTAGATATTGTTCTTCCCCATCAATCGTACACCCTGCACCACCACCACCAAACAGATCAGGCTATATGAGTGAATCTTAATAAAGCATGTTCAGGTCATGTCACCCTAAAAATAAATCACATATCCCCCCTTGTTCTATTTACCAAAAATACATCCATGCTCATTTTGTTAAATTCAAATGATTAACTATAGTGATTCTCATTAGATTCTTCCATTAAAAATCTATTGTTAACTACTGTCTACTGTCAATGCAAAAAAAAAACCTTTGATATTATACTATTAATTTCTCTTTTTATATTCTAATAAACAAAGTCATATAACCAGTATGCATATAAATCAATATTTGCCAGTAATAGACAGTGGACATGTATTTATTTTAAGTACCAGTAGTACTGTACTATCAGACTGAACTGATCAGATTGCAGAGGCTCTTGAGTTCTTTATTGTCCTTCAAAGGTTTCCACTCTAGCTCTCCTTAGCATTCAGCACTAGAATGAGATGTCTAGTAAGTGTACCTGTCATAATGATATCCCCACAGGCATATTGGAAGAGCCAAGCCCTGACTAATTTTCTGCCAGTTCTATTTCATGAATTGAATGGATGCGCTTTATGCATCCTTAAAAAACTTGAGAAGCTTCAAGTCAACTTCTAACTGAGAAGCACCCAATAACTGATTCAGTGATCAGGTAAGAGTCAGTCAAAAATTCACTGAATTTGAAATTCACATTTAACCAAGACTGCCTTGCTCTCAGTTGTTGACTGGCAAGAGTGAATTCCAAATCTTCAATACTTATCTTACTGGATCTGTCTGCTGCTTTTGACACAGTTAACCACTAGATCCTCCTGCCAAAGAGCATCTCAGGAACCACACTCCAGTGTTTTGAGTCTCACCTCTCAGATCCTTCAAGGATTAATGTCTCACGTGCACACTCTTGCTCGCTTGATCTAGATTCCAGGATATTTTATCCAATTCCGGGAGAATTGGGATGTCTGATTGGTTTCCTCATTCCATCCTGACAATCTGCTCATATCTCAGTCTGCTTTGTGATAAAAAAGCAGTTTTGGTGCATAGTTCATACTGTATATATTTAGACTGTTTCTATGTCAAGTATACTTAAATGTCATGAGAAGTCCATTTCTGAGAAGCCCATAAAAAGTATTTAAAGTACTATTTTTAGTCCTCATAGTTTGGTAAACTTCTATAGCAGTGAATGTGAGACTACCACAATTTTTTTTTTTTTTTTGCATTGCAATTTGCTTAAATAGCAAAACAAAAACTCTCAAAAAGAAAAACATATTTTTATGAATGTATATTTTAGAATGTAATTTTAAAAAAGAAAATATATACAAAATGGAAGATTTTGAATACTGATGACGTGTATATGCATCATCACGATCTTGTGAAAAGGGTCCAAATGGACAAAGGAGTAACGTAAGGTATATTCAAACCAATCATAAAACTGCCATTAAGAAAACAGAAAAAAATATATATATTATGGAATACAAATGATCAATTTTTTGATCCAGCAGTGTATTTAATTAGCCAGTTAATAATATTAAATAATTATGTTCTCCTCACTTCTAAAATGATGGTTATGCTACTGAGTAATGGTTAGGAGTTTGTTCAAAGCACTAACCCTAATTATGACCAATATTGATGCTTGGTGGACTGTTATCCAGTAATAGAATACATATCTATAAATATCAAAGGTTTATTAATATCATTATTAGGCAGAAGGCAACAGCGACTTTGTCTATTGGGTTATTATGCTGACTTTTATATCATAGGTGTGTGATGGCGAAGTGGTGTGTGACTAAATATTGATCTTAGCCAATCTGTCATGTTTTTCATTGACAGGAAGGAACACTATAAGATCAAAATGATAGCCTGTCATGAGTCAGCAGTGGTCCAGATGGCGTCTTCCCTTTGGAAGTATCTGCCCTCTGACCTCTAGAACCTTCTCCACATCCCAGCCAATCGCACACAGCTTTCCCTGGCTTGGCACTTAGAACCCCCTCCTGCTCAGGCATCTGGTCATCTTGAATAATGTACGCAATAACAATAACTTGAGTCATAATGGGCTTAATGCATGGCAGGAACAAAAGGTCATATTACCTCTAGAGAAAGACACGCCCACATCTCATCGTGCCCTTCCGTCAAAAAAACAAACAACACCCCACCCAAAAAAACTTAATAATAATTGTATTCCATTTGACTAGCACTCCCTGTACAGCAGGACTAATCTTGTTACAGAAAATGTTCAATAATGTGGTCTTGGAGGATTGTTCCTGTATTCTCAAGTGGTCAAGTGAGACCCAATTAAATTAGGTTAGCTATATTGATTCTCTCTTTTTGACTCATTCTTTTGATTCAGCTTTGCAGCTAGTTTTGGCCCCGCCGATAGATGCCACATCTACACTATTGGATAAGGAAAAAAGCACAATTCACAAAAATGTAATTGTTTTATTAGATGTGACTTATTCTGTGACATACTTGGTTAACAAGTGTGAGTAGTGTCACGTGGTGTCACGTCTTCACAAGCACCTGAACTCAGTTCAGCCCATACCACCTATACGGGGAGGCTGCAGACTTGGAGCAAGGCAGATCTACGGCCCTCAGGCAGTTTCACGGCCCAGGCAGTTTTA
>JAUCMS010000038.1:2663950-2682742 GCA_032357445.1 Enteromius radiatus
ACATCAATATGGCGGATGTAGTACGTCCGAATTCCATTCATACTACCCACATTCATACTATATAGAACATACTTTTTAACGGTCGGGTAGTACATTCAATTTTAAATGTAGTTCCTACATAAGGAATATGCGATTTCGGACACAGCACAAGGCTTCTAAAACGGGGTGATACTCAAATGATAATTGTTTTCAGCTGCCACATTCATTAATTTGGGAGTGAAGATTAAAAGAAATGTAATTCAACACTCTTCAGCAACAAGAAGAAAATTAAATGAAACACAAATGTTGTTTGTTTCAGCTATGGGTAGATTAGATAATCTGAAGTCAGCAGGGACAAATCCAAATATGCTGTCTCTGCTGACAAAAACAGGGCGTTTCTCAAAATCTCTATGTAATTTGCATTTCATTTTAAATGCATGCATAATGCCTGATGAAGTACCATTTATGAGTCGCAAAGTTTTGTGTACAGCTACGAGTAAAAATAATTGTAAACCCTAAACTCTAGTGTAAACTTGAAGGATGCACATTTAAGATAGTTCTGCAAAGATCAGTGCTAAAAGTTTTGCAGCAAATGAATGTGGTTTTGACTCTCATACAGAAGAAACCATTGAACCAGAAGTAACAGCTGAAAGATACCAACGGTGTGATACTGTAGACAAAGATACACTGCATCACATCCTGACATGGAGATGACAGTATTTATCATATTACTCGCATATATGCTGTATTCATACCCACACAGTTTGTCATAACCCCACCAATGGCATTTTTCTCTGCGAGACGATGACTAGAGCTAAACAAGGAGAAGTTGTTCCAAGATCTTCTGGTCGGACACACCAGCAGACAGGGAGGCAACACAAGAAACAAACCCACATAACAGCACCCACAGCTGGGCAGAGGGCAGGGAAAACCCAGAGGGATGATATAATTTCTGACTGTACTGCATTAAGGGAACACAGTATGGATGCAGTCGGAGATCAAAGCGCTTTGATGGCTCTTTTGTTGTTCGGGATGTGAGAGACATTATCCTATTGTTGGACACGGGGTCACTGGGTTCCACATGCATTTGTTTTTAATTTGAAACCCAGTCCTTCATTCTGCCTCTCATTCTGTTTGTGTGAGGGGCCATGAAGAAGTCAGGCTTTGCGGCGGAGAGGGTTTTGCAAACCTGTCATGATTTCTTATTTATGTTTGCATGCAATAATAATGATTTACTGACTTATTGTCTTTCGGTTACATTAACACATTAAATCACAATAAAAAGAAATTATATTTAGGGTAAATTAAGGCGAGGGTATTCATAAATGTTGACTTTATGCACATTTAATGTATAGTTTCTTCTGGGAAAACATAAAATGTATTGATGACTCATCCTGTGTGGTAAACACATTTTTGTTTAATCAAATGCTAAACCATATGAATGACCCTCCTGCTAACCACCTGCAAATGATTAGCAAGTACAGCCAACCATAGTACATGTGAGGCTAGGCTACATTCACACAGGAGCAGAATACGGTTGTCAGTCCTGATTTTAGGACTGATAACCATATTTTCTTTACAGGTGTGAGTCTCGAAATGCCTCGTTCACACAGCAGCTTACAGTTGTGTTTAGAATTATGTCTGTATGAACGTGCAACGTGAGTCAAGCAAAAGATACAAAAGAACTACCAAAGTAGTATCAAAGATGTCGACGTTAACAAAACATGGCAAGAGCCTGAGCCGCGAGTTTATCCGTCAAATCTTCATTAACCGACAGCAACTTTTACATTTGGGTGGAGAGTGGAGCATGAGAATCGCGAGCCGCGTGCCGCACGCAGAACACAAAACGGAAGCAGCTCCGACTGGGTCTGAAACTTTCGGATGATACGCATCTTATTTCTCCGTCACAGTAAGTGAAAAACGCGCTTTTTTAATTAAGCGATAGACAACTAGTTGTCCAGGCCTGTTCCATTCACACAGCGCCTGTGTTCCGAGAACACGGTTGTGAATACAAACTGCACTGGTGTGAGTTCGGTTGCAGAATGCGGTTGTCGCACTCCTAAATAACCGAACTGTGTGTGAACGTAACCGTATTAAGGACTCAAATACAGGATTAACAACCGTATTCTGCTGCTGTGTGAACGTAGCCATAATCATGGCGAATTGGATATTTTATTTTTACTTTTTAAAGAAGCTTAAATAAAGCAATAGTTCACCTAAAAAGTTACATTTCCTGAAAATGTAGGCCACCCAGTATGTATATTAGTTTGCTTCTTGATTAGAACTGATTTAGTAGGTAGCATTGTATAACTTTAGGTAAAAAAAAAACATTGTTCATTTTAATTTAGTTGGGGTAGCCTAATTTATTGTGGTCTGTGCTACTTGTGTGTTTCTTTGTTCGTGTTGTGAAAAATTTGCAACATGTTTGTATTTGATTGTGTTGCAAGTATTTTGCAATAAGTTTTTGCATGTTATATATATATATATATATATATATGTATGTATGTATGTATGTATGTGTGTGTGTGTGTGTGTATGTAACAATTCCCTGCCAATTCTCATCACTTTAATATCAAATAATTACGTTTTATTAAAATTGTAAAAAAAAAACTTCTATATAATGGTAGTCATAGTTCTTTACTTTAACTTTGTGCAAAAAAAAACAAAGCAAAACAATTGTTGTCTATTGTAGCACTATTTTTATTGCAATATACCATCAACACATGCAGTATTACTGTAATGATAATTATCTATGACAACATAGGGAATTACAAAAATGACATCATTAGGCCTATACATATTAATTTTTCTTTGATGCAGGGATGAAACATAACCAAGACATTTCTTCATGAGACTCATGTAATAGGGTTTCAATTGTCTCTGTGTCATAGCGTGTTTTGAAAGCCTGTCATTGCTCCCACTTCATGCTAGTGAGCAATAATCATGATTTATTGACTTTTATTAAACCCTCTGTCTTTCAGCACAGCACATTACACAATATACTGCGCTGCAATGATGTCTTCGATTTTATTTGCTCAGATTATGTGATTATACATATAAAGGCCGCATGAGGAAAAGCTCGTTTTGTACGTAGCATATCCATCACCGTGTGTGTGCATGACTGGGAGTGTGTATTTTTGTAAGCAGGTGCATATATGTGTGTGTGAGTTGATTGTTTCCACTAATTGAAAGTGATAAATGGAGACGGCACAGCATTGGCTGTACTTCCAGCTATAACAAACCCTTTTACTAAAGCTCACAAATAAAGTTGTTCGCCCAAAGCTCAGCCAACAATTGGACAATGGGCTGCTGCTGGGAATAGGACTTTCATAGCTGCCTATTGAGCAGGTTGGACAACTGGACTAAACAAATAGATAAACCTGAATAAACAGCTTGAGTTTATAATCAGATGCTTTATGTGTGCCTTTGTATGTGTGAGGCAAATCTGTTTGACTAACGTATGTACATTAACATACATCTAAAAAGAGAGAAAAGAACATCACGCAGTCTTGCTGAAACCACAATGAAATCACTTGATTTACAACATAATTGCGTGCAATGACTCACTGTAGACAAAATGGTCTAGATTTTGACATTTTCTGAGAAACGTGAGAGTGTTTTCCTGTGCAACACTCGCTAACACTGCTAAGTTGGTTGCTAGTGTATTGCTATGTGACTGCTGTTGTTCAGCATATGCAGTTTCAAAGGTAGTATGCTTTTGAATTGTTTTGAATGTGCATTTGTAGTGTACTTCAAATTTTATGAGTGTATTCAAAAAAACTGTACTTGCAGAAAATATAATATCATATTATTAAAATAAAAGGTCACTTAATTGTACTTAAGGTGAGTTAACTTTATTGACTGTTTCGTAACACACTTAAGTACACTGGTAATGAACAGCCTTTGCTTTTTTTTGTTTTGTTCTGTTCTCTGAAGTCCACTTATGTTATCAAGAATTCTACATAAAAAACATCATATTTTAGAAGAAATAAGCTATCCTGCTTTTAACCCCTCTTATCAGAACACCGTTTTTTATAGGTGTGGTTGATTCACTGTACAGCATCATGTAGTCTTCAGAGAAATCTTCATTGTTTGGTTTCTGAGTAGACCTGCATGTTCGCATTTCACATAAACTCTACATGAGCAAATCGGTGGGCGGGACTAAACAGGGAGTGCTGTAGAATCCATGGGCTGGGCTAAACAGGCAGTGATGTAGAATCGTGGGGGGGCAGTGATGTAGAAGCAGGCAATGAGAAAGATCGCTAAATAAATTATGTTATTATTGTTTTCTTTGTATACAAAAAGTATTGCTATAGCTTAGTAAAAATTATGTTGAACCCCTGATGTCACACAAACTATTTTACTGATGTCCTACATTTCTGTGCATTAATCGTGGTAATATCCTTGCAGTCTAATCAAAGTGCTCTCAGATTCCATAAAAATATCTTAATTTGTGTTTAGAAGATGAACAAAGGTCTTACAGTTTTGGAACGACATGAGGGTAAGTAATCAATAAAAATTTTTGGATGAATTATCCCTCTAAAATATAAGATCAGAATCTATTTGAGTGATAATCATGATGCATTTGAAAAATCTCAGAACCAATCCAGCCCTAGTCGCAACACTCTCCAAAAACCCCAGCTCCACCTGTATAGATCTGCTACAGGGTAATTTCATGTACGTCATATGTGCAGCAGCAGTTATTCTTTTATGTTTGGATGTACTGACAGTAGCAAGTCTCTGCAAAAGACGTATTACGCCAAGACCAAACACATTAACATTGCCATGAATAGTACCACACTAAACATTCTGAGAGGTCTTGTGACAGAAATGTATGTATTTTTAAAAATACATTTCTGCTTTGCATAAATGACTCAATATAGACTCAGCAGAAATCTATGAGTTCTTTCTTTATTTTTCCATCCATCAAGGAAAAATCTTCCCGCAGGATGAGTTATGAAGTGATGTTTAACCTCAGTTCCTGCCTCCAGCTTGTCTTTTCATTTTCAATTCTTTAGCAAACATCTCTTTGTTACGCGTCTCTTTCCATGTCCTATATCTTTATTAAGATATATATGACTTGTTTTATTACCCTGAGATACATGTTTAGTGGCGTTGGCTGAAACAAGCATGCTTGCAGTGAGAGATTGAAGAAAACTTTAAACCTATTAAGAAAGAAAGAGAGAGATTTTGAGGGGAAAAATGCCTCTCCAGAAAGTCAGCTGCCACTAAATCGCTGTTGTCATGTTGATGACTGTTGTGGGTTTGCCTTTAAAGTATTCAATCCCTCATAGATGTGAGATTCATTTCATTAACCCATATATCAATCCATTAAACGTCCCTTAATGGTGCCAGGATGTTTCTAAACCAAAGCACATTAGAGTCTGCAAACACATGACTAATTGCAAAAGAGCAGCTTTCCTCTGTAACATCCCAAGAGCGCTTTTCCGTTTAATAGCGAAACCACAGTGTAAGGCCATCGAGAACGAATAAAACTATGAAAATAAAACAAGTGGGTCTCATGAACAGCACAGCGGTCACATGAACTTGGATGTCTTTGTTCTTCTTCTTAAATGGCTGTCTTGCTTGAAAGTCAAAGGCAAACCAGATGCAATTCAGAGCTGTGTGATATTTTGTCTTTCCTGCAGGCTTTCCATGAGGCCAAGAGAAGATGACATTAATCTTCGGTGCTGTTCTCTGGCACAGCAGTGTCCGGCCAGATGATGCTAGGTAAATATCAATTTTTGTGGATCTGAGCCTGAGGGCGGCCATAAATTCATAACTAATTGGCTAAATTTCTTCTTTGTTTTTAACAAGCCCACCATGGTCTTCTGCACAGGGAGCTGTTGGAGGAAAGAGGTACTTTGTAAAGCCTTCAGTTCTGCTCTCATTCTGCATTGACTATCAGCAATGCGATTCATGTCATAAACAGGCACAAAGCTATTAAGCAACAGCTATAAAAACGCTTCGCTATACAGCGGCCTTCACACATAAAGGTTAAATCACTGTATGCTTTTTGCTTGTATGGCAGTAGATCACATGGTCAGTTTTCTACACTCTCTTTGATTGATGCTTAGCGTTAGCATAAACTTGTATGAAAGACCATTAGTCGTTTTGACCAACTTTCCTAAGATAATTTGTTGTAGAAGGTCGACTCAATCAAAAACCTTCAATAAAATATTTGTAAGTGTTTTAAATTAGATACAGAGCCTTGCTCCGAACCACAGATGATTTTCAATGAGGCATTGCATTCAACTTTACGCTGTAGCTGATTATCATACATATGCTAAACTCATGTGTTTCCAATAACGTGGAGATTTGAAGTTGCAAAAATGCGACTAAGCCTGTTCATAGTTATTATCAGTTATGAAACACCTCTGATGCCCTTCAAGCTCTCGCTAAAGGCCTTTTGTTAAAAGAGAGAATAATATCACAGCATCACCATTCGCACAATGATAGATTTTGCTCTAATATGTCATTTTAGTTTGAACTGATCCAGAGGATAATACAATAAGAAACTCGAAATGAGTGGGGAAACTTTTATCAGGTACTGCTACGATAAGAAAGGAGTTATTTCTACTCTTAACTAGAGAAGAATGATCCGTGAGCTGTTCTGTTAAGTAGCTAAAGGAATCCTCCTACAAGAAACCACACATATCTTTCTGACCAGCAAGAAACAAAGAGACTAATTTAAATTTCAAATTTAAAAACCTTTATTTTGTAGCATGCAAAATAAACTCTGCCCTGAAGAAAGACCGTTTATTTGTCCATGCGATGCATGACACATCCACAAAAGTTTTGTTTTGCACTGGATACCTGATAAATTCATGAGTAAACATTTTGCTTTTGGCAGCCCACTTAAAAGGTTTTCCCTACCTCTTTAGAGAAAGGTTCATTTGAATATAATGAATAATACATGAGTATAAAGCTATAAAAGCACAATGGAAGACGGTCCAAATATCTGTGAAGTTTCATGTACCAAATAGCATAATTTGAATAGTTTATCAGGCACAAAGATGCTTTCATTACAAGCAAAGATATGATGCTTTTCCACAGATAATGCTTCTAAGCCCAAAACATTGCTGATGAATGAGTGAATCTCACAAAGAAGTATTCCAAATTAAATTTAAACTATATATAATAAATATATAATATTGAAATGTACAATATTTGTATGCATTATATATATATATATATATTTTTTTTTTTTAATTATTTTTTTTTTTTCACACATTTAATGTAATTTGTCATTAAAATAGTCACAATGTAAAAAGTAAGGAAAAACAGCCTTTTGGTTTATGCAAAATATTTATTTTTTTTCATTATGATAAGGTGAAATATAAATTCATTTACACAAGAAAATTCCTGACAGGCATTGTGAGATTCACTCAAAGACTAAATAGTCTGTATCTTTTGACGAACATATGCTGCATAAAATCATGTTATCCAGACAGTTAAGTGAAGTCCAGCACATTGGCACAACACATCAAGGGTATTTCTTTTCAGTCTTGCACATTTGGAAACAGTACTCAGAAACTCAGAGCAGGGGACCGTTCAGCCCCAGCTTCATCTGTATCTTATCACCGTAAAGTCCCTTAAACAGAAAAAGCTGGGGAACATATGAGGAACTGAGCCAGACTGAGTCTTCAAAGAGCGAGCAGGCTTGACGGAGGAGGGGTCTCGCTCAGCGGCCCTCGTAAGGGCTGGTTCTCATCATTCTGACAATAAAAATGAGTGGAATAAAAACAAAGCAAAACGTCTCTTTTGAGCAGCCGGAGATTTCTGCAAACCGGGTCTCTTTCTTCAAAAGATCCTCCTTCTAGGGCTTAGAGGAGGTTATCCTCCTGCTGGAATGCTTTTGGAGAGAAAATTCGGCACATTCTTCACAGACTCCCTGTGGATAGAGGGACAGAAAGGACCATAGAAGGCTGCTAATATGGTCGCTCGGGGTCCGACGCAAAAACTGCATTTGCTTCCATAAAAACATGGTTGCAGGAGCATGCATTAAAACAGTTCTCAAAACTTCACAACTGCATATTACACATGTATATATATATATATATATATATATACGATTTGTCCCATTTTTAAGCTAGCCAGCCTCTTAAATCCAACAAACAAGGCACTTGAGCACCAGAGAGGTGGGCAATATTCCAGTACGGGACAATGGAGAGTTGTGGGGGGTTTGTTGGTGGTGGTCAGAGTTACTTTATGGCTTCTGCCCCTTTATTGGGCTAATCCTCAAACATCCCATGATGATTGAGAAGCAAATGCTTCTCGGGGCCAATTCTGTGCAGACTTGAGGGGGAGGTGTGCTTGTTATAAAGGCTTCAATGAGACAGGCAGTACATGCTTTTCACAAGAAATGTGCCCACTTAAATATATCTACATGCACACAACCAGTTTACTTTTAAAAGTAATGCATTACAGTATCGCATTACTCGACAAAAAAAAAAAAACACTTGCATTACTTAGTTCCTTTTTATGGAAAGTAATGTATTACGCTACTTTTGCATCATCTGGGCTGGGTGTGCTTATTTGTTTTTTAACTACAATAAGCCCAAAAGTTACATTTTTGGCAACTCTGAGGGCACTTTCACATCAAAAGTGACATCAATAAGCCTCAGACGCCCGATTTCTCTCAACATATGGTCAGGAGAGCTGCCAAACAAAGTAACTTAAATTACCTATTTGAAAAAGTAACTTTATTTTAAATGTAAAAGTAAGGCATTACTTTAGTTACTTTAAAAAGCAATCGGATTACGTAACTCCCAACAATGTTCATCACACAAATGCACGTTTTCCAAAAATAAATGCAATAGAAAAGTAGTTCATACAAGGAGCTCAGTTTGCGAAGAGCTCAGACATCAGCAGTTGTCGAGACTTGCGACAGTCTGGGATCGGAGTCAATCTCGTATCGGTAGTGGTACCCTTCCCAGACTTCTCTGCATGCGTCGCGCATGTCATAGATGCGCTTCTTAATACCTTTTCGGTTTAGGTAGAGCACAAAGAGAAACATTAGACCGACAAATCCCAGCACGAGACCCAGGAACACATAGGAGGTCTGCAGTGCGATATTGTCACTTTCTCCCGCCTTATGGCAACCCAGCTCCAGTTCGCCCACCGTCAGTAGTGACGTGTTCTGCAAGGCCACTGGGAAGGCGCAAGTCAGGCGCTCGATGTCCAGCACTCGTGCCTGGGAGGCGTTCACCCAGGCGGCGAATGGCTCGATGTCGCATGTGCAGGTGTAAGGATTCTCCGCCAGATGGAGCCGCACCAAACGCATCTGCTCCAGCTCTTTGAGAGCCTCTTCACGCAGGGTCCTGAGGGCGTTGTGGGTCAGATCAAGCTCCTGGAGGTGATCCAGTCCTGTGAATGTCCCGTTATGGATGGACACTATAGAGTTGTTGCCAAGCTGTAGGCGCCTCAGGCCGACAAGATGGCGGAAGATACCCGGGGGCAAGTAGACAAGGCCATTACTGGACAGGTCCAGTCCCAGCAGGTCTTCCAGGCTGCTCCAGCGAAGAGAGGTGGCTAAAAAAATGACTGATGAGTGGTTGTAAAGAGCCCGGCTGAGGTTGAGCTCCCTCAGCATACGGCTCTGGACGGTGAAGGCCTCAGGATGGATGACAGCCAGCTGGTTGTTGCTGAGGTCCAGCGATCTGAGGCTCCGCAAGCTGGAAAATGTACGAGACTTCACCTCAGAGATCCTGGAGAGGAGAAAAGGAACATTTTACACTACAATCAGAAGTTCTGCAATAGAAGAACAGATTTTGGTTCCACAAAAAACATCAATTCTTAATGTTTTCTCAAGTGTAAAGAACCTAAGTCCAACCTTACATGTATTTTCAATGTGTCTAGTTCTGTAATGCCTATTACACAGAGTAGGCTTAGGTTTAGAAGTAGGTTCAGGGTTAGTACCTAGTTGTAACCTAGTTATTGCAATTTCTAAGTAGTATGCACATGAGGAACAAGACTGTGTAACACTTTAGAATACTGTTCTGTAGTAAATGAATAACTACAGAGGGAAAAAATTACTAATGCATGTTGAATATATTAGAGTGACTACTATTACCAAACAAGAAACTCTAATTAACTATTTAGTAAATTTTAGTGCTCAGTTGAAACTGGCATATAATCAATAGCTACTATTTACAATGATTTCAGTAATTATTAGGGAGTTATCACGATTTTCACTGGGAGGTATGAAAAAAATAATAGTTACTAATTAGCTAAAAGTGAACTACCACATTCACTAAGCACTATTACTTACTAATCCATTATTCAGAGTTTCTTGTTAGTTAGTAGTAGTGCTAATATTGCGTTATTCATGTGTTCTTGTGTAGTTATTCACTAATAATGCAGCAGTATTGTAAAGTGTTAACCAGGACCGTAAAATAAACTACTTAAAGTACCTTTTCCCCAATTTTTTATTTATTTATTTTTTGCATAAAGTTTCTAAAAGGAACTATAGATGCCAGAGTAAGTGTAGTTGCAAGGTCTGAACTACAACAGATATTGCAGGGTGTTTATTTATTTTGTAGGTTTATACCATGTCAGCATCTTAGACCGGTTTTGTGGCAAGAAAGGGGTAAAATGAGAACAATGTTTTCCTGCTGAGGGAACGTTTTGCATAAAACTGTTTACATTCAGAGGAAAAGCATTCAGCTAGTATTATGACTGATTCGATTTTCAAATCTGGTGCTGTTTATATTCTGATTCTGCTTTATTTTTAATTGAGCCACATGCTATGAGCAAGTAAAATGAAGTAAAATCCTAGTCAGGGATGTGAGAATAAACCTGTACACATTTAACATCTTAAAGCTTCTACTTGAGCTTTCGGTTTTTGAATAATCAAAAAGGTACTGTAACTAAAATAAATGTTTACAGTAATTTTAGCTTCTACAGTAATTAAAATGATGGAAATATTCTTACACTGGTTAAAGATCCCATAAAACCGTATTTTAAGATGTCCTTGCCGTCAGTGTTGAAATTCATTATCAAATTACAAAATAAATGTAGTTGTAATCAGTTACAGTTACAGAGAAAACGTTACTTACAAACTGGTTAAATATGATATTTTTTCAACCCACATACAAATTTAATTGATAGACACGTACTTATTCAATAACTTTTATAGTCATAACTGTAATTACTATATTTCAAAAGTTTTTGACAAAGTTGTTACATAGAAGTGCATAGTTGTTGCAAAGTATCACACAGTTGCAGTGTGTAACAGTTGCTAACAGCATTTTAAGGGTCAAATGAACTTCTAGCTTCTTCAAACATGCATCACTGCTTTACCTGTTGTTAGACAGTGACAGATTGGTCACGTTCTCAAGACCTTGGAAAGACTCCGGTCCGATCTGACTGATGTGGTTTCCGGTGATAAAGAGGTTTCTGGTGTAGCTCGGAATGCCGCTCGGTATGTCCCGCAGATCTTTGGAGACACATTTGACGGTGAGCGCGGCTTCTGAGCACTCACAGCCGGCAGGACACAGCGACGCGCCCGCGGAGAGCGCAGCACAAAGCAGACCCAGCGCAACCGCGCACCGTGCAGACGCGAGCATGGTCAACTTACTATCAGCTAAACCGCATCAATCTAACTTAACAGCTGCCCTCGTCCAGCGGCTGTGCGTCCGCTTCTCCAGAGTGCCTCTCCAATACTACGCGCTCCTCGCTCGTTAGCTCTCTAAGTGATGTGGAGTCTTCGTGCGCGCTCGACTTCTTAGCGTTACAGAGACTCATGTGTGAATGAGAGGCAGACACTTTATTTCCATGAGAAAAGGAGGGTCTCTGTGTGGGGCGTTTGATCCGCTGCTCTCAAACAATGCGACTGAATCACTCTCAAAATCAGCAGGGAGGAGCTTTGACTCGCACCTCTCCCCTCCACTTCACCGTGCAGAGTCAGGCCGATACCATCTCACACCATCTCGCGCTCATCACTCTGATTAATGGGCTTAATTAATAGTGATTAAAGCTCATCAAAAGATTAAGGTGATCTCTCACTTCAGTTGGTCTTTACTCTGGTACTGTAACTCGAGGTGTCCAGTTTGGGGTCTATACGCTCAGAAATTATTGTTCTACTCTTGCTTTGATGTGGTTCTTTGGAGATCGATAAAGCTCTCGATGTGTCTCAGTGGCTTTTAGTTTGGGGGGTGGGGCCCACCGAGGGGCCACAGTAAACATGAAAAGAAACAGCATTAAAAACAAATAAATAAATATATGTATGAATGAATTATTAGAATTTACGGTTACAGCTACCAGTTTCTTATTGTCGTGCATATTACTAGAATATTAGTCAATTATTAGTGCTAATTAAGCACATATTAATGCCTTATTCTACATCCCTAATTCTTCCCAATACCTAAACTTAACAACTACCTTAACTATTAATAAGCAACAAATTAAGAATATATTGAGGGAAAAGTCGTAGTTAACAAGATATATGAAAGTATTTAAAATGTATATACTCTTACTTATATATTTTCAAATACTTATATAGGCCTATTTTTTGTTAATGTTTTGAAATTCAACTGTATTTTTATATTTTCTGCTGAATGTTAATTTTAAATTTGTAATTATATTTGTAACTCTAAGAATGAAGACACATTTTTTGGGATGTTATTATTATTATTTTTTGTACATTTTTATTTGTCAACTATCCTGTGTATATATATATATATATATATATATTTTTTTTTTTTTTTTTTTAATGCGCATGCAGTTTTAATCAAACGCCATTATGATTATTTGTGAAATTGTTTCTGAGTGAATTTTTTTCTAACCAAGACAAACAAAATAAATTTACATGCATTTCCTCAAGCATAGTAGTACATGTAATTTTCCTAAGTTAAAAAAGGCTAGTTGAGAAAGGAGTTTCTGCATGACCAAGAAAATAAAAACCTTAATCCAATAATAACATAACTATTTATTATTTGAACTATTACAAGCTTACAGCCTTCGTTTCAGTTGTTAAAACTGAGTTAAAACCACGTCTTGTAGGGTCCTTTAAATGCTGACTGAGCTCTAAAGGCTGGAATCACTGCACTGTAAAGGATATTCATCAGACCACTGTTATTGGCTTCTGAGTTCGTAATAGGTTTTCTGAAGAGGAATTTAGTTTTGTGTTTATGTCTGGATAATCAGTGTTTTTGTATGTTGGGAACATTGATCTGATATCCCTCACTCCACAGGACTCCTGATGCTTTGAAGTCGGCGGGGGTCTGCTGAACTGAAGGGGGACAATAAGCTATGAATTCAACACGCCGTTCTTTTGCCTGCCGACTCAGTCATTTGTTCTCTATAGTGCAATTAAACGTCTCCAGGGCAACCGTTAAAAGAAATGCACAAAAAAACAACATTCAAAACATTAAAGGCAAACTTTAAGTCTAGAGCCCAAACAGATTTATCCAATTATATACATATATATCCGGTAATACGCGTCTATTTAGCTAATTAAATACACTATATAGACATATAGAAATAAAACCCATAGTATACTGTAGTAAACATCTTTTATTGATATCAATAATGCATGAACATATAAATTATATTGTTGGCAGAATGGGGAATTTGGTGATAGTTATGCAACATTGGGAAATGTTTTAGTAAGATGATTTTGTGTCCATTGGTTTCTGATGACAGGGTATGCTTTTTTTTCCCCACTGGAGTTGTTGTTGATGCAGGCTATGAAGAAATACATTGTGCAATCTCAAAAACTCAAAATCTTTAGCTTTTAAAATCACTTACTGGTTTCTTGGGAGAAAAGAAAGCAAAAATACAATGAAAGACCAATTCCAATTTTCTAAAATGAAATCAAACAAAGCACACAGTCATCTTTCTTCACATTCATATATTACAGTTTAGTGTAGAAGCTTATTGCCTTATGAATATAAAACTACATGGTCATTCGTTTGGAGTAAAAAAAAGGCCTTGTTAAGTTTTCACCCTGTATCTAGTTGTCCATGTGCTCGAATGAATGCTTGACATCATTAGGAAACAAAATACCTAATACATAACAAAAAAGCATTCTGCTACTCATATTTATCTAACACTCAGCAGACATTGGAAACAACGCATCTAGTCAAGCAGGCATTACCCACACACACACAGAATACATGCGGCCGGTTCTCCACAAGGCAAAATATCTCATTACAAAGACTTTATTAGTAGATTATTAGTAGTAAAACCCAGAACAAACAACTTTTGACTGCCCATCATCAGTATCAGACTTTCTGAGTATCAGACACATGCACGCAGACTTGCCAATAAACACACACACACAGGCACACACATATACAGACGAATGCTAATGCAGCTGCAAGGAGGAATGAGGTGACAACTTCATTACTGTTAAAAGTCTGCTTGTTTGTAATTGTGCAAATTTCATGTAATGACAAGCTTAACAGCAGTGAATGTAAAGAAAACATTTGCAGTTGATTTTTACGCACAGGCAAGTTTTGAATTAGCAAAAAACGGGAATACGTTTTCTGCTAATAAACCTGTTCTAATCACAAAAAGCAATCAATTAAGTAATTAGGCATTGCTTTTCATAGGGGTCTCTGTGAATAGTGAAAAGTTATCAAAAACAAATTAAATAAAAATTGTACTTTAAAAAAAACAAAAAAAAAAAAAACATTTAACATGTATTTTCGTGGTATCTTACATTTTAGACAGAAGCCTGTTATCACATGACTTCTCCATTTCAAAAAGATGTTAATTGTAACTGAACAAAAGTAATTTAGTAAAATTAGTAAATTCTCTAGTAAATTCACTTTGTCCTCAATGTTTACAAATAATTCAGTGTTGACTACTTTCACCAAACTTCGACTCTATCCGTTATGAATTTGCTTTATATTTTCATGAGAAATACTCAAAAGAAAAACAGAAAATCGTTAACATGGTGGCAAAATAAAATGAAATAAAAAGTAAAAAACATAAATAAAAACTCAATTTGCAACCCTGTTATAGTTTTATTTCCAGGATTTTTAAAGAATACTCAAAATATAGAAAACTAATAAATAAATAAAACGAATAGCAAATAACTACAATAAAACTATTAATTTTCTATGTCATAAGGATGGGCTAGTCAAATTTGCAAGCCTGTTACAAATTATTACATTTTCTTTTGAACTTCATTTAAAATGTTATTTATTTGCAAACAAACTAAATTATTTTAATTAATTATTTTCTCTCTCTCTTTTTTTTTTATTTTTATTTTTTAAATCACACAAATCAAAGTTTGTAAACATTCTGCCAAATTCTGGTAACATTGTTGCAATAAATAAATAAATAGTGTATATGAAAGTAAACATTTGGTTTACTTCGGTACTAATTCGTTTTTTTTTTCAGGCCTTATCGCTAGCGTGTGAATCTTAACATTTAACATAACCATACATAACCTAACACATAACCACAGAAAGAACTGAATGAATGTTCTCTAAAAGTTTAAGCAGTGGAATGCTACGAGCTTTTAGAGATTACAGAGAGGAAATGGAAACCGCTGGGCTGCTGTGACAACCTCAAATGTGCTTCTGATCCACTAGTTCACGTCTTTGAAGACAGGAAGGCCGTCAGTAAGAACCTCACACTTCACACAGGGTCTCTAATGTGATCAGCTCTAGCCGGGGCCAGCAGGGGCCAGACTCCTCTCTCTCTCTCTCTCTCTCTCTCTCTCACACACACACACACACACACACCCATCTTAAGACACTCCACCGACACAAAACATACTCGACTACCTGCTGGTCTTGGCAATACTTCCAAAAAGAGAGAGAGTGTGAAAAGAGGAATGAAAAGAAAAAAAAAACGTGAGAAGAGAGCAATAGGTAAGAGGGGAGTTCAGTGATTTTTCTCTTTGACGTGAAACAAAGAGGGGATTTAATCACGTAGGAGTCATGGAAACGGGTTTGGTGTCCAGATCATAGTCTAGGATTACGGCAGGATTCCATCAGTGTTTGAAGTGCTCAGTTCATGAATACAGCTGAGAAAAGCTAACAGGATTTAATAAAGGTTAGACTTTACCCAATCTGACTTTGACCGTATTTCTTTCTGATTCATTCAGATGTACGAGTGAAACCCTTACACCCCAAAATCAGTAGGAAACAAAAATTAAAACATTCATTTTACTTCCATTAGCTTGATACAAATTTCTGTTTTATTACTGTAAAAATGTTTTAATATTTTAGAGCGCCCATGTTGACCCCAGGATAAATTTTCTTCCTAATTATACACTAATTAAGCAATTGAGAGATGTACAAGTAAATCTCACAAAAACTGGCCACATTTACACCCCAAAATCAAAAGAAATATATATATAAATATATATTTAGCATAAAAAAACAATAACAAATCCTGTCCAAATTTCCATAATTATTTTTTATAAAATAATAAAGCAGTACTACAAATACTGCAAGGATTAATAAATACAATGAATGTTCATAGAATAGGAAATGGGCTTCATTTCCATGAAATAATATCACAAGCAAAAAATTCATAAAACAGGCTTTTAATTTTCTTTATTGACTTTGGGGTAAAATAATGGATGTATTCTTTAAGTTGATTTAAGTGTTCCTGATTCACTTTAATGATCATTTTCCAAACCCTGGACCTTATGTGGAACATAAATCCTGTTATCTTTTTTTTAAATTATTATTATTTTATATGTGATATGATTGTTAGACTAGGCATATTCTGCAATTATACCAAATCAATAGTCAACAAACCTGTGATATTTCTTGTGAAAACAAACAACGGAAGCATTAAACGTATGATTTAAAAGTTCATGTTTGAAAGATAAAAGCTTTCGAACAGAACATCCATAACCCCTGCAATGTGAATCAAGTGTTCCTCAGGACAAAGATATATTAAAGGCATCATTTACTTTCCTTCACTCCTAGTCTTACTGTGCAGGATTTATTAGTGCATGTTAGAAAACTAAATGTCTGTCTTCATAACCTTTCCTAAAACAACTGCCCTTTTTCGGCTAAATTCACCAAGGCCACTTAAATTTCAGGCTTTCACATTCACGTCTGCTGTGTTTTGCTTTGAAATGCATGCTTTTTTTCTGATTCAATCAAGTCCCAATAGATAAAATCAAGCCCTAGCCTACAATTTTACACTTTTAAATGAGTCACATTCAACTTGACAAATCAGTTTCATAATGGTTACTAAATTAATGCAATAACAATAAATTACGCAATATAATAACAGCTGGCCAGGCAGTGCAAAGAATGCTTTTCAATACATAATGCAAACAAGATTTGCTTATTCATTAACTAGCAATTTTTGAATGCTAATCTCCATATCTGATTAGATTAGCGTATAAAACAATTACACTTTAAAGCATGCCAAGCTACAATATTAAAAGCCATTTATGTTGATGGTTAGCCTTGCCAATACAATGACTAAAAGGGTACTCCTAAATAAAATATTAAAAGAGTTAAGCTTTCGTATTCATAGTAAGAATTTTAAAAGGAAATCCATCTTCCAGAGTATCTTAATATACAATGCATTGTTTCTGCAATAAACTGTGTTCTCAGAAAGAACGCAGCATCATTAGAAATTCATATTCAAGTTATATTTAAAATATAAGACTATATGTATACGTTATAATGTTATATTTCCTAAACAGCAGTTATAGTTTGGAGATCGAAGTCTAACCAAACGATAAAAGAGCACCATAACCTTCAAGAGACACCAAAGTCATGCCTTTGGAAGACAGGTTTTGAGAATAGCGTTTCGTACATCACCACAAGACGTTGAAGCCATGGTGTATTTGCTGTCTCTACCCTACGACAAAGAGGTGTAGCGTTTGATTTTTGATGTTGAGCTCCTCTACACTCTAAAGATCCAGACTCATGTTGACATTCGCAGGAGTCCCGCTGGAGCTCGGATGGGCGGCGAGCCCGTTCACCTGTGTGTGACCCCGCTGGGTCATCGCAGGTTTAGAGACAGAGTCACAGCCAGGATCACGCTGGTCAAGATGCAGAAAGGAAGCCAGGTCTTCAGGAAGCCTACGCAACTGTGGAGGAAGATAGAGAGAGAATGTCAGTGTAAGAGAAAGATACAGTTTCAGTGAAGATGAAAATTGATGTACTTGTCTGCCCTATGATGTAAAGGTTTTCACGTTTGAAATGATTTGTAGGTTTGCTGTGCACTGTAATGCTGTTTTTAAGGTGCTGTAGCTCCAAATATCTGGCTCAAAGTAAAAAACTGAACTTTTTTTCAGAACTGATTCAATTTATTTTTTTTTTACCTTACTTGCTCAAACGACTCGCAAATTATTCGCTCAATGCTTTTCGTGACACTAACCTGCTGTGATCGGTCGATTGGTGTCATTTTCATCTCATCATGCCTGTAATATCTGTTTTTGTGAGCTCAGTGCTGCTTTGTGTACAATGTTACCAGGGAAATAGATAATTTAATGCTCCAAAAGCAGCACCTAGTGGTGAAGAATGAATTTACATTTTCATTCAGACCAATGCTAAAAGACCAACAAGTGGGTAGCGATATGCTAACGTTTCATGTTGACAACGTTTTAAAAACGACTTGTTTAAATGATTCAGAGTCTCTTTCTTTTGAGAGAAAATAACTATACACTTTCAGATTTTGCAGGCTGTTTTCAGTTTTCATTCACTTAGAGCTGTGTTACACACCGCATGAAAGCTCATTTTCGAAAATCCATCATAGAAGCACTCTAATGGCGCTTTTCCACTACACAGTACCAGCTCGCCTCGGCTCTGTATGGTTTTCCACTGTGTAAAAGTTGTACCTGTACCGGCTTCCAGGTACTTTTTTTCGTACCACCTC
>JAUCMS010000038.1:2709421-2719764 GCA_032357445.1 Enteromius radiatus
TCCGGGTACTTCTCGCCTACTGATTTTCGAATGCTATGAATTCGGACATACTACTTGCCTCGCATGCTGTTTTTCACGTACTATATAGTAGGGAAGTAAGCGATTTCGGACGCAGCATCAGTCTTTATGTTTATAGGCGTGAGGTAATGACGCAGTACCATGCTCGAATTTCCCGCCAAAAAACCTACCTGTATCACTCAAATTAAAACATTATTATAAGCTAACCGTTGTGGTAACAGTTTAAACACTGGCTGGTTATGTACTTGCTCAAATATTGATTATGGGTTCATTTTAACCACAAATGGTTACAGACTGCAGCTTTAACCAAAACAATATTTATATTTTCACATATATCTTTCCTCTGAATTCCCAGTGTGTCCTCAGGTCTGAGATCACCATGGCAACGATCGTCATGGAGCAGATTGGCCGGCTCTTCATTAATCTGCAGCAGGTGAGGCGTATTCCCCAGATGCTCACCGAGACGCTGATGTCCAGGGAAGACACCCTGCGTGACACAGAGGTGCCCGGGTATTTCCGTGCGTGCTACATTCACTCTGGCTACCGGCCGCTCCACCAGAACTGGCGCTACTACTCCCTGTCGCTCTTACAGCGGCACAACGAGACCATAAACGTTTGGACACACCTAATCGGTGCACTAGTTGTCCTTGCGAAAACTGCTCGGTTTACAGAAACTGTCGATTTCGCTAACGACCCTCATTCCTGGCCGCTTCTCATCCTGCTCTTGTCCTCTGTGAGCTATTTGACCTTCAGCACCGTGGCCCACCTGTTCGCAGCTAAATCTGAGCTCTGCCACTATGGCTTTTTCTACCTAGATTACGTAGGAGTGGCGCTGTATCAATATGGCAGTGCAGTGGCACACTACTACTACGCCATTGAGGAAAGCTGGCACGCACGTGTACGAGGTTTCTTTATGCCTGTTGCTAGCTTCTTGTGTTGCCTGTCTTGCCTCGGCTGCTGTTACGGGAAATATCGCAATTACAGTCTTCCTTCCTGGGTTCGTAAAGTAGGCCAAGTGGTGCCTTCAGCTGTCGCTTACAGTTGGGACACCAGTCCCGTGTTTCATCGTGTTATCGTCTGGTTTCAGTCTTGGATGAGGGACGGCTTCAGAAACAGTTCTGCTCTGATCTTTCACTTAGGCCAAGTGGCGTTTTTTCTTTCCAGCGCTTTTTTCTTTACTCAGCCTGTTCCCGAGAACTGGTTCCCAGGTCACTGTGACTTCTTAGGTCAGAGTCATCAGGTATTCCACGTACTGATGGTTTTGTGTACAGTGTGCCAGATCCAAGCTTCATATTTGGACTACCTCAACCGCAGAGACCTCTATGTAAAACTCCATGCCAATGGCGAGCCATTGTTCCTTGTTGCACTCTTTATTTTAACAACCATCACCTCTACTCTGATAGCATTGTATATGCTTGCAAAAGTAAAAAGATTAGTGAGTTACAAGGAAAAAAATAAGTAAAGAAAACAATGGTTTGTCCTGCACTTTAACCCATTTAATTTAATGACATTTTTCCCTGACATGAAAGTATCCAAACGAGTCATTAGTAATTCTTTGAAATAATTAATGTTTTGAACAATTTTTTGGTAAAAGTGTATGGAAAATTGTGCTTTATGGTGACACAATTGTGACCATCAAGGCCACACTCAACAAAACCTTTTTTTTTTTCCATATTTGCAGGAAGTGCACTTAATCATCAGAGTTTAATAAATGAAAACCTTGTTGGAGCATTATAGTTATGGGCATTTTGTGATGAAAAAAGTGTATTCAAGCCCATGTAGCCGTTATCTAAAACTAATTTTGCATGTTTCTGTATCAGTGTTCTTGTTGGTCTTGAAACAACATTCCTATCAACAATTTCGATTTTACAGTGTTAAATTAGGTTATGAGTTTATTTGTTGTACACATGCTGTTCAAGGACTGAACTTTGAGCAAATGCTTAAATCATTTAACTGTTAGTGTTCTTGAATGTATTTTGAATTAGGTGCTTTTGTTAATGTGATACTTCACCCAAAAATGTTAATTGTGTCATCATTTGCTCAGCCTGAAAGAAGAACAACAACTAAAAAAAAAAAAAAATGTTTTAACCAAACAGGTTTGGCCACTGGCTTTTGTTTCCACAGACGAAAGTAAGTCATACAGGTTTGAAATGAGATGAGGGTGAGTAAATGAAGATGGGGTGAACTATTGGTCTTGTTCTGTTACACACCAACCAGCAAGAAAACAGTAATGAAGCCAGAATACAGTTTGGATATTTAGGTGTATTTCTTTCCTGAAGTATGTCAATTCCAAATTGCAGATTTTGTAATGAATGCTGTCTTTTTAAATTGATAGAATGCAGTATTATAACATTGGTCATCATATTGGTTGTGGGGTGGTGTAGAAATAACAATCAGGGTTTTTTATTGACATATAAAGAGTATTAAGGGACAGTATTACAAACGCAATCATGATCACTGCGGTGCCTTACTGAGCATTTTATATTAACCTGAATGATTCTCATCAGATATCATTGTAACTGATAATAGACAGTAGTACTATATTATTGAGATCATTTGCATTTGAATGGACAGTACTATTTTTTTTTTATTGAAATATTGCACTTACCAGTTATCACTATTGCACAATGCCTACTTACAGTATAAACCTTTCACCAGGTCAATTTTTCTCCAAGTATTATCCTTTCTAGTGTTGTTAAAGCACTAATGTTCCACAGTGTATAATGCCTACTACTGTTTAAATTTTATTAATTAGAATGTGCTGATTAAAAATAAATATTTAAAACCAACTCCTGCTTTGTTGCCAGATTTTTTTGTGCGTCACAGGTTTGTGTGTAAATAATGGCAGTTTGACTGAATAATAATAAAATTAAACTTACAACTTACTGCATACTGAACAGTAAACATCAGGATTTCCCTGGAGGTTCATGGGGGGAAAAACTATTTATTAAATATTTTAATAAATTAGTGTAATTTAAATCAAACAAATAATTAACTTTACGTTTATATTAATTACTTCTAATATAAATAAATTATAAATAATTCTAATAAAAACAATAAAAATAAAACTAATAATATTTATGCACGTCATGTGACCATTACCTTATAACTGTGAACTTGCAAATGTACTAATGAACAAAGTTACAAAATAATAAAAAATACACATTTTAATTCAATAGTAGTTTGTATGCTACACACAATGCTGCACATTCCTGATACATTTCTATCATTTAATTCTTATGCCATTGCATTACTCCTTATATCTTGCAAAACAGGGCCATAGAACATGCTATTGTATGAAAGAAAGGCCACCTTGTTTGGAAATGATCATGTGATTTGAATAAACACTCAAAGTGAGGCTGTACTGCCCTCTTGTGTTTACTTTGAAGTGGTCAGCTTTATTATAGGTTAAAATAGTTTTGTTGGCACAAATATAAAAAGGACAGAAAAAATGAATGTCCGTAGTAGACTGTACAACAGGAAACTGTTGACAGTTTCCTGGAAAATGTCTGATGCAGTAATGCAGGGCTGCGACTGGACTGTGAACACACTGATAAACTTTATCTGAGGGACAAACTTCCTCTCTGTTACTATTGGCATATGGGTCAGTGGACACATGCACACATATGCTGATGTATTATCCTGTTTTCCTTGTTATTTATAATGTGTTTTTGACATAAAAGGTCAGTAGTTTAGTAAAAAAAAATCAGTTAGTTCTGAGTAACTCTTGAAATCATTATAATTAGTAATAGTATTTATGTGAAACAATTAATTTAATGTTGTTATTTCTACACATTGTTTTTTAGTATAAAATCAGTATAAAATCACAATAAACATGTTGACTTTAAAATAAATACCTACTGTCAAGAGAAGGAAAAAAAAAGTGAGATTAACTGATAAAAAAGAGATGTCAAAGAGTTCACATTCATAATGATGTTATAAGTTGTTTTATTTATAGCATTGTTAATCATTTTAACAAGGATTGTGACAATGCATAACATAAAGAGATTTATTTACATTTTTACATTTTAATTCTGTCATTATTTACTCACCTACAAGTTTTTCCAAACCTGGGTTTCTTTCTTCTAAAGATATTTTGTAGAATGTGTTTAATCAAACAGTTTACGGTTTATCTCAATTGACTTCCACAGTAGCCTATAAAAAATATTATGAAGTACTGGAATGAATGTTTGCATTTGGTTACTTACATTCTTCAAAATATCTTCTTTTATGTTTAACGGAAGACAGAAACTGATTTTTTGGGGGGTAGGCCTATACTGTCCTTTAAGTACTTAAAAAAAAACATAAAACAGTATGTCCATTAAAATGTAACAGATAATACTGTAAATGCAAAATACTAGCCATATGCTAATACGGCTACATGAGAACAGAATCCACAAATTAAGCTTACATGTATTTTTTGTAAATAAATATATCGTCTATTGTTATTAGTATTGTTACTTAACTAACTGTTTACATACATTTTCACGAGGGAAACAAAAGGTCGCCAATTAAATCTTCAGCGTATTTCCTTATGCAGAAATACGACGCTGTCTCTTTAAATGAGTGACTAGCGGGTGTCTGTGGTGAAACAGCGACTGAAGAGCAAGAGAACGGGAACTGATCGCATCCAGAAACACAAAGGGACATTACGATCAACGCGATGGGCATCAAACTGTATTACACCACCGTCACTGCATCGAGAGAGGTGAGAATAAACCTGTGGCCTTGTGGACTCAGTAAGCGAGCGGTGCATACGAAGAATGCAGAGTTAAATAGAGTTGAAATGGAGGATTAGGCTTCTAGACACACCCAGCCGCTCCGGTACCATGCATCTACACACATGTAAACGCTATTGCAACATCTAACGCGTAAAAATGAATTAGTAACACATTATTGTGGCACTCGAACGCTTTAAGTGATTGCAAAACGCAGCTGTTTGTAGATTCTGGGTTTGTTTGTAACGTTAGCGATGTTGAAGGATGATGTGCATTGGCTTGAGAGCGGAAGTCGTGTCTGTCTGTGTGTGTTGAATGTAACGTTAGTTCTTCTCTCACAAATATTGCATTAGTGTGCACTTATAAATGATATGTTTTTGCGCGTAAATAACAACGTCCTCTTTAAATCCTCAACACGACATCATGGTAACGTTAAATGGGATTGGATCGATGAATACTTGAGCTACTGCACGCTACAGTTGCATTGCAGCTTTCTGTGCACATCTGTTATGAATAAAGATTTTTAGTTTTGATTTACTACTAATTTTATTGTATTTCCAGATCAACTGGTATACAAAGCACGCGAAGAGCAGTAAATACTGAAAGTGCACTGTACTGTTTTATTTGATTTGTTTGTTTGCTTTTAAAGTTTTACGCTGAGCAACACTTTTGAGAAAGGTTTTTCAAATAAATTAATCTACATGGAGTGGGGGTGCCACTATGTTGAGATCACATGACCAACCGTGTCATGGAATTTACTTTCGTGTTATAATTTACATTTAAATTAGTATTAATAATAATAATAGCAAACATAATAAAACGCTTGCAACCAGTGCTTACTGTGCTTTAAAAAATGCACACAAAAAGCAAATTAAATAATCTAATTTTAATGAAAAAGACAGCAAGAAGAGCATTTGCAGGAGGCTGTTGTATTAAAGGCTTGTATTAAATAATTGGTCACCCAGCGCGGATGCTAAAAGGATTGTTAGAAATATGTTTTATATATGAAATTGTCATTGAAATCCACTATTAAGCCTTAATAATCTTTTACCATTTTAATATAGGCTAATATTTAACTGTTGTCTTGTTCAAGGTGTGGTTTCTGCAGATACGACCCAACTTCCTGAATATAGCTTTGTCATACAGTGTTTCATTATTAATCATCAACTCAGCAGTTTGTATTTGGAAAAAAACACTGGCTGTTAAAAGCAAAGTACAGTTTTCCTCACCTATACATGCAATGCATGATTTGGTACATTAAAGACCAAATGGGAAGATTGTTTGACTATTTATAATGCTTTCCTTAAATTTCTATACGTGCATAAACTTCCTAAATAATGTTTTTACATGATCAGTTGAGTTTTCAGGAAGTAGTGTAAATATACATTCACATTTTTGTTGCTATTAGCCTGTAAATGTTGTTGTTTTTGCTGAAGAAGCTCTTCATTTGACTGTCTATCCTTTGTAGTTGTTCTCTTGAAGAAGTCTTTGAAGCTTGAGCTAAATCTGAATAATGTTATTGGTGATTTGACAAATGCAAATGAGACAGTAGCTTGGTTCAGTTATTTAACAAAAGAGCAGTGCCAGGAATGAAATGTGCAGTTACTTACTGCCTGACCTTGACTGTTTTCCTTGTTTCTCAGATCAAGTCTCAGCAGGCCGAGGTGATGCGCATTCTGGATAGTAAGAGCATCAAGTATGATTTGATTGACATCTCGGTGGGCGGTGAGGTTCGGGAGGAAATGAGGAGTAAATCTGGCAACCCTACGGCAATCCCACCTCAGCTATTCAATGAGGACCAGTACTGCGGGGTAAGGAGGACTAACAGCACAGGGTTTGGTTTGGACTTAAAATTTTTAATTTGCTTTAAAAAAAATGGAAATTCATCCTCATGTCATTACATTTGATCCCCTCCATACCCTTAAAAAGCATTGCTTTATTTAATTAAATTTTTTTTTTTAACCATTCAATGTGGACTATGTAGTATTTTAGAGCATTCACTGCTAAAATCAAACATGTTTTCACACTTTGTGTGACGCTTAGTCAGAGGCATGCTCGGTGCTTTTTATATCATATATCATATGTGAAATATATATATATCAGAGATATATCAGTTTGTGAAATATACTGTGTGACTTTATTTCTTCAGTGGAGCTTCAAAGATATTTTAAGAAAGTTGATAACTAAGAATGTTGGTTTTGGTTCCCACTGACTTGGTAGTATAAAAAATACTTTGGAAGTCAATGAGTACCAATTTGGTTACCTACATTTTTTTGTTTTTAACTGAATGAAGTAACAAACCTGCAGTATTTTTCCCTTTTTATTTATTTTTTCAGGTCTGCATAGAAATGCTAAAACTCATATTGTGCATTTCTCTTTCGTTCAGAACTACGAGATGTTTTCTGAGGCGGTGGAGTCAGACTCAGTGGAACAGTTTCTCAAGATTGCATGAGAGCCAAACCTGGTAGCAACCATCATCCTCTTCACTTCCTTGGTCCATGTCCACATTCCCAAAGGGAGGCCTGCCTGTCCCCCTCTGCTCCGCTGGCGGTGCCTGCCTTCGATGTCTCAATGCCATGCCACATGCCAAAAAACAATCAACAGAAAAGCACATACATACTCTGTACCATCATAATTGCCCTCAAACCGAGACCTGTTCACTCATTCATTCCTTCATGCTTTTATTTTAACGATCTCGTTTATTTCCTCTCTTGTGTCCTCTTTTGTAAACGCCACTAATTTGTCTTAATCTGGTTTGGATCAGAGTGCTTGGATGTGTAGTAATTAGGTCACCTAATCTGGGCAGCAACCCTACATTTATTCCAGATTGAACTAATCCACAATCCAACACAGGAATCTTTTTGTGTCCAGTAGTTGAATCAGATTGCCAATTTGTGGAGATGGCCCTCATAAATTCCCGCTTTTAGTACTGAAAAATCATTTAGAAATGGTTAACTCTCCATGGACCGAAATTTATTTCGTATTGGTACCCTAAAACACAGGCCCTAGTTTCCAGCATGAACCAGCTGCATTGGATTCTATATTAAGCACACTGCTTTGTGTTGTGTCCTTTAGCAGTGTTGAAGCCACAGGTATGCTCTTTTCTAGACAGATTTCCGTTTAACATTCCCAAATTCAGGGACTAAAAAAAACGTTCCATTGCGTTACACTGTGCCAATAAATGTCTGTACGGATGTGTTTTCCATACAAGCATTTTCCTCTGTCTTCTGGGTACAAACCTTATTCCAAAATCCATTACAAGGATGATTCCCACATTGTTTTGGATTTAATTTTGAAATTACTTTTTGTTTGTGAAATGACAGTTAACCTTTAATGTATTAGTAGTATATGTGTATATATATATATATATATATATATATATATTACTATTACATATAAATGATTTACCAATTGTACATTTAAATTTATCTGCAATGCTATAATGATAACTCTGTTAATTTTGCAAAATATATATATATTTTTTGTCTTTTGATTTAGGGATGAAATATGACTCGGACACAATTTTTTGACAGGCTCAGACATAAATTTAATAGCAGAGTAATAAGAAAGATCTGCTTAACCCAATGAGTGGGCAATATACTCCAACACATTCCTGTTATGCCGCAGAACTTCATCTCATTTCATTCTGGTAACACACTAAATATCGGTGTGTGTTTGATCAGCAATGCAAACCCTCCCAGAGCTCCTAATTAGCTCAGTGCTTCAGCTGCAACCACGAAATTCATCATCTAGTAGCCGAATCACTCCATGCGGCATAGTTCACATGCACATGTCTATTGCCATCAAATTGAGCTCACTGCAGGTTGTAGCATTGACATTTCCAACAGGTTATCCTCTAGCATGTTATGTCGATCATATTGGTACTTAATTTTTATACTGTATACTTGGCATCAGTCTTACAATCTTGATGTGAGTCGTGGTCCCACATCTAACTCATTTCATCTGGTATTGTCTGCTGCTCCCAGTTGGTCTTGTTTGCAGTATATGCCTCTCTTGTTCTCTGCGGTCGAAGTCGAGGATGTGGGACCTGCACGCACAGACAGCTGGCTCATAATATGATTGTGAATCTTCCTCTGTCGTTATTGTTTGTAACAATTTCTTGTGGTCTCTTTGTGCTGTACTGCTTTGCTTTTGGACCAACGCCCTTTTTGGCCAAAATAAAAGAATGATCATTAGGGAAAGAAATGCTGTTGTCTTCCAAGAAGATGGTGAAATTGTGATGTATGGGTCAAATAAAAAGTGCAAAAAGCAATTATTTTCAATATAGTTCTTTTTATATTGGTGCCGTAGAACGTTTACATTTATTTGCTTGGAAATCACTTTTATTAAAAAACATTTGCAGATAAATAATAAGCAACATATTCAAGGTAATCAAATTTAGTTAGGTCAGTGTTAAATATATTTCAGGTTAATTTTGATAGCTCAACACATTTTTTAACTCTGTTTGATTATGATAGTTTAATAATTTTAAAAGTTTTAAATGTACAGTAAAGTTACAGATGAAACCATAAGTCTGTAGGATTTGTATTACAACATGTAAAATATTGCAAGACCTTTCCTGGCCCCGCCTCTTTCTCTCTCCCATTTCGCTATTCTGTCATAATAAAGTGAAAAATCTTAAAAACTAGGTAAAGCAGTTTGGTAACACTGCTTAAAGCCTGTATAATGTATTATAAATCTTTAAATAATGTATGATGTAATGCATTATATCTTCATAAATAATTGTAAACAAAGTAAAAATTAACTGTTATTTGCAGAAAAGGTTTAAAAGTAACCTTATTAGGTTAGTATGGTTGCAGTTATATATTACGAGCTCATACAATGCAAAGTTAATACATTAAAGTACTTTAGAATGCATAATGCTAAGCTTTTTGAGCACTGATAAGGGAAACTCAGATGTTCTTGTTTCCACTAAAGCTCAGGATGCTCTTTGAATCATTGTAAAATGTCGCTGGAGAATGTGATGATCAAGATTAAAGACACGAACGAAGACAGTGCTTACTGGTTTAACTGGTGTGTAACTCAAAATTAACATTGAATGAAGCGTCTTATACCGCGCTCTGCATTATTGGTTCTTACTTTGCATATCATCTTTGGACCTGGACCTGAAGAGAGAATATATTGACACATGATCAGAGAGCTGTAGTTAATTATTTATCCCCACTATCAGCTCTGCACTCTCACTAGTGACGCTACAAACAGGCCATAAGAATTAGATTAGATTCACTAATTACACGTGAATGCGTCTGTGGATATTGAATGTAAATAGTGAAGTAAAATTGTTAGAAAATACGAAAACGTGTCTCAAATTGAGCAAGCTGTTACTTTAATTTCAGTATAAGACCAGGTTGAATTCTCCAGGATTACAATATCAAATTTGTCTGCCATATCATTTTTATTGCTCATTTATAACATCTACATATATATATATATATATATATATATATATATGTAGATGTCAATATATATATGTAGATGTCAATATATATATATATATATATATATATATATATATATATATTAACGGTTGTATTTTGTTGTTAATTGTTACCAGTGTTTGTCACAAGATGGCGCCAAACGGTAATC
>JAUCMS010000038.1:2754542-2768685 GCA_032357445.1 Enteromius radiatus
TAAAGAAAAACTTTTATTTTGGATGCGATTAATCGCGATTAATCATTGCCCAGCACTAATATATATATATATATTTTTTTTTCAGATTTTCTAATCAAATAAAATATAATAATAATAATAATAATAAAGCTTTATTGGGAATAATATACTATTAAAAATACTGGTATATGCTGATGTGTATGTTAATAATCTACATTAGCTTTTTATGTGGTATTTTTTATAGCAACCATATATGCCAACAAAATAATGCATGCAGCTTTATTAAAACAACAAATACAGATTTTAGGATGGATATAAATGCATGTGACATATATGTCCAAAAATATATTACACATACATAAACATACTGTACATATTTGTTTAGGCTAAAATGTGTATGTTAATATATGAAATTGTCCATGTTTTTTTATAGGTTTCATATATGGCTTTATATATGATTCATATGAAAATGTATTTAATATGTATATACAGTATATATTACATTTTCAAATGAGATTTTATGCCGTTTGTTATTAAAGCACTGTTAACAGATGCACATTATATTATATTTTTCAAAACATTGCTGTTGGATTGTCAACATGGTGTGGGTTTATCTATTCTGTCTGAACAATGAAATAAAGGTTTTTGGGAAACCTCTATTGAACATCTATATATAAAATATTGATATTACTCCTTTCTTTTAGAATTGATCACATTATTGATTACATAGCTGCATATACAGTCTAAACTGAGTGATCTGGCCCTGTTTATCATTCATTCAGATCTCACAGCACTGCTAACGTTACGTAATCAGTTGTTCAGGTGAAAAGTTTCCACAACATAATTCACGTAACTGTTCATTTGTCCCAGAATGGAATGAAAAGTCCTGTTTGACTCATTGCAGCTCCACGTCGGCAAAGCTAAGACATAAGTCTCCAAAACCACCTTAAAAATGTGTACCTAACCCTCCTACCACTAATAAAAACGAGTCTTCCTCAATCTCTTGGGCCAATACAGCAAAGGGAGAGCTCAGTTCAGAAAATAGCTCACAAACAGGGTCCAGTATGATAATGACAGGGGGAAATGAAGAGTCAAACCACAGAGGGGCTGATACTGTGGTTGAATATAGTTTCTTGCCTCCGAAAATCTGAAAATAAAATAAGTTTTGGGATGAGGCATCAGACCACCCCAGAGCTTTGGTGGAGTTCCATTCTGGGACAGAAGCACAAATCTTAAACTCAATATTTCATGGAGTATATAATTTTGGAAAAGTGCATCTCTCCCTTACCTCCCACGTAAAGACTGAACACATGCCGGATGAAAAGTAAAAATCAGCTTATAATTTGACATTAATCAACTTCATGCTTGTAATTAACACATGGTAATAGTTTTTAAAATATTTTTGGGGATACATGTTTTTAATTATACAGTATTCTGAACATACTGATGAAGTTCTGAACACTTCATTTGCATTATAATGACCTTTCACCCTCTTATATAAACCATCCAGGCACTTTATATACAGTAGTCAACATTTGAAGTGGATCGAAACCTTTTATCAAAAGGTTGATAAAACTTGTCTTAGGACAAGATCCAATTCAAATGTTGACTACTGTACACTATGCAATGTTATATGCACAATATTCTCTACTGTTTGAATGTAATAAGGTAATTTTTTCATTTAGCATGAGTCTGATAGCCCCTCTCTATTCTCTACACTCTCAGAAAAAAATAACTTATATTTATACCACTAATATGTAAGTTTATGTTACTTATATGCTTATTGACTTTAGTTGTAATTAAGGTGGAAAGGGTAGGCCTACCATTCCAGTGACAGTTTGGTCCCCTTTGTGCTTGTAACTTTTTGTCTAAAATGGACTAAACAATCAAAAAGTGTCACTAAAATGTCATAAAATAGTATAGCACAGACACAAAAAATGCTAAAGCTAACTATTGTGGCTGTTCTATCACCTGATATGTCAATACACTTACTCAACCTGAAATCCAAGCAAAAGCTTAGTAATATTAGCACACTGGTCAAAATCAGTTCATATCATATGAATAAATCCAGCTCCTATAGTATTTATTTATTTGTTTATCAACTTCATGGTGACAAACTACTTAGCACAAGCTGAAACCCTCCACCTTCCCCAGCTCCACCCATATAGATGTGCATCAGGTTATTAGTTATGTGCTACTTGTGCCGCAACGGTGAGCTTGATTTCACTAAGTACTAGATGTTCCTGGATCAACATTCTTGTGTGAAAGCTCTATGGTCTCCCAGCCTGGTCTTAAGCAGGTCTAGTTATTAACCCAGAAGAATGGTTAAAGAGATAGTTACCCAAAAGTGAAATTTGATGTTTATCTGCTTACCCCCAAAGCATCCAATCAATGGGACCCATGGCTTTGAAAGTAAAGAAGAAAAAAAAACAAACTTTAAAAAATGTTTGTTTGTGTTTTACTGAAGAAACTTAAATCTTGGATGCCCTGCATGGGATTAAGCATTTTTGGGTGAACTATCATTTTAATTATTCTGGATTGCATAAAAGGTTAAGACTAAATGTTTCTTTAAGACTGGTCACAGTTTTTTAAGATACACTTACATGGTAAATGTATATTAGTCTAAAGTAAATACAAAACATAAAAGAGATTACTCTTGGCTAACTGCTAGTTGGTCAGACTAGCTCTTAAGACACTGTCTTAACATGAAGGCTAAATTTATGCAACTGGCCCCAGGCTTGTGTTCAGCTGGTTTGGCTCAAACTTATCCAAAAGTATCCAAATGACCATTTTGACCACACAGAATGAGCGGATAATGTTAGTTTAGGCTAGTTTAGTTTGGTTTAAGAATTTTAGAAGTGTAGTCTTTTGAAAAAGTATTTTCCCCTCATGTTCTGGGAAGTTAAAGGGCTACTTGAAATTAAATAAACAATTGTGGTGTTAAAGCACATGAAAATTATTAATAATATATATATAAACCAATATGTAATTACACTTTTTATAACTTTAATAAAGGTTACAGCAGTTCTGAAAAACAATGAATTTGAGCAAGTGGGGTTAGCATTAGGTCCTCTAATGCTAAACTTTTACAATGCATTGCAACCCTTTTTTTTTCTAGTGTTTCTTGTTGACTTTACCCTCATTCCAGAACACACATCAGGTGCTTCTGAACTCTTCCTGCTATTTATAGGAACAGGGTTCAAGACCTCTACAATCATTCAAGAGTTGAATAAATATGGTTCACTGACCTCAGTTCAGGGGTCAACAGTTAGTAGATGTGTGGACCACCTGTTGGCTAGCATAGTTCACAGGTGTCTCTATGTGCATCCTTTGTGGATTCACACACTTTCAATGTGTGTCTGAAGATAATTAGGTTTATCAGTCATATGGGGCAGCTTTAAAAGGTCAAATGGCTGTGTGAGATATGTGCTTCAGAGAGGAACATCTGGGCTGCAGACTGGAGATCTTTCACTGGTTATATTGACATTGGTGGAATCTGAAAGCACGGGATGTTCCGGAATTCATGGAACATTGAACATTTAAACATTCTATCCTTTTCTTGTTAGGGGTCACCATCTCAACCTTTGTGAAAACTAGGACTTTCATGAGTTTGGATGCACTGATTTCATATCAGACAGCCCAGTTTTCATAAATTCTGAATTTAATTTGATATATTTTTAACTGTAGTGTGTTATTCGATATTACATTTAAGGTTAATTTAAAGTTAATAACAAATCCTTGTGATCATACATTAATAAGACACCGAGGTTTAAATGTCATATGCATTTCATTAGTTCCTCAAACAAACCACAAGCACTAACAATTACATTGAGCTCTGTTATACATGATTTAACAAAGGCCCATTTCCTTTAGCAAAGCCCAGTGGAGAATTACAGCAGTCAGCATTCTCTTAATACATCTGATTCTCTTCATCCTCAGTGCATTTATTGCATCATGCATCCAATATAAGATCCCAGACATGTGCCAGAGGGGGAAAATAACAGTACAATTCCAGAAAAAGAGAAGAAAATAGAAAACCTTTTACTGTGCAAAAGAATCAGCTGTCTAAACTTAACTCATTACTAGACGATACAGCAGAACACCATAAAACCACTGGTATGGGACACAAAGTGCTTGTCAAAAACCATTTACAGTGAGACAGGAGGGAATGGGAAAGTGGTAAGAAAAAAACAAAAAAAGGGATGATGATGCAGATGGTCCAAGTGTGTGAGGAATGTACCAGAAGCTTCAACAACATCCTGAGGGAAAAGAGAAAAAAACTATTTTTAGCAGAGTACGATTCACCTCATTAGAGACAAGGTGCTTTTGTCATCACAGTGAGTTACAAGAAACCTTTATTACATAAAATATAGAGTCCAACAGCATGGGCTGTTAAAGAAATTATTCACCCCAAAATGGAAGTTCTGTCAGCATTCACTCAGCGTTGTGTGCTTTCAGAGCCATATGACAAAATCAAAGCCATATTTGACGAATATCCTGGCTACGGTTTTCAATATAATGAAAGGTAAAGAGCACGGTAATGAACAGACTACAGTTAGCAAAAAACACAAATACATTTATTCTTCAACAGAAATGTGTTTGTTTGTTTGCTTGCTGGCTTTCTTGCTTGGTAAGAAGTAATGTGTATACTAAATGGATTCTAATATGGCAATCACATAATTAAGTTAAAATCTTGATGCAGATACTTAGTCTTATAAAAATGTTCAATTCATGAATTCATCTTTTTTTCCTCCAGTCTTTGAGTCTTACAACACATTAATATCAATGAATAATGTCTGTATATGGCACACAAGTTGGATGGGCCTCTTTAATAATATATCCAATATACATTTTACAGATTCAGCCCACATCCATTGTGATTGCATGGAGAAAATTGCAGTAAATTGCTCAAAATCTCTTATTTTGTGTTCCACAGAAGAAAGAAAGGCAGATCAATCAGTAGTGAAATAAGACAATCTTTCTTTCCTTTAAGAAAAAGAGCTGATAGCAGTTTTTAGTCTTCACTCATGCCTGTATGTTGGGAAATTTAACATACTCTTAAATTAGCTTTGACTGTGCCTGACCATTTCAGGCAGATGTTGATGTAATTTATTGCGGCCTACCGAAACTATTCGAAAACCAGCGTCATTAGGGGGAATATTGGATTTGTACAAGGCTCTCATTGACAATGTCTTACATAAAACTTTTGGAGCTGCATAAAAGAACATTTAAAAAGTTGGATGGGCTCCTGTTTAAAAGAATGTGAGCAATAAAAAAGCAAATTGTTGGATTTCTTTCATTGGGTTTTGGGAAACAACCTGATTTACAATGTCACAAATCTGTGTTTCTTTGTTTTCAAAAGTATGATAAAGTTCACAGCAACTAATGGATCTGCTGTAGTTCTTTAATGTGCTTTTGGCTTAAGACTTAACACACCAAACCAACATCGAAGAACTAACAGCGATGTCTATACACAATGTACACAATCCAAAAACTAGGCTGGCATGTGCTCAGTGATGGCCCAATGTTGGCCAACAACGACTGCAAGGTTGGTGTTCCACAGCCTTTATAGATCAAGCAAAAAAATAACCATCACTGCCAAGGCTCAGGCTCATAATAAAGTGAAAACAGAAAACACCTGGGACTTCTTTTACATTATCATTACAACTGAAATTCACCATCATGTCTTTCAGACAGCAGTTAGTCTTTCTGCACTGAGCTGACTTTTCTGTACAAAACTTTCACTACATTTTTGAGGATAGTTTTGTATTTTACTTTAATGACTACATTTAAATGTAAATGTATTCCTGTCTGTGTGTTTGTGGTTTATTAACTGCCTCTATTCTGAATCAAATACTTGCTTTGTCTTGCTTTTCTGTCAAGATTGTTTTATATTTTAGTTTTGTGAGAACTGTTGGTGTCCCCATTAAACCTCTTATCTTGCTTAACTAACAAAAATTGCTGTCAAAATCCCCTACAGCAAGAAAACGGATGAAGAGTAAGCAAAGGCAGGTGTGAAGTATGAAATACTCATGAGAACAGGTGCTTACATCTGCATTTAATCAAAAATAGAGATGAACTAAAAATGAGAGCCACTTATAATGAAAGTACCTTTTTACATAAGCAAAATACACCCAAAACTTTGCCATTCTGGGCCTCTTTGAAGTAGAAGGTTATGAACTGAATACATGATAAGCGCACTGATGCTGAATTTACAGACATGATGTTCACAGTTATTTTTGCACCTGACCTTATTCACCTTATTCAATATGCAGTTGTAGGAGCAAAATTTTGCGCATGGTCAGTAAATCACCCGTTGAAATTTCCACGCCGTTTTGGAATTGCGTTGTCCAGGTAACTTGCCCTTTTTAGCAAATAAGTACCTTACTGTCATTCAAAGATTATCTTTCAGAGGAATAATTGGACAGTTTACGGGAATGTGGTGAGTATGTAGAGTGCACTTACAATGCTTCATAAAGTGTAGTCAACAAAACTTCCATAAAGCAGGTTTGGGGCTCTAAAAACGCATACATAATTTCCTGTAACCACAAACTATTCCCTTCACACATAGGATTAGAAATCCTGTAAAATGATAGCACCGCTGTGAAGGTTACCTGCTGAGGATACAGGAAGGAACCAAGACTTCAACTTGAATAAGAGCAAACACCTGAGAGAGAGGTCAGGACCCATCCTCATGTCCTTCTCTCTTCACACCAAAGGGAGCCAATATGCTTCCGATAGACCACTGGACAGATGCATGTGATTCGGGATGACGAAGTTAACACGTCTCTGGTGAAGGATGTTGCATCCTCCTGACAGGAAATGTAGTGGAATGTTTCTTTTCAAGCTGTGCAGTGTGATTCCTGGATGATTTGCCTCATAGATAATCCAATCAAAGAGGTTTTGGAGTTCACCTCTACAGCAGCTTAATCACTTAAACCATTCATTAGAGTCAATGTTTAACAATTTCTTTTTTTTTTTACCCTGAATGGATATTTTTAATGTCTGCTGCTTCAGATGTCATAATAGTCCTTAGTGAAGGGATTGGGACTCTGTGTGTGTTCTTGTGTGGTGACATAGCCTAATATAATTAGTGTTGTCTTTCCTGTGGTTCTATGGTCATTAGTTACACAATATTTATGGCTCAGCTAATTTCGTATAGCCAGTCCTTTGTGTTCAACTTCATGTTTAAAGGTTAGTAAATGTCCCTACAATAACAGCTACAACAGACTAAGGCATTCCCTTACTTCGCTTGAACTTCAATTGTAGATGTGAGAGGAGCCACAACTAATACAATGAAATCACTCAGGAATCCAAAGGGGTGGCCAAGCTTGCAAAATAGTACTTTTCCCATATGAGGAGATGTGAACACTAAATTTAAATTATTCAAATAAAACACTTGAATGTCCTAAAGTTTATAAGTCATAAACTTCACAACTTTTTTTAATCCAGGGTTTAATTGTTCCTCTGAAGTGCCTGTTTCTGCCGTCCAAGAACATTTTGTTAGAAAACTCACACACCAGGCTCCTGGAAAACCTGTATTCATCAGCCAATCAGATTTAGACATTAGTCTTATATTTTAAAAAAAATGAAGAAAAGTGCTCAATACTTTTTTTCACCTAAAATTAACAAAGCATAGTTAAGTCACAACACAACACAGCACTGATCTGATTTTAATTAAATCATGCACAATAGTAAACAGACAGTATCAATGTCATATTTTTGAGTTGAATAACTAATCTTAAAAATATGTTCCTTTAGTCACTCCCATAAAGCAGAAATTGATAACAGGCTACTTAAAACTTCTAAGAACATCCAAATGTCTTTGAGTTGAAATGCAACATGCGATAGCACTTGTGTCACAGATGCATTGCCGAAGAAACCAAGAGGAGTCATTTTATTATTCCCATTAAATGGTGTCATTAATTTGGGATTTGGCCTACCAAAGGCTGGCAGTAAAATTGCTCGTATTGTAAAAACACGCCACTCTGTCTTCCATAATCATTGAGACAAGCAGATGGCAAAAGGTATTTAACCTGCGTACAACATGTTTGACCACTACACACTTGGTGTTTTGATTTTCTGGCAGCCACTGTTTGCATTTGTTCATTAATGAGCATGCAAACCAAAAAATATCTACACGCAACAAGGATAAGATCAGAAGCTGCTGGTAGGTGGTTTTCATCAGGAGAGAATCTCTATTTGTAATGTCCCAAGAATCAATGGCAGAGCTCCACGTATCTTCCAGATAAACACACTAATCTAATAAAGCCTAGTCTGCTAAGATAACTAGCTACGTTTACATCAACACCTATTTCTGTCACAATGAAATCATTATAAATGATGAATCCGAACATAATGTTTATATCAACTCAAAACTTGCAAAATGATGTGCATTTTTATAATGTTCTAAAAACCTGTCATTTTAAGAAAGCACAATTCCCATGACTTTTTGACTATCTAATATGGTCAGTATAATAAAAAAGCTTAAATGGAAGCCAATCACAGCTTGTTGAATGTGCCACTCTATGATGTAATAGGTGTTTCATAATAACTGGGCTCATAGCAACAGATCCTCACTCAACATCTTGGTGACACTTAAAGTAAGTCCCGTCCTGCTATAGGCTGAAGCTGGCAGAAGACTGAACACACCAGATGCAGACGCGACAGACTGAGAGAGCGTGTCCCGCAGCAACAGAGTCATGGTAACTCCAAAGTCTCACAGCTTGAGGATATTTACGGCACTCCTTAGTTACGGGTCTGTTTTGAACTTATGTACATGTTTCATAGCCATACCGGAGTATCCCGTTGCCAAAGCACAATCCCCAACCCGCCACTCTGGAGGAGAGCAGAGAGACCACGGCGCGCTGCCTGCTGTTACATTCCTGCACCTCAAGTTCCCCAACCCTGAGAAAGAAAATTCCCATGAAAACAAGAGAGCTCGTAGCACGCCACAGCATGATAAAGCTCTGTTTGCAACAGATATCCAGTGGGCCGCACGTGCAAAACTTATTGGAGCTTGCAAAGCAAACATTATTGAAAAGCTTTAATACACTGTCAAACAGAGAGACATGTTCTGAGGTTGTTTTGAGGTAAATTTGTGTAACAAGCATGATATTTGAACAATTCAAAGTATTACAGGTGCATTTAAAAAAGTTATAGACATGAAATAAACAGTATTTTTTTTTTGTGAAGACTTAAACGAAACTTCAGTCTTAATAGTTAAAATAATATAAAAATTGTCACTTCCTCAGGGATTTTCGCCATGAAATGATGCGATCTGCACTGGTGAGAAACCTTTAACTCATTACAAATTTTAGCCAACAATTTTACACAATAATAACTATTTGGGAGCCTGAAAACACAAATATTTGAAGTTTTAAGGTGCTCTTTTTTTTTAAATCCTTGGGAATGTTTATGCTTGTAAACTACAAAAACGCAAATGTGCAAAAATAGTGACGTTGTGCGCATGCATAGTGTTTCTTTACAAAGTGACATCGCCAACTAGTGGCCTGGCATGAATAACACAGCATTTTAGTTGTTTTTGTAAATCAGTGAGAAATTGGATAATTTAACTGCAACACTGTATTCAAAACTTTTTAAAAAGGAAAATGTTTCCATTTTATTACATCGTCATTGTGTATATACCATAAAAAGGGATCCACTATTGTGGTATCGGTACTTAAAGTAGGCTACACAAAGAACGGCAGTGCTAATGCTAGCTAAATAACTATTGAATGTAATAGTTTACCTTAATATATCTAGGATTAGCACATCCAAAAATTAAAAGTCATCATTTACTGCATAATTTAAAGAATGTTCCAACTGTTATAGAAAAATGTGTATATGTGTCCATAAAATAACAGTCAGTTGTGTCCTACTTTCATTGTAAATAGCAATGCCTAGACAAGCACCTACAGTAATGTGGCAGCACCACTCTGTTTTCTTCAGAAATGTAAAAGTCAAACCTGAACTGTTTACTGTCACTGAGTTCATTTTGTTTCGCATACGAAACCTCAGGAGAGTGACATGCTTCAGGAAATAGCTGCTCGGAGGGAAAAAAGCAAACATTGTCATTCTATCACGTTGCTTTCTCTGCACCTGACACAGACGGATTTCACAAGCTTGTTTTGGATTTCCACTAAACACAATTTCACACTGTCCTCTTTGTAATTTAGTCTCAGCAAACATTAAATTGTGCGCTGTGTCATATCCTCTGCCCCGCAGGCCTGTCTAGCATGACATCATGTGGTGGGAAATAATTTTGTAACACAGCAGCCTGTGTATATCAGTTTTGTTTTTGCTGTTAAATGCAATGCCAGTCCAAACATGAAGCGTGCATGCAAAGTTTCACACTTCGCTTGTATGACGTCTAAACATTGGTGCATTCCAACAGTATCTAATCTACGATCTGCCAAAGCATCCTGAACCATCCATAGACTGGCCCACATTAATATTCGGATAAACAGCAGTCGAACCATGTGCAGAAACCAGACTTTTTCCCATGTGCACGCTCTGGAATTTGTGGTATGATTAATTGTAAGGCTGGTCGACAGCATCTCTTGCGTTTTCAAACATTATGGAAAACCATCTGGAATTGAAATATTTTCACCCCTCTGGGTCGCGTGGCATGGCTTGACTCCGGTGGGCTACACCCCATTCTGGTAGTATTTAAAGAGGGGCTCTCTGCTCTCCACTCCACTACAATCCTGCAGTCTGACAGCGATCACACACACACACACACCAGAAAACCAAAACAAACCTGTAAGGAACTTGTGGAGGAAATGGCTGGAACAGTATTCACCAGATCATTCATCGTTCTCTGCTTGCTTATGCATATGGTGAGTGAACACAGCAGTTATAATGTATATTCAAAATAAATGAAGCTCTCTTGTGCAGAATTGTGTTAAATTAGCTGATTTGATTATGTAAATGAATTATTAATTATTTTACTACCATTTAAAATTACATATAAGATACACAGTAAATAAACAATTACTATGCTACTGTTTTCAGAGTGAGTTGGTAAGTCATAAGTGTAAGGTAATTGGTCTAATTAGCTTTAATTAAGTGCATTATAATAAAGTTTTGCCCTAATAACATTTAATATGACTATTACGTAAGTCACTACTGGTTTGTGTTTATATGTGGTTTTGTGATGCTGAGAACAATGTTCTTAATTCAAACTGCTTTGACTGCTAAGTCTGCCAATGAATCAATATATTCTACATGTTTTATTAATTATATAGCCTATAAATGTAAAAGCAACATTAGAATATAGAAATAAAGATCGCTGGAGGATGTTTTACAATAAAATACTATTTACGTTTTTCTAGGCTACATCACATTATCATGTTTTATTTCACTAACAGTAATTGTTTGTATAATGTACTAACCAGTAAACCAGTAAAATATTTTATACTTTCTACACCTATCATTATTTTAAACGTGCTTTATGTGTTGCGCTAGTGTAATTTCAAAACATCACTTTCCACGTTACAGAGCTTAAGTGCATATTATCTCCCCCTTGTGGCCACCAAGAGTATTGCATACTGACTGTTCGGTCAACAATTTGTCCCAGACATTTCAGAATAATCTCTTTGGACTTGATAAAATTATAATTACCTAACATTGTGCAATGTTCTGTGCAGGCGCTGTGTCAGGACTGCTCTCAGCCCTGTGACTGCCCGGCTGAGAGTCCTTTGTGTCCTGTAGGCACCAGTCTAGTGCTGGACGGCTGCAGCTGCTGTAAAGTGTGTGCCCGACAGGCAGGAGAGCCCTGCTCTTTCCTGGAGCCATGTGACCATCATAAGGACCTATATTGTGACTACGGTGTGCTAAGCGACACCGAGACAGGCATCTGCATGGGTGAGTGTAATATTGCGTTTTGGAAAGCAATTGGGTGTTATGTAAAGATGAGAGAAGCCAAATGTTTTGCATGTACTGCACTACACTTTTTGTCCACAAGTAGGAGCCTTTTAGTGTTAGGAAGCTGTCTCATGGCTGTTGCATGTGTTGTTGCAGCTCAAGAGGGTCAGACGTGTGACCTGGGCGGTGTAATTTACCGCAGTGGTGAGACGTTTCAGCCCAGCTGCAAACATCACTGTGTCTGCATGAATGGTGAGATTGGCTGCGTGCCGACCTGTGCCAGCAACATACGGCTGCCCTCTCCTGACTGTCCCTATCCAAGACGCGTGCAGATCCCTGGCAAATGCTGCGAAGAGTGGGTGTGCGACCAGATCCCACAGGAAGACACCTTCCAGTCAGCAATGGCTGGTAGGTCAATCGGCAAGTCAACTTTTCTTTCATTTTGCTTCATTAAGTTGAAACAGCTGGCTTTTTCTTAAAAGTGCACTCATTGGCCTCAAGGGAGAAGGGGACCACCTATACATTTTATATATTTGATACTGGATACAGTCATAAGGGTCAATTTTTACAAATTGATATTTATGCAAATAAAAAAAAATTCGCATTTAAAGTTGTTCAAATTTGTTTCTCACCATTGCATATTACTAAATATAAATTACGTTTGATATATTATGGTAGAAGATGTACAAAATATCATCATTGAACATGCCCTTTACTTAATATCCTAATGATTTGTGGCAATAAGAAAAAATTATAATTTTGACTCATACATTGTATTGTTGGGTTTTGCTACAAAAATACCCGTGCTACTTATAACATGGTCCCAGACATGGTTCCAAAAGCTCACTTTACAACCGCACTGCATGGCAATAATATGCTTTCCAAGTTGTTGTGATAATCAGTGCAAAAATGTAACATGCACTTCCTCTTCTTTCAGCATATAGAGAACTATCTGGTCAGGATGTCCAGCCTGAGAGCGCAAGGGACAACTGCATCGTTCAGACCACTGACTGGAGCGAATGCTCTGCAACCTGTGGCATGGGGGTGTCCTCTCGTGTAACCAACGACAATGAGCAATGCCAGCTGGAGCGGCAGACTCGCATGTGCATGATCCGCCCCTGCGATGCAGAGCTGGAAAAGGATATTAAGGTAAGAGAGCACTAAGTTAAACCAACCATACACTGGCCTTGTTCTACTCTGGCTCGCGGACAAACTGTGTGACGTAAATTTCATCTTGAGCGCTGATAATTCGAGTACTCCGAAACAAAAGGTCCTCTGTGTAGTGTGCGTACACTCAGTGCGTCAGTCCACATTCACAATCAATAGAATACGCTTGTAAAAAGGTTAGTGCACTTAAGCGGGTGTTAGATGGAACATGGAAAATTAAATATACTCTGTCTTTAAGGCCAGAAACTACAGATCCCTGAAGATGGCATTGCGACATTAATAGAAATCATGTCCAAAGATCGAGAATTTATTTCCATGATGTACTCATTTGTTCAATTGTTTAAGGTACATCAAATAAACATTTGTTTACTTGTTTTAATTGAGTTCAATTGTGTCACATGGGAACAAATGAGTCAATAATGGGAATGAATCATCTACAAAAAATGTTTTTCTTTTGTGCTACCAGTTCAGGTCAACTTCTATTGTGATTGCTGAAGAAAATCTGAGCAATTTAGGTAACCAAACTAAAAGTATGAGTGCACCTTGTTTAGTCTGAGACGAATCATAGGCCCTGTCCACAAGAACGTGGTTATTTTCAAAACTGCAGCTTTTTCTATGCAGTCATAATGCCGCACCAGGTCACCGAAACCGAACATTTCTGAAAACTCTGGTTTCAGTGCTATCAGAGTTTTTAGCTTGTGACATCAGAACACATGCTGTTATGTCCACCTATTGGAAACTATTTCAGGCTTCTGATTGGCCAGCATGGCATTACAGTTGAGATTATATCGCCATCTGTTGGTTTGGCATGCCAGTGTCTAAACGCATGCGTTTGGGTTTTCATGTGTTCAGAGATATTCTTTAAAATGGAAAAACTTAAATACCTATGTACTGTACGTGTGGACGTGGCCTTAGTTTTTAACCAAGTTGAGTTTGAGTGGAAGATGTTAATTGACATCTTTATATTTGAATTTTATGTTGTTACTTATTTTACATGGGTTCATCAGTATTCTTTTTTTTTTTTATTTATTTATTATTATTTTTTTTTATTAATTAGCACAACATACAACATAACAAGAACACAAAACACAGAAAACATCAATAGAACAGAAAATTACAATAATAATGG
>JAUCMS010000038.1:2768785-2785559 GCA_032357445.1 Enteromius radiatus
TAAAAACTCTTAAATGTCCTAAATTAGCAAAGATCTAGTCCTGGCTTAATCTAATTCCTGTACGGGAAACCGGCCCTCAGAGTCCAAGTCCCCTAATTATAAACTAATTAATGAATTAGTTAATCAAGTTATTTGAACTTAGCTTTTTTAATTTTCTTTTTAAGTTTCACGAACAGACGACAATAATGTCAAAATGATTTCAGTTTAATGACAAAAAATACAAAGTTATGCATGCCAGGCTAGTAGTTGGCGATGTCACCATTTTCATAAATTTACATTTTTGTAGCTTACATTGAGACAATAATGGAATCATTTTCAAAAGTCTGCACTTTAAAAGTTTTCCATTTTTACCACCAAAACTGCATTGTAACACATATAAACATGCAAAAAGTTGAAAGTGGTGTTGGGTTTGCTTTTGACCCGTCATGAACCATCTCAAATATTAATAGCCCACCTCCTCCTTTTTATTACAGAGAGGGAAGAAGTGTGTGCGGACACCAAAGAGCCAGCGCGGGATGCGTTTTGAACTGTCGGGATGCCAGAGCGTCAGGCAGTATAAGCCGAAGTTCTGCGGGGTGTGTACAGATGGCCGCTGCTGCACGCCTCACGCCACTGTCACGGCCGAGGTGGAGTTCCGCTGTCCCGAGGGAGACTCTTTCAGGAGGAAGATGATGTTCATTAAGACCTGCTCCTGTCATCACGACTGCCCCCGTGAGAACGATATCTTCCTGGCCTCAAACTCACGGAGAATGATCGGGGACTATGATAATGACATGTGAGGAGCTGTCTGGTGTAAAACACGCGTACACTGACGATCAAGCACATGTGCACATGAGGCAGCTCCACATTTTACTGGACCCAGAAATTCTCACGACTCGTGAGCAGAAAAAAACGAGAATGTTTGACATGAAGTGGGCATCGATAGTGGCCCCGCAAACTTTTCTTCTCTTGTTTTGTATTTTGTGAAGCTCTGAAGTCATCTGGCTGTTTGACTGGTCCTGCTACTGCAGACCTAAAGCACTGAGATCTTTGTGTTAGGAAGATAGTTCACTCAAAAATGACATTTCTGTCATCATTTACTCGGCCTCACGCTGTTGCAAACCTATTAACTGTTATTTTTTCAGAACACAAAAAGAGTTTTTGAAGAATCTTGATGCAGCTCTTTTCCTTTCCATAAATATAGTCCATACAAATGTTTCACAATTTTTCAAATTCGGAAGCCATGATGTAATTGGGGATAAGGAACAGTCTGACATTTAAATCAATAATAATTTGGTCACTATACAATGTCATTGTGTAGAAAAAACTGCATGAAGTTATTTAAAAAAAAAATCTCTTTTTTTGCCATAGGTTTGAAATAGTGTGGGGTTAAACAAATACATATTTTAATGATATTTAAAAAAAAAAATCTATTACTTTAGTTATTTTTGAGTAAACTATTCCTTTAAGACATTGTTGACATGAAGTAATTAATTAAATCATTCATATAATGAGTTAATTTCAAGAACGTTTTCCTCAATACAGGAATAGACTGAAATGACAATAATGTAATCATACACTTGATATGTATTTTTTTTTTTTTTTTTCGTTTAATTTGTCAATTGGGTTATCATTATTTACGATAATTATTTACCTTACAACAAGGAATTATATTTAACGACTGACCTTAATAACTTTGTATCTAATTGAACCCAATCTGTCAAGTATGAAAATCACTAATGAGTCCCAAAGTATTTTGGGAAGAAAACACTCCAACAAATTAGGCTCAGAGAGATACTGATGATACTGTAATCAGTATCTAGAGTAATAAGATACTGCCTATGATGTTTACTGTCTATTTAATAGGAAATTAATCCTTGGAAAGGAACCAAACAATGACGAATACACCTTGTGTAAATACTGTATGAAGACCGTGTACAGATTGTACTAATTTATGTAACTGTCTTTAACTCTTAAATGTAGTTTTGTATGTGTACTGTATTACTCTGTGTTCATTGTATTTACCTGGCAATGATACCAGCGAGTTCTTTTCTGATGCACTTTTATTTTCCAATAAAGAAATTCTATTTTTATATATATTTTGTGGATTATTGATTTTGAAAGCCACATAGTATTGCCTGTCCTATGTTCTTTGCATACAAAAGTAACCTAACATATGTTAAAATAACTGTAGTTAGAAATTATATTTAATATAAATATTTATACAGTTGATTTTAATTGTTTTACTAATACTTTCACCAAAATAATCAAATCATACATTTGTTTTTGTAATAAATTCTGAAGTTTAGAATAATTATAACGTCTGTGTATATTTCATTCTGCATCTATAAAAAAATATTTATTAAAAAGCAACTATTCTAACAAAAAAAATCTGATTATTATTTGTTGTTGTTATTATTTGTATTAATGTATTGGTACTTATTGAAAGTTTTACATTGGATAAATTAAAAATAAAGGCAAACAATTAAATGTAATTCCTAAAGAAGTTTTTTAGAACACAATTTAGAAATGGTGGAAATACTGGCAGTATATTTTCTTTCTAGGCGTGTGTAGAAAACAGAGGGAGACTCAATTAATATTTTTGGCAGAGGTTTAGGATGCTCTGCTGAAGTTGTTGTGAGGTTGGCTCACAGGCAGGTGGCTTGTTCAGCTAATCTGCAGAGTGACTGTTTCTATATCTCCAGCTGAGACGGTGGCCAACATAAAACGACATTCATTTACACTCGTCCATCTTTTTCATTTAAAAAATAAAACTAAAATATTGATTACAGTGAGCCAGTACAACAGTAGTGAATGAGTCCAGTTTGGCACATAATGCTATAGCTTAACTTGTACTGAATGCAGAATATTCCTTATAGTTTACCCTTAAATTTTAATTCTGTCATCATTTACTCACTGTCTTATTAATATAAACCCATAAAACTTAAGATGTGCATTGCAATGTTTATATACAATTATATTGAATCCCTTGATCAAACAGGTAAAATGTGTCTCTTTGGAACTGTTGATTCATATCAGAACTATTTGAAGCTTTATTAGATTTTTGTCCCTTCCAAAATGTAGATGTGTTTGTGAACAGTGAATGGGTGCCGTCAGACTGGGAGTTCAAACAGCTGATAAAAATCCAGTATTCCACATGACTCCAGTCTATCGTTGTGTTAATCAATGTGTTGTTCATTAGAAACAAATCTATGTTAAACCAATCCTGTGTTTAACCTTATGGCCAGTAATCCGTTTTAACAGGACTTTTTGTCTGATGCCTTTTAACCTGAGTCCATTTTGCCCTATGCCTGACTGTATGAGACCTGACACCGGACATAGTTTTTTCAGAGACCTGAAGCCTTTCAGTCTAAGTCACAAGGCCTTTTGGTCCATTGACAAAGGCCTTTTAGTCTGAGGCATGACGCATTTTCATTTTATGACTGAAATCTAAGGATGTCATAAAATGTACACCGTACTTTTGTCTGAACTATTCCTCACAGTGTTTCCCAATTCTGTTCCTGGAGGCATTTTGGATGTCTCCCTTATCTGACCAATATATTTCTGGTCCTAGACTGATGAGTTGATTTAGGTGTGTGATTAGGAAAAGCTGGAAAATGTGAAGTGTTTGTGTGCCTCTAGGTACAGGGTGGGGAAACGCTGCTCTAACCGACACTAATTTCATAATGCGTTAGGGCAGACGTGGCCTAACGGATAGGGAGTTGGACTCCCAGGGAGTCCCAGGTCTGGCAGGGATTGTGGATGGGGGAAGTGAATAACCAGAGCTCTCTCCACCTGAGGTGAGACCCTTGAGCAAAGCACCGTTCCCCCAACTGCTCTCTGGGTACCACAGCAATGGTTGTTCACTGCTCCAGGTGTGTGTTCACGGTGTGTGTGTGTGTGTGTTTGATCACTTCTCACTGCTGTGTGTGCGCACTTGGTAGAGCACAAATTCCTAGTACAGGAAACCATACCTGGCCACATCTCACGTCCTTTCCTTTCCGAATGAATAAAGTCTTCTTTCTTTATATAGGCAAGGATTTGTAGTAGCCCTATACAGATCCTTTCTGAAGTAGGGTTAAATGTCTCCTAGGCATTAACCCTGCTGTGTGTTGAATCTACAACCAGCTTCCAGATCTTTTACAATTAATCAGCCACATCAGCAGAAAGGGAATCGTGATTTGAACATTAGGGCGCATCATCAGAGAAGAGCTGTGACGCTCGCCTACGAAAGAGCTCAGCGTCGTCAAAAAACGTATTATTGTACTGGAAAACCACGGGGATAAAGGACAGCGCCTTTTCTTCGCCTCAGGTAAACATTTACCTTTTCTTTTAAGCCGGTCGGTCAAGATTCTAAACGTAAATATCCCTGACTAGTAGCGTTATTTCGCGCACGGCAGCGGAGCGACTGCTTATTACTGAGGTGCGATGCTGATTGACAGATAATGTTGCTATAGTTACAGCAGTGACCGTTAAAACCGGTTCGCGCTGTCAGCTGGATCAGCGCGTGCAGTAGACCGATTTTTTGTTCGTTCGTTTTTTTGGGGGGTTCGCGGAATCAGATAGATATGACCATTCTTCTCGCGTTAGCACGGTTATTTTATAGCATTATTCTGGCATGCAGTCTGTCGTTTCGACGCGGTGCTGAATCACAGTTGTCGTTTTATGTTTATATTTCGCAATGTTCCACCATTTCGAGTAGTTTCAGTCGTGTAATGCAGATTCGAAGCATATGGCTCCTTTTCTATCCGTGTCAGCAGCTGTGAGTTATGTAATGCATATGCATTATTATGGTGTTATTTATCGTACTGCAGAGAAATGAGCAATCTTTCGCTCATCTCCCACTCACTTAAATGTCATGTGGATGTAAACATGTGTTCAAGGGAAAAAGAAGAGCAGTTTAACGCAAATGAGAAGTATTTAGATGGATTTCGTTTTTACAGCTGCTTTTAGGTATTTGTGTGCCAATTACAATCTCATGAGTTTATGATGAACATCACTGATTGAAGCATCCATGTAGCTAGAGTGTTCAGTATTCTTACATGACCTTGAGGACTCCCTGATTGTAGGAAAAAAAGTCTCCTTAATGTTGTAAACCTTGATAGCATTGTACAGATGTGCTGAAACCATCAAAACCCTGTAAAAAGGGAGTTTTTTTTGTGAAGCACACGCACCATACTACAACTTTTCAAATTCCACTAAAAGCATGTTACATCAAAGAGTAGGAAAAACAAAGAAAAAGACAAAAGAAGGGTGAACTAGATGTAGCTATTATTAATAACCAGAGAGTTTTAGCATGTGTTACAGCAGAGGTAGGAAACATCGGTCCTGGAGTGCCAATGTCCTGCAGAGTTTCACTCCAGTACTTATCAAACACACCTGAACAAGGTGTTTTTCAGGGTTGGAGCTAAACTCTGCAGGACATCTGGCCGACGCTCCGTCCCTACCCCTGTGCTAAAGCATAACCAACAGCTCAGTTCCAGAAAAACAGTAACAGTAGGCCTACAGCTCACAGAGAAACAATACATACGATATTTTAGGCTAATTTATTAGAGGGATGAATGTATAGTCAGGTAATGAACATGCTATGTAAAGTGCAGGTGCATTAGGGTCTGGGTGTATGCTAGCCTGTAGGTTTAGGGGAAATGGAGAATATAGAGTATAGCTGAAAGTGGTGATAAGTCTGTATGGGTGATTTTTTTGTGAGATTTTAAAGTGTTACTACTGTGCTTTAGTGTTGAGGATGTTGTCTTCATGCTGCTTTGCTTGGTATGCGATTTCAGAATTGTTATAAATATGAGTCCAATAATAACTGTGTCATCTGCACATCAGAAGATTTTATTGAGCTGTGATGGGATGTGAAGTGGTTCGTCTAGGGAGAAGAAGATGAAGTTAAAGTCTTTAAGCTGAATGCTGGTTGTCATATTCACTTGTTTAGTGTTTGAGACTATTATATAGGCCTACAGTTATTTTTGTCCTTTCATGTCTGATATTTTATGCAGTCTGTCCTTTAGTAGTTATTATAATTAGTAGTTCAGCAGATAATGCTGTTTATGGATTTATATAGGTTTGATAATAATAATATCCATCAGTTTCTGAAAGAGTTTTTGAAATAAAATAGAATAAAATACAGTTTTAATATCATTGCGTTAGACCAGGATTTTATTTAACAAAATGAATCATTGTATAAATTAAAAAAACATGTAAATAATTCAAATAAAATGTATGCTGCTTTTTATTTAATAATGGAAATAATTAAATCATAATTTGGCTCATTTTCTAAATCTTGGAATCTAGTACTTTTAGTAAAAGTAAAAACTTTACTTTTAGTGATTGTTGTGACAATAATCTTCGCATCTCCTAATCAAGTTCACCCAATCACATTTCACCTGCTCGCTATAAATCCTTCTGTTTCTCTCCTCCTTGCATCTTGCTTTTGCAAAACCCTCCTCCTCCCACTCCTCCTCCACTCAGCCAATCTTCCTCCTCCAGGGGGCACCGAGAGCTTGAGCCGGGCGCCGAACCTTACCCTCGCTAGGGCTCAGGTCTCATCAAACAATAGCTTTGTGTGAGGAGCAGAGTTTAAGATGAGGTATATTTCTCAAAAAACCTTCGACTTGGTATCCATACCATCCTCTTGTGATCAAGTCTTGTTCTTCATTATCTTTTGGAAATGTAGTTCAGAGGAGCACGAAAGGCTGCGGAGAAGAGCAGCACTAGGATAATGAAACACGAGGCACCTGTCTTCAGCTTAATGGTTTCATTCTGGGCAACATTAAATATTGAACATTACTAGTGAGTGATAAAAGCAAGAGAAAGTATTTATAGAGAGCTAGCTCATATTTTCACTTTTCTGTCTATTATTTTTTTCAGTCTGCTGAGGTAGAAAGGACTGTCAAAGCTGACTGGGTGGAAGGAACAGAAAAGTACCTCTTTAGTGTGATTGACTGCACTTTAAATTGGCACATGCTCTTCCAAATTCCAGAAATGTTGGGACGTTTGCAATTTGACTATGAGGATTGCTGTACAATCTTTTTATGCACTCTTACACAGATTGGAAAGCCGCTGCCCATCTTTACTTCTGGGAGACTTCTCTTGAGACTTCTCACTGCCCCTCTAAGACTTTCATAATCATGATTACAGACCTGTCAATTAACTTAATTTAAGCATTTGAATATTTATGTTTTCCGTGTTTTATTGTAAATAAAATATTGGCTTATTGGATTAAAAAGTCTATTAGTTTTCATTTTATTAAAATAAAATAAATATTTAAACCAAGGTGTGGGTGTTTTAGAAAATGTAATTTTCAATTCATCTTGCATGCAGCGTTTGTAAGCTCAGAGCTGCTTTGTATACAGCTGTTACCGGGGAAACCTCTCATTTCTACTTCTTAAATCACCTCCTGCTGGCAGAGAACGAATTAATATTTTCAATAAATCAGTCCGATTTACGCATATAAAAAAATTGTTGAAAATTTACCCACCCTTAGGCCATTCAAGAGAGTCCTTATAGATGATAGAAGATTTTTCCATGAGAACAGATTTGGAGAAATATAGTATATCTTATAGTATAAATCTTGCTCTCGGAACATGGAATGTCAACTCACTGGGGGCGAAGGAGCCTAGTTAGTGTGGGAGGTTGAGAGGTACCGACTAGAGATAGTCGGGCTCACCTCCACGTACAGCTCGGGCTCTGGAACCCAACTCCTGGATAGAGGGTGGACTCTCCACTACTCTGGAGTCGCCCGTGGTGAGAGGCGGCGGGCTGGTGCAGGCTTGCTCATAGCCCCCCAGCTTAGCTGACATGCATTGGAGAGGGTCGCTTCCTGCGCCTTCGGGTGAGGGTTAGGTCTCTCTCTGTTGTTTGTGCCTATGGGCCGAATGGCAGTGGAGAGTACCCGGCCTTTTTGGGTCACTGGGAGGGGTGCTGGAAAGTGTTCTACTGGGGGACTTCAACGATCACGTGGGTGATGCTAGTGGATTTGGAGGGGTGTGATTGGGAGGAATGATCTGATGAGTTGGATCCGTTGGCCTCGAAGAGGTTCTGGCAATCTGTCAGGCACCTCAAGAGGGGGAAGCAGTGCTCTGCCAACACTGTATAGAGTGGGGGTGGATATTGTCGGGCAGTGGAAGGAATACTTTGAGGATCTCCCACCGAGGTGTCTTCCACTGAGGAATCAGATGCCGGGGTCCCAGGTGTAGACTCGACCATTTCCCGGGCTGAAGTCGCAGAGGTAGTTAAGAAGCTCCTCGGTGGCAAGGCACTGAGAGTGGATGAGATCCGCCCTGAGTACCCAATGGATGCCATGGGGCTGTCTTGACTTACATGCATCTATGGCATCGCGTGAAGGTCGGGGGCAGTACCTCTGTCAAACCTCTGATCCAGGAGGAACAATGCGGCTTTCATCCTGGTCGTGGAACATTGGACCAGCTCTATACCCTCTTTACTGGAGGGTTCGTGGGAGTTTGCTCAACCAGTCCACATGTGTTTTGTGGACTAGGAGAAGGCATTTGACCGTGTCCCTTGCAGTGTCCTGTGGGGGGTTCAGGGGTCCATGGCCCTTTGCTAGGGGCTGTCCGGTCCCTGTACGATCGGAGCAGGAGCTTGGTTTGCAGCTTAGTGTGAAGCAGCTTGGATGAGAATCAGCACCTCTAAATCTGAGGCCATGGTTCTTAGCTGGAAAAGGGTGGCCTGACCCCTTAAAGATAAGCTGAGGGGTTTGGTCACTCAGGAGGAGCTCAGAGTAGACCCGCTGCTCCTCCACATCTAGGCCAGCTGAGGTGGCTCGGGCATCTGTTCCGGATGCCTTCCGGACTCCTCCCTGGGGGGGGTGTTCTGGGCATGTCCCACCGGGAGGAGGCCCCAGGGAAGACTTAGGACACGCTGGAGGGACTATGTCTCTCGGCTGGCCTGGGAACGTCTCGGTGTTCCCCCAGAAGATCTGGAGGAAGTGTCTGGTGAGAGAGAAGTCTGGGTGTCCCTGCTTAGACTGCTGCCCCCCTGTGACCCGACCCCAGATAAGCGGAAGAAGATGGCTGGATGGATGGATTTTAATAATATGTTACCAAAAATATAAATGTCAAATAAGAGTTCTCTCAAAGGTTTTTCCAAATTATTATTTATTTTTTGTAATGAGATATAATTTATAGTAATCATAGTAACAAACTAAGTATGTTTTTTATGTTAGCCTATATTTGTCTTCAATGTATTTCTGATATGTTTTCTCTGCCTTTTTTTCTGTTTCACAACTGAACTGTATCATCCTTCATTGGCTGCTGATGTCTTTGGAAATGCTCCGGTGTGATTTGTGGTGAGTCTGTCATTTTACTTCTAATCGTTATATTGAGATCTGCAAAGCTCAGCAGAACAAAAACCAGTCCTTCATTGCTGCAGGTCACAGTATGCCTCCATCAGTGAACTCACATTTTGTTTAATGCAGTGAGGTACAATATCATTCTTCCCTGCACTAAATACAGAGTGCGTAAAGCAGAATGAAAGCAGAAATGTGTGCTGTCTTCTGCACCCATTTCATAATTCTGGCTGTTTAGGGAAGAAAATACTAAAACTGTTTTTAAAACAGTGATTCAGGAAGTATAAATATCTGGAGACAGACAGTTAAGCGTATCTGTGCAGAAATGAGACCTAAATCACAAACCTCAGGCTGATGAAGAAAAAACAAAACTATAAAAACATTTCACAGGGTTCACACGCTGACAGATGCTGGGAAATAGAACAACTGATAGATAAAGAGATCTTTTACAAAATACTGCTTAGGAAACAGCTTCCAGAAATACCTATACAATTCATTTATTCATTTATATTTGAATGAAATGGATTTAAGGCTTTTAAGAGGAAATTTGGGTAAAAAAAACACTGTAAATTCCTCTTAAGAGTTTGTTATACTTTAGTTGTAGGTGTAAACTATTATAAAGCTTCACAACAGGACTGAGGGTGTTAATATTGAGTCATCTGTGAATATGCATCTGTAATGACATCAAATTAAGCATTTGCAAGGTTTGACTTTCAGTGATCTTTGCTCATTTTTTTTTTGTTTGTCAATACCTATAGTTATTTTTTACTGACAGTATAACATTTATTTTAATAAAAAAAAAAGAAAAATAAATAAATGAGAACTGCAGAAATGAAGGTACAAAAGCTGTCAAAGGGGCACACTTTTGTACCTATTAGGTTGAAATATGTACACAGAACCTGGGTTTCACATACGAGGCTTAAGCCTAGTCCTAGACTAAAATGTAAGTCTGAGCTCTTTCAACTGAATGAAACTTGGACTGACTGATCTTAAATCATGTCAGTGCCTATGTTTTATCTCAAGATGCACAACTGTAATGCTTTTTTCTAAGGCATGTTGAACTATGACCTAATCCTGGCTTAGGCTAAGCCCTTAAGTACTAATATGTACCTTTAAGGTACCAAAATGGATCCTTTTGACGAGGTAGTGCCTCAGTCACAGCTTTTGTACCTTTATTTCTGAGACTGTGATTAATGTTTGAAATGAAGGCTGAAACAAAATCAGTAGGCTATTTGATCTATTTTTGTTCCAGTTTAGTTCTTAAAATGAATTGTTTCAGTTTTGGTTTGGGTCTGCTGTAGTCTATTGCTTTGGTCTTTAAGGATGTTTGATAAATGCTAAATTATGGTGCAAGTTGACATTATTTTAAATTAATTAATGGCATTAATGTAGTGATCAAATGTAAATATAATACTATTTTATAATTATCATTTAAAATGTAATTATGGGGTTCAAATCAAAATATGACTTTCTGTTACGAAACAGGATGTTGTTTAATTAATTAATAGGGAAAGTAAATATATATTAATATTCAGATGAAATATTAGAATTATTATGAAAATCTTGACAACTATTAATTATTTTTCCATTATGTGTTGCTCCAAAAACACATTAATATGCAAATTAGATACAGTTTACCTTTCTAAGTATTTTAAGTATTTTTTAAGTATTTTACACACATTTTTCATACAGAAAAATGGTTTCTGAAATGATTCTGTTATATCTTTCATAGCATAATTGAGAATTATCTTTATACCAATTCTGGTATATATATATATATATATATATATATATATATAAAATTCTGAAATCTAGAAATGTATTGGCGATTAAAATAAATAAATAGTTTTTACCTTTAAATTCACAATTTTTTTCCCGGGTCTCAGGAGGATATTATATTTTATTTGCTTCATTTTGTGACCCAAAGATAAAAATGAGCAGATATTAGCCCTCCTGTGGTTGTACACACTGTCAGGAGATGTCAGCAGAGAGTCAGATGAGGAAATGGAGGAACAGGTGGTCACTGGCTTGAGCTCAGGATTAACAACATGCCAAACAGTAAAAAAACAAAACAAAAATATTCATCCCAGGAGAACAGTGAAACTCAAAAACACCCAGAGGAAGAGAGCAAGTGCCGTGGATGTTTTCACCACATCAGCCTTTTTTAACCAAAACAAAAACATTTATTTTGGATGTGATTAATCATCATTAATCGTCTGACAGCACTACTATATATTTCAAATGTGACTTTCTTGGCATTTTATTCTTATTTTTACTTATCTAATATAATTCATAGTATTTACATACAGTACATAGTACATTAGCAGCAATATTTGAAATATATACTGTGATCAAAGCTGAATGTTCAGCATCCTTCAACGATCCTCCAGAAATCATTCCAATATGCTGATTTGCTGCTCAGAAACATTTTTGATTATCTATTGATCTATGTTGCTGCTGCAACAAACGTTAAAAAAAATAAAACTAAATGAATTCTTTTATTTATCAAGAACAGACTGACATGATCAAAATTAAAAGTAACATTTACAAAAGACTTCTATTTCAAACAAATGTTGTTCATTGAATTTTCTATTCATTCACTAAAAAGCTGTTCTCAGCAGCCAATAGAACTGAGCACAAATAAATATAATCAACAAATTTGTATGTATTAGAAGAATTTCTGAAGGATCATGTGGTGCCGGAGACTGCACTGAAACAATTTATTTGCTACATTTCAATAAAAGAATTTACACGTTTGAAACACAGCCAGTATGCTGGTGATTTCTGACTGCACTATTGATCCCCTAAATCTCTGGGCCATATTAGAGACATGACATCATTCATCCTCCCATAGGACGTCTTCTATGGCCTGTCAGGTTAGAGTATTTGACTAATGATGCGATGCTTGACAGAGCAGTAATTAGGCTTTGGTGCCCAGCTGGTGCCACTACCACAGATGTTAATGGAGAAGATCTGGGGGAGGAGTTGCAGAAGCTTCTGGAAGGACGGGGTGGGGTGTGACTGTCTCCCCTCTGTCGCGCCCATCTCTAGGGAACGGGACTGTCTGGTTGGTGGTGTCATTTTGTTTTAGCAAAGCATCTGCCCTTTAAATTAGTAAAGGGAGGGGCCAATTCTCCTGATGTGGGCAACCACAGGAGATCAGCACGTGACAGACAGAGATCCATATACTATTAATTATCAGTCAAACCAGTCAAACCAGCCTTTTATTAAAGATGCAGTCATTCAAAAAAAAAAAAAGGATGAAGTTTTATAACGTCCCTCAAGGTATCTCCGGGTTTTAACCTTTCAGTGAACCATTCTAAAAAGAACCTAAAAAGTGTTTTGAAGAATATTTTAATATTGTAACAATTCCATGGATGTTAAAGGTTCTCTGTGGAAACATCAACGCCACTAAAGAACCATTATTTTTAAGTCTGTTTGCTGAACGCTTAGAGTTTGCTTCCACACCAGAACAAATAATTGTGCGCAAATACCATTGCACATGCACTTTTTGTTTGTGCAGTCGCTAGGGCGGCACCATCATGCATTATTTACTAGTATTGATGGATGATGGAGTATTTTGAGGGAAGAGGGAACACACCCAACCCTCCAGTCATAATTATTGTGGGGTTTGACAAAATTCTGAGATTTATTACAATCCAATGGAGACATTAAATGTCCATTAATGGCAGGAGACACCTCATAACTGAACCTGAATTATGCAGTATATATATCGGAGATTTGTGGCAGCCATTTATTTATTTATTTTTTACTTCAAAAGACATGGCAATACAATAAAATGGACAAAAATACAGAAATAAAATAAAATACAATACAATAAAATAAAAAATAAATACAATTAAAAAAATAACATTTTTACGCTCTGACTGAAAAAAAAAATATTAATTGGATTTAAAGCAAAAACAGCAAAACCTTATCGGATGTTACCGAGATGCAATGATGAAATTAATTCAGCTGATTACACTTTTCCCCTGAAATTATTATCTTTTATTTTGTTTAGGGAATATGAAGCTGATAAAAAATGGGTTGTTTATCTCTCAGTTTTACCTATTGTGGACACAAAGTAGCATCTGAAACGAAACAGTTACAAAACGAATCCGGTTGATCCCGTTTCTAAGTCTCCTTGGTTACGATGCTGCTACAGCCTTAGCGCCAGGGACCGAAGCTCAGTGATCTCGTGCCTGATTGGCTCATTCCTACCTCTGCTCGTCTCCCATTGGTCACCTTTCCAAATACGCTTGGCTCATTGCATAGTTAGCCCCCCCTTTTTTACTAGAATCTAAACACCGTTTTAAAAAAGCTAGGATAATTTTGTACATGGGTCTGCTTGCTGTGTGAAATCTTTGGGAAAGCGGTTTCTGGATACCTTGCAGTGGATTATTTCTACTCGTTGATGAATTAAAGGGAAAGGTAAGAGGGCAGTCTTGCTGCTGGATTATGTATTGTGTGATGCTCGCGAGGACGGGAATCTGTTGACATTTTTTTCACATTCGGCGCCATTTTCAGACATTCATTCACTTGCACCTGCTCGTCTATTATGACCCTCAATATCGATGCTTTTTGATGGACAGCTGTCAAAACAACAACAAAAGCAATACATTTATAGCGGTTTCCGAGCGCTCTGATTTATTGTATTGTTTCAGTTCTCTGTTGGCGGGCTGTTCGCATCTCGCATAGATTTGATAGTTAATAATACTCGGTACAGGCAAATGTTTTCATTTGTAAGCGCTTTGATATAAAATATAATAATGTAATCGCGAAATGTATCATTTCTGTGCAGTTTTATTTTCTCTGGGTCGTGTCGTTGGAAACTGTCCCATGAGGCTGTGAGAGAATGAAGCGCATGTTTACTTCAGACAGGTGTATTTACTGTAAACAGTGTTATACTAATATTTCAGTGATTATTACTAAAGCTTGTTTTGCATAATACGCTTGTAATTCGCATTGACAAGGGTAGATAGCTAATTAGAGGATCTAACATCAAATTAAAAGCCGCTCAAGTTAGCTTTGTTCTTTCTTTCTTTCTTTGTTCTGTAACATTTTTTATCAGGTAAAACTTGCTTCAAATCGTGACTTATTCTGGCTGCATCAGCACAATTTATGTTTAAATGTCACTAATATTTTGCACAGTTTCATATTGGTGGTCTGCATAATAAATAAAACGTGCATCATCAGTCTCTCACAGTTTTGAAGTCAGCAAATCACTTGCAGTGAGTCTTGCAGACTTTGCATTGCATCTCAAACCCAGAGCCAGAGGCCATGTTACTATAATAGCTACCTTCAGTTTATTGTTTCTGTGCTTTGGCCCCAGTCTGTGCCCATTCAGAAATGTTATGCAATCAATCCCCATTTATAAATTGAAGGGATGTGAGCCTTTCCCATGTATTTGTAGAAAAAAAAATGACAGAGAAGTGTAATAAATGCGCATTTTGCTTTTGATTGAACAGTGTCATCTCTGATGTGATTTTCTGAATGTGCATGCTCTTTGCTATCTTTCTGTCTTGCAGCAAAAGCACTCGTGAGTATGTCTGTTTGTACTAGTGCAAGTGAGTCCAGTTATGGTTCCTTAAGACCTTTTCAGTAAATATTTGTTCTTGATAGCCCAACAGCTTCTGCACATTATGCATTTCAGATCGGAAGGAGATTTAAACACACTATCAGGGTTTGTGTGTTTATTCTGAAATGAGAAATTCTTAGTAGAATTATGAGTTGTGAGAGTTCATAAGCGAACCACACCTGGGGTATTATTGTTTGGGGCCCTGGTTGTATTGCAGTTTAAAAGGTTCTGTTATGCTTTCTCTTTCTCATTTGTTCTGCTAAGTAACATTTTCTCATAATTCTCATAATTCAGATTTCTTTGTACATTTTCATTAATCTTCATGTTTTTTTGGTACTTCTTCTTTTCCTCTCTTTCTGCTTATGCATTGTGTCTTCCTGTTTCTTGGTGTCTGTTTTGTTTCCGCCGTCTCGAGCGGCCACCCCCCATCCGTTTCATGTCCATGGAGATCAGGTGCTCTGTGGGGGCCTGTGCGACCATGTGCTCATTGATTGGTTTGATTGTTCTGAGTTCATCCTCCTGAGCCCCTGTGTGTGTGTGTGTGTGTGTTTTACGGCTCAGCCACTTACCCTTTGGTTGTCCCAAGAGGAACCTCTCAATTTAGTTAATTTGGCCATATCTGGTCTGTCCATCGGTGGTTTGCAGAAAATTGGCATCTTAATTTGGTTTATTGGACCCTTCTCTGACTGGATACTTGTGTATCAAATCTAGAGGCTCTCGATTATTACTTTAAAGAAAATATGAGAGTAATTGCTCAAAATGTGATCTAGTTGTTTAGGTTTACTCCTGAATTAATCAGGTTGCTGCGGGTTTTTCCCAAGTATAGCCAATGTCCATGTAAAGTATATGTAAATATCCCATCTGGTCAAAATATAATTTTGAATATATGTTTCAAAATATACAAAAATGGGCGAACGTAATACTGCTAAAGCATTGTTGTAGATTTCAAGTAGCCTTCATTTATTTATTTATTTATTAAATAGGCCATATATAGTTTTTTTTTTTAAATAATTTATTAAATATGCATTTATTTATTAAATAAGTTATATCGAAGTATTTTATATATATATATATATATATATATTTTTTTTTTTCAAATTTAAAATATCTTGTATTTTGTAATATATTTTTGCATTTTACAAGATATTTTAAATTTGAAAAATGTATTTTTGTAAGCAGTGTTATTTACTAAATATATGTAGCATATTTATAACATAATTCAAAATGCGTTTTTGGACAGAATTTATTTATTGCATGAGATTAAATATACACTTAATTTTGCACAATAACTTGCAGAAGCAGAAGTTCAATTAATGCTTCAATCACAGTATCTAGGTTTGTTTTATTAAAATAATTACTTTAAAAAGATTGAGTGGTGAATTAGTTTATCTGAAAGTTTTAAAGATTATGGAAATGTATTCACATAGTCAGCCTGCTAATAGCTTACTTATAGTCTCAGTGCATTACACTTATCCCACGAGACAAGACACTGGGTTCACGAGAATGAGACAAGATGAGATTTTTAGACTTTTTAAAATAAATCCTCAATGATAAAATCAATAGTATTTTATTCAACAAAAACATTCGAAAAATGTAGGTGCATTTTATAGTCAACTTTTTGAAATTAAACTATTTTAATGAATTATGTGTGAATTACAGTATGTGTGAATAACATGTGAACACTGCAAAATATTTAGCCTCAATCTGACAGGCAAGTAATTACACAAATAGTATAAACAATATGAATAAATAAAAACAGATAACACAAATATCCCTTTAAAAGCGGGGTAAGCGATTTTTCAAAAAAGCTTCAGAAAAGAGTGCCACTCAAGTAGGGTTGTAACGGTATGAGATTCTCACGGTATGATAATCGTCTCAGAAAATATCACGGTTTCACGGTATACCGT
>JAUCMS010000038.1:2815776-2825828 GCA_032357445.1 Enteromius radiatus
AAACAATGCAGATTTATTTTCACAGCCACCTTTGCTCAGATTTACCCAGGGTGCCAATATTAGTGGAGGGCACTGTAGTTGTTAAGTTTAGATCTTGGGTTAAAGATACTTTACGAAATTAAGGGATCTAAAATATGCTCATGCAGAAAAAGGCATGAACATATGCTTTATAAGTACTTCTAAACAGCCAGTATGCTAGTAATTTGGATGCTAATTAGTAACCACTTAATAGTGAGAATTGATCCTTAAAATAAATTGTTACCATTTCATCTAATGAACTATTTCAAGAAATATTTACATTGTTGGAATTTTAAATCCATTGGAATCAGCTGTTCAGAGTTGGTACCTATGGAGAGCGTTCCAAAATGGTCTCTTGAGGCTGTATTTCGATTAAAGCAGCAGTCTGTGTGGACAGTGACAGCTCACTAGAGTTTGGAACGTAGCCAGAGTGTCTCTGAGGTAAAGTGGAGGTGATTTCTTGTGGTATAAATAAACCGTGCTTGCTTTAGGCAGTGCAGGTGAACTCACTGCGGGAGAAAAATCACAGCAGGGGTGCGATCCAGAAAAACAACCCTGGTTAACCCACTGATAATTTAACCATTCAGCCCTCAGGTAGAACACGGACACAGATTTAATTACTTTCTGCAGACTGTAGGTTATTTACATAAAAACTCCATGATTCCTACATAGTCAGTTGATGCAATCAGCAAACGGCCCTCTCTGAAATGCTTGTAGAAGAAAAGAAAGACAGATTGCTGTTTTAATTAGTAGTTTGAATGACAAGTTGCTTCCTGAGGCTTCCTGAATTGTTCATTTTTGTGGATCGCAACTCCCAGTATGCACCTGTGAAGACATTAAAGCCCATGCAGAGTGTTGAGGATTTGTTGAGGTTCTTTGATTGGCAGGTCGGTATTAACCTTGAGCATCTTAAATATATATATATATATATATATATATATATATATACATAAAAATATATATATCATGGAAGGAAATAGTTCAAGTTGATTGGTTTGTGCTCCTGGACTGCACTCTTTCTGACCAGAGATAGAGCTTGATCTTCTTTTTTTTCTAAACATTCAGCTCATAAAAAGTAAACATTGAAATAATATCAATATGATATATATAATAGATAATATCAATATCTGTTAATATAGTTTTTTTTCTTTCTCCTCCGTCCCATACGTCTCTCTCTGACAGCCATGGTCTCGACCCCGGATAAGAACGCCCGTCCCGTCAGCGCTCCCATCATGTCTCCCATCTCCCCGGGCGACATGGCTCCTTCACCAGTAGCATCTGCTGCCCGCACTGACCGTAAAGAGATGTCCACGCCCACGGGACATCCACGCTCCACTGAGAGGAAGAGTGAGGTGAGGGCAGAGGCCCATGTGACAGATGGCTCCAAAACACACAGCACCAAAGCAGAGGGCACACCTGAAATCAAGGTATGACACACACAAATCTGCTAAATATTACTCAAGTATTTATACTACAGCTTTTCAATGCAAAATTAATGGAAATATATTTTAAATCATTATTTATACTATTTATTTCTTTGTTCGAAAAAAATCGTTTGAGAACTATAGTTTAAACTAAATTATACATTTTCCCCCTATTCTAAGTGTAAGTACAGCTAATAGCACTGGGAACGTAAACACAATTTAACCAAATGTTTAAGGATGAAGCTATTTATATAAATCTGCAGACTCCTACCTGACTTTTGAGTTGTTGGACTAAGTGTTCATACAATAATACAGCTTATTCTCACCAAGATTTAGCGCAAATTACCAACAAAAAGCATCTTGACTTTTGACCACAAATGCAAGACAGCCAGGATATTTAGGTGTGTGTGAGACAGCAGGAGTATGTGTACTCTCTCTGTGCTACTGCAGACGGTAGCTCGGCGAGAACGGCGGCACCGTGATGCCCCGGTGGTGACGGCCACCAATGGGGAGAGAAAGAGCCAGGTTTGTGCTCATGATTTCAGCCAATCACATAAGAGCATGTACAACTGTTATTTACCCTAGTGGCCACCTTCATTAAGGCTGGTGTTATATGCAAAACATTTTACACATTTGGCCCATCACTAAGCTTCACCTCTTTTGATTACTTTTTCTTGCTCAGATAAGTTATAAAATATATATATGTATGTTAGGTTACTAACTAGGGATGGGTATCATTAAGGTTTTAACAGTATTACTACCTTTATTGATACCACTTATCGATCCAGCACTTTAACTGTACTCTTATCTGTACTTTTTATTGTGTTTTTAATATAACAAAATATAATAATAATAAAAAAATTAGAAAAACAAGAACAGAATTAACAACACTTATTTTATTTTTTTTATGTAAAATAATAATCTGTAGCCTAACAAACACCAATGTTTGAGCAAATATTACACAAACAAAACAAATGATTGTAAAACAAATAAATAATGCACGCTGCAAGCACAGTACCGTTTGCCTGGCGCTGAAGTGAGGTGTATTGCGTGTCTGAAATTGCGTGTCTATTTGATGTGGTCGTAAAGACGTTCTGCGACTGAATAAATCCTTGTCAAGAAAAAAAAGTGAGAGAAACATGCCCCTGCGTTAATCGCGTTTAATATTTTTAACGCATTAATCTGAAAAAATTAATTGCATGTGTTAACACACTAAGTTTGACACCACTAAAATATATATATACAGTGGGGCAAAAAAGTATTTAGTCAGCCACCAATTGTACACCTAAAAAGATGAGAGAGGCCTGTCATTTTCATCAACATTTTGCTGCGGTGTTTCAAAGAGCTGGAAAGTAAATAAACGGCAGACGGAAATGACGCAGATCGAATCATCTTATGTTTCACGCATTCGCAGTACAGGAACTTAATCGTTTCCAGTCGTTTCAGTGTGGATTATAAACTATTCGGAAACTATTGAAAATTATATTGTGGACGTGGAGCGTTTTTAGATGAAAACGTTGGATTAGTGTAGATGTAGCCACAGACCTGTAACTTCTTCTTTAAGAGGCTCCTCTGTCCTCCACTCGTTGCCTGTATTAATGGCATCTGTTTGAACATGTTATCAGTATAAAAGGCACCTGTCCACAACCTCAAACAGTCACACTCCAAACTCCACTATGGCCAAGACCAAAGAGCTGTCAAAGGACACCAGAAACAAAATTGTAGACCTGCACCAGGCTGGGAAGACTGAATCTGCAAAACGTAAGAAGAAATCAACTTTGGGAGCAATTATTTGAAAATGGAAGACATACAAGACCACTGATAATCTCCCTCGATCTGGGGCTCCACCCCATGGGGTCAAATTGATCAAAAGAACTGTAAGCAAAAATCCCAGAACCACACGGGGACCTAGTGAATTACCTGCAGAGAGCTGGGACCAAAGTAACAAAGGCTACCATCAGTAACACAGTGCACCACCAGGGACTTAAATCCTGCAGTGCCAGACATGTCCCCCTGCTTAAGCCAGAACATGTCCCGGCCCGTCTGAAGTTTGCTAAAGAGCATTTGGATGATCCAGAAGAGGATTGGGAGAATGTCACATGGTCAGATGAAACCAAAATAGAACTTTTTGTTAAAAACTTAACTTCTGAAAGACTGCTGAGTTGCATCCAAAGAACACCACACCTACTGTGAAGCATGAGGGTGGAAACATCATGCTTTGGGGCTGTTTTTCTGCAAAAGGACCAGGACGACTGATCCGTGTAAACGAAAGAATGAATGGGGAACTGTATCATGAGATTTCGAGTGAAAACATCCTTCTATCAGCAAGGGCATTGAAGATGAAACGTGGCTAGGTCTTTCAGCATGACAATGATCCCAAACACACCACCCGGGCAACGAAGGAGTGGCTTCGTAAGAAGCATTTCAAGGTCCTGAAGTGGCCTAGCCAGTCTCCAGATCTCAACCTCATAGAAAATCTTTGGAGGGTGTTGAAAGTCCATGTTGCCCAGCGACAGCTCAAAAACATTACTGCTCTAGAGAAGATCTGCATGAAGGAATGGGCCAAAATACCAGCAACAGTGTGTGAAAACCTTGTGAAGACTTACAGAAAACGTTTGACTTCTGTCATTGCCAACAAAGGGTATATACCAAAGTATTGAGATGAAATTTTGTTATTGACCAAATACTTATTTTCCACAATAATTAGCAAATAAATTATTTAAAAATCCTACAATGTGATTTTCTAGATTTTTTTTGCATCCATTTTAAATGCGAGCTTTTCTGTACATCAGAACCAATGTGCACAACTGACATTTCATGTGTGAGATTGCCAATAACAAGTGCAGGCAAATGTCTGTTAAAATATGCTAGGTAACGATTATTTAGCAATAAATAGGAAATGTTTTTTTTTTTTTCTGCAGGACCGATAGGAGAACCATTAACGTCAGAGCTTATTGATACTTCAGTCTTTTATAATTTAGCACAGAGTAAAGTACATAAATATAAATAATAAAGTACAGAGTTTCGGGTACCCATCCCTATTACTAACATTAATTTTGGATTAATAATTATTGATCTTATAAATGTAGTCTTGGAGAGCATATAAGAGACTTGTACCTTAAATGCAATGTGAGTCGCTTTGGATAAAAGTGTAAGCTAAATGCAAAAATGTAAAAATGTAGTGTTGGATTGGTCATAAATGTGAAGGTGTGGCTTAGCGAAGGGTCAATTTTAAAAGTAGTAACATGTCTTTCAATTATAGATCATCAGCAGATATTTGTGTTAAACTACATATTAGTGCATTCTGACAATATTACGTACTATAATATATACATGAACTGCTGTAAAGTAATCACAATTATTGTGAATCATGCTTTTTTCACTGGTAAGTGAGTTGCGAAGTAGCTTGTTTCATAAACACTTACATGCTCTCTTCCTTCCCCTCTGGGGTCTGAACAGTCGCCACGGGCGGACACAGAGATGGTGCGCATGAGGAAGGTCAGAGCTTGTTCCGTACGGGTATCGCAGCATGAGGACGATGCCATTATACTCATCATCTCCTCACTGCCCATGTTTTACAACAGAAAGATCATTTTACTATTGTTTTCTCATCTGCTTTGGCTGTATCTTGCTTGCATTTGTACAAGTTTGGCTGTACCTGACAGCACTGTAGCTGTCAGATATGAACCTATTCAGGCAGCAACAGTGAGTCAGTACAATCTGAGGTTTACGGAATGAGGAAAGTGTTCATTATTAGTGAAGTTCAAATGAACGTCTGCATTGTTATTGTGGCATTTTACTCTAGCATGCATTGTCTCCTGGCATGCTCTGTCTTTTACATAGACAAAATCGTTTTTTAGAAGAGAAAATGTGTTCTCCTGTTGCAAACCAGTTACTCCAACTTTAAAACCAAATATATATATATATATATATATATATATATATAAAATATATAAAACAGATAAATAATAATTGAAGACACACTTTAAATCAGACTTTAAATTAAGACATTTAGAGAAAGCTTGTTCAAAACTTTAGATCTGCTATGTGAAACATGCTGATAATGTATAACAGAACTGCAGAACAAAATGCTTGAATGTTATATACACTAACAGTTAGAGGTTTGGACATACCTGTTCTCCTGGAAAAAAACAACAACACATCCTGGATGACTCCAGTAGTATAAATGTATATATTTAAAAGAAGAAGGGGCCAAACACTGAACCCTGAGGTACCCCTATGGTAAGTTGATACTTCTTGATCCCCTGAAGAATCGATCTGTAAAGTTGGTGTAAGGAGCCTTTCTCTGCTTGTTTGTGATGTCCAAGTGTGAGAGGTTAGAAAAGAGACAGTGTCAAAGGCAGCATACTGGTTCAACAACATGAAGATGGATTATGTCCTTTGCACCCACAAAGGCTTCCGTCAAGGCTGTATCTGTTAAATGTCCACTTTGTAATCAAGTCAATTAAGTCAAATCCTCACTGATTTGCCGTCCAGCAGCTTGTTCTGTGGGAAGAAAGAAGAAAACATCTAGCTCAAGTGATTTTCGCAGTGAATTGGAGGAGAGTCTAGTCTGCAGGTGGTTTGGTATTTAGTGTCGGTTGCACAAGTTGGCTTGGATGTGTTGGGAAGAGTGCCAGTGCGTAGTGATGCATTTATGATGGATGTGAGTGCAGGTTAAAGTGTAGGAGAATGGCATATAAAAGATGGGAGGGAATTGGATCAATGGGGCAGGTGGTAGGATGGTTGGAGAGGAGAACTTTAGAGACCTCTGCCTCCATAAGAGGAGAATAGATTCACATGTGAGTCGTGGGTGTTTATTTGTTTGTTGTGTTGCGAATTGGATGCTGCTGATTGTTACTGTATCTGTGAAAAATGGGCAAAGTTGTCAGCCATTAGGGAGGATGTGGGAGGGAAGAGGTGAATGCCTCATCAGTTTGCGTGCGTGTGAAGTATTGTTGATCTTTTTGTGTAGTTAAATGCGTTTGCAATGGTAACATTGGTAAAAAAGAAGAAAGCAGAGCAATGGGTCTCTTCTTTAAAGATGCGCTCTCACCTGCAAGCACACACAGTGTGTTGGCTACTTTTGTTTTTACACAGAACCATATGCTAGATTAAGCTATAACACATAATACATGTAATGCAATAGTGTTTAAGACCACCATCACTTGTGGTTGATTCAGAAATTTAGATAAGCACAAAAAAAGATTACTAATTTAAAAAAATATATATTTAAATGTACTTTAAAGTAAAATTTAATTTGACTTTATTATAAATTGCACTTTTTAAAACGTGCACTTAAGTATGTTATTTTCTATGTATAAACTGTAATAAAATGTGTTTTCTTAGTTTATGTTATTAAAGGATTCATGACCATTTTGTCCAAAACCCCACTTTTCAAGGGCGCTTCCAAACTTGTGTATACTGAAATATATTGAAGCTTTTTTTTTTTTTTTTGTTTTGCAAGATCAAAAGCTTTCTAAGACCACCAGGAATTCTTATTCAGTCACATATGTCCAAACCTTTGACTGGTAGTGTGGTTTTACAGATTATCACAAAATTAGGGATGAAGTCAATGATATATATATCTTATAAAAAAGACAATATTTATAGTGTCCTGGGTCAGGATGGTCATGCTAACACCATGGATGCTGTTTTGCTAACAGTTGCACAGCAAATACATTGTGTTTCACCAATAATTGCGAAGAAAGGTTTAATTTTAAACTGATACTTCATTACACTTTCATAACTTTACCCATTGCACAATTATCCCTGACCTCGCAGTCACCCCTGACCTCTGACCTCTCCTCTCTGTCTAATTGCAGCTTCTCCGGTTCATCCATATTTGATTTGTCTCCATCCCTTCACGTCCCCACACACTACAGACCAAACCTTAAAAATGACCCAAGAATCATATCACAACTTTCTCTACATTCAAAAACACTGCCAACTCTATTTTTTTTCCCTGTTCTTCACAGAAAAGAGCTAAGAAACTTGAGGGTGAAACTATTTATATCAGACATAGCAATTTAATGTTGGAGGTTTGTATGGAAACTCTGGAAATGTCTTGTTTTGCCGCTGCATGTATCACTGCATGAGATTCTGTTTCATCTTGTTTCTTTCTTCACTCTTCTCACCGCATTCTCTCTCTTTTGTGTTTTGGTTTGTTTTGTAGCTTAACCCTAAAGGCTTGGCATGCACTATTTACCTCACTAACTGTAATGCAAGTACTCACTTCTATTTATTCTCTGTTTGCTTAGCACTATTTTATTAAATATATGATTGGGAATTTATTTATTTATTTTTGCTTCTTTTATATTTTTATTATTATTTTTTTATAATTGAGCTGATCCAAACATGTAGCCAGTAGTTGGATTGCATAAATAAGCTTTTTAATGAGTAAAGTCTTTTGTGTAAACGTTAGATGCCTTTTAGATCATGTTAGGCTTTTAGCATGAATGCCTTTTGTTTAATTTTCACAGTAGATTCTATGCCTGTACCTTTTCTAAATATTTTTTATGGGCATTTCACACTTGAATAACCCAATTATAAGCCTGTGTTATCTTGTTTTCTGTTCACAATGTTCAGATTGTTCAATTAATCCTGGGTAGTCAAATTTCTAGAATTAGCCTTCTGGTTTGGAAGTCACGGCTAAACAGCTCAATACTATTGATTAGACGAGTAAAGCATGTGTTCAGAGCTGTCCACTTGTGAAATTGTCACCACATAAATCTGCTAATGTACCAAAACTGCAATAACACTGTCTCTTATATCTAGATAACATGGTTTCTGTCACCATTTGACATTTTTAAGGCTTTCTGTGGGACACTGAAGCTGAACTCAACAGCTGAGGGGAAGCACATGGACATATAAGCAGTGAATTGTTTACTTTACGATTGTTTTTTACGAAAAAAGATACCAACACGCTTCTGAAACAGTATTTCATGACTTAAAGTGGCTTTAGCCTGAGTAAAAAAAAAAAGATTTTTACCCAGGGTTAAACCTATTGTGAAAAGCCCATAAAAATAATGAAGTCTACTGTTTAGATGGATATAAAATCATTCTGTACATTAAGCTTGCTAATGCTAATGCATGTTTTTATTGTTTTATTTGTTACCAGATCACATGATTATAATATTGCTAATTTGTAGTGTTACACAGTATACAATCTGTACAGCCTGTCCCAGTCATATATTTACGTAGTTAATACTAAGGCTGTTTCCACTGTTGTGAGGTCTGATGAGTCTGATAATGAGTCTGAAAGCCAGATGGATTCTGTGATATTAACCTCTTCATCTACCCACTGACCTCTTCTCTAACCCTGTGTCCTCTGTATCTAACCAAACCTCATATATAACACTACGTGTCCATCACATACAATGCCATTATATTAAGTGTTTAAGATTGCTGTTGGTGTTTGAGCCAAACACTGTTTTGCACTCTGCTTTGTTTCATAAATCAGCAGACATGGGTCAGATGTCAATCATATGCTGCAGTGAATTATGACAGCATATGATTTATTTAGTACACTAGTTTTGCATTGATATAGACAGCTTGTGCAGAGATAAGAATCTAGTCATTTGACCCGTGTCTGAACCCAGGCTTTGTTCACACTAGAGCTTAGAACTGTTTATCTAATGGTAAAACTTCTAAAGTGCTCACATGATCACCACCTCATCTATCTCTTTCTAATAACAAATTAGCATTTAGAAGAGTATAATTAATGATTTAGGAACATGAATTATTTTTTTCCCCCACAAACCATAGTGAGCTGCTTGCCAGACTAGCTTTTTAGGTAAACTTTAGCAAAACCATACAAAATAGTGCTACTTCAATTGATTCTTATAGAGCTGATGTTGCTAAGCTATGAATGCAATTCTTTAATGTATATAAAAACCTTATTTCAGTGCATTTCTGGATGGCTGTTTTTTTGGAAATTATGCATTACTGCTAGAATTTTGCCAAACAAGGTATCTGTGAATACCTTAATAAGCTGAATTTGGTTTTTGTATGCTAGGCTATGTTTACAGTGCGTGTGATTTGAATTTTATCACTAGCATTGTAGTATACATATTCAGCAAGATTTGTTCTAATCGTACATACTCAGACACTCACGCATTCACCTTAAATAAGGTGGCAACACTTGTGATTTAACAACAATACATGCCTGTTTGATGAGTGCTTGTATGAAGGTAATAAAATATACCAACACAACTAGTTTAAATGAGTATATATTTTTATCCCTTATAACTTTTAGAGAGGTTTCAAACTTTCTCATGTACATGTGTGGAGGAGAAGACTTTTGGGCAAGTTATATGTTCTGTTTGTTTCTATCTGCGCTAACCAATAACACTACATAGATAGCTATGCCACTTCAATACTGTGGTTCGCTAGCTAGTGCCCCTATTTTTGGATTCTTGAAAATTACCTTTCAGGGAGTGTGTAGCACAGTTCAGTGAAAGAAAACGTCCCAGGTTATGTATATAACCCTGTTCCTCGAAGGAACGAGACGCTGCGTCGAGGTGACGCTTTAGGAACGTCCTCAGCGCGTCGGCTCTGAAATGTTGTAGAAACAGCCAATAGAATATTGGGACGTCACCGCGGGTGACG
>JAUCMS010000038.1:2825928-2837061 GCA_032357445.1 Enteromius radiatus
TTTCACACAACACACAGAGCTTCGCTGAAATGACATGAAGCTGGCGTGCCGGCAGTATACACGTGCTTATATACTTCTTGGCCAGTGACGTCACCCGCGGTAAAATGATAAAATGATTGATAAAATGAATTACGTTACATGTTGACATCAACCTGAAATATTAGCAAATTGCCCGCAAAAAAAAAATTATTTGCTTTAAAATGTCTAGCTTAGCAGCTCACTAGAGTTTGGAACAAATTATAGTGTCTTAATTAACTATACCATAATGCTTTTCATTTGTTATTAGTTTGCCACATAGGAGTTTCAAACTACTAACCTGTGATCTTAAATTGTGTAGCTTGTCATTTAAATGATGCTTAAAGGGATAGAACACCCAAAAATGAAAATTCTGTCATTAATTACTCACCATCATATCATTCCAAACCTGTAAGACCTTTGTTCATCTTTTAACAAACACAAAAATTAAGATACTTTTGATTAAATCTAACCCTGCATAGACAGGCAAGGGTACTACCAGGTTCAAGGCCCAGAAAAGTAGTATGAACATTGTTAAAATAATCCACGTGAAGTCAGTAATTCAACCGTAATGTTATGAAACGGCAAGAATACTTAAAGAAAAGAAAAAAAGGTTTTGGGTGAACTATCCCTTTAAAAGGATCAGGCCAAAAATTAAGGAGACATCTTGGCATTGTTTATTCTTAAGTGTCAGCTGTCAGTCTGATGTACAGTAGATGATGAGGGGTGATTTGTCATGAGAGTGTTTTGTTCTCGCAGATGTTCTGTTGGGCACCAAGACACAGATCTGTTCTATTTCCAGTCTGTAGTTATGTGAATAAAGATCAGCTGATCTGTCTCTTTCAAGCTCATTAATCACAATCTGTCTGCACACATGGAGCAGTTGTTTTGGGCAATCACAAAGCCTTCTCTGCGACTTGAATATTCATAGCCTCACAATGTTTGAGCATAGCTGATTACTCGATGCCACTGAGCACAGATGATGGGAGACAAATCAGGTGATGAAAAAAAAAAAAGAGGAACATGCAGTTAGAAGACAGTCAATGTGGAAATAAGAGACCTGTGTCTTGGTGGCCGATCTGTTGAATTGCTTTGTGTGTGTTATTCACCTGACTGAAAATAATGTGGCTAGGGATGGGAATCACAGGAAATATAGTGATTTTGGTTCCTTTAACTATATGAAATTTACTATAACATTATAAACCCATGAGTTCAAGACTGATTCATTAAAAATAACTGGTTGAGTCATTCACACAAACACTGGTTAAATTGTACTTGATGTTTTGATGTTGCATGCAGCCAGTGAGGACAATGCAGTATGAATGTATTGTCTAGATATTGCTGTTGTATTATTTTGTATACACTCTTAAAAATATGTATATTTTTATTGTCATCTGTGGTGAAGAACCTTTATCATCAGTGAAACCTTTCAATTACACCAAATGTTCTTTAATGTGGAAAAATGTTCTTAGAACGTTCTTTTAAGAACTGTTTGCGGAAAATTAATTTAGAAACTCAAAACCGGTCTTCTATGGAATCACTGCTAATACTTTCTTTTGGAATATTTATTCTTTTAAGAGTGTAGCTCATACTGAATTCAGACTGCAACCTCACAACCAACTCTAGATGGGATCTTTTGAGAGTCAAGAATTGTTAACGGAACCAAACACTTTAGAATAAAAATACTTGATTCCCAACCCTAGATGTGACGCCCCTGAGATAGTTCGGGGTAAAACGTGTCAGATCATCTTACTAACGAGATGTTTTAATTGGGTTATTTCCCCTCTTTTAATTTCTATCCTTCACCTTCCCGTCCTCTCTTTTTTTTTAATATCTCAATTTTGCTATTGGTTCCCTAATTTCTCTTCTCCTATCCTCATTTTTTTTTCTTTTGACCTTTTTGGTATGCTTTCTCTCTGCCTGGACCTCTCTTTCTCTCTCAGGACGTTGAGAAGACACAGACAGAAATCATGCGTCATCACACCAGTATCAGCGAGCTCAAACGGAGCTTCATGGAGTCGGTGCCCGAGCCCAGGCCCAGCGAGTGGGACAAGCGTCTGTCCACCCACTCGCCCTTCCGCACCGCCAGCATCAACGGCCAGATGCAGCCCGACGTGAGTACTGGGGTTAAAGCTTACACTTCACTGTAGGATTTTAGCCTTTTAAAGACTTGAAAAGTTTTATGATTGATTGCTGGCTACATGAAATGAAGGTAACACTTTGGCCATCCATTGGTTTTTAGCTGTGTAGCATGTTTACAGGGTTTAGTGTCAATACAATGATCACTTTTGGGAAGAACTAGTGACTGGTTTTTCCTAGGTTTGTAAAAACTGGCGTCTCAGGATACTCAGAGTTTGTTAGTTGTGAGTAAATTATATATCAATGAACAATGGGTATATTATGCTTTCTTTTTTGAGTTATAAACTTTTGGGTGGATTTTAATGCTTTTTTTTTAGTGACTGCTGAAACATTATTTGCATTTCCTTTGTATTACTGTGGCATTTATAAAATGCCAGCCTCTAGATGACTCACATACTCACGCCTGTCTTTTCCTGTGTAAATTCTCAGAATTGTCATAATTAACTAATTGATTATAGTTCTGTATCCCTCCGTGTTGTTTTTGTTTAATTTTTCTGTTTGGAAGATAAATTAGCCTTTAGATCTGCTTTATAAATGCTTTACAAGGTATAAATAGTCCTCACTTTAGATGAGCTCAGAAAATCTGGCAACTACTAAATGCTTTATAACTGCCTGACTTAATCATGAATTACAGCAGGAACATGTGTTAATAAAACATTTATTAACACACTGAGCAACTATTATCATGTGTCTAAATAATAAGATTTATTAATGTACATTTAAATAATTTATTAATCATTTTCTCAATCATGATCTTATTAAACACAGACTACTCCTAAATAACTGGTTTGTAAATAACGTAATAATTTAAAAAAATGATAAACTGGTCATTAATAAAGTATGAAAATACAATTATTAAACATTATATATATATGCTCAAGCACAAGGCATTTATAGATGCACTTGTAAACTGTTTACTAATGCATAATTATGTTGGAACAATGGTTTATAAAGGATGAAATGAATATTTATTAATGCTTAACTAATGATTTATAGCGTGTAGTTATTATAAAGTGTTACCTTATTGACTTGATTCAGGCTTTACTTTTGTTCTCTCCTTTTTTACATTTTATTTTAAGATTTGTTAATCTTGAATAATAGTGTCCTTTTGTAATTTGCATTAATTTTTATATAGGGATGTGACGAGATCTCGCGAGATGCAACTGGTTTTGCGAGAACTTGGTGATATCCTCGCGATAGTAGTATGATGCGGCACAACAAATACTCTTTTTGTGTAATTACTTGCCTGTAAGATTGTGGCAAAATATTTTGCCGTGTTCACAGGTTATTCACACTTAATTCATTAAAATAGTTTAATTATTTGTTGACTATAAAATGCACCTATAATTTTTGGAATGTTTTTGTTGAATAAAATACTATTTTTCCAAATATATTTTATCATTGAGGATTTATTTTAGAAAGGCTTAAAATCTCGTCTCGTTCTCGTGAACCCAGTATCTCGTCACACCCCTATTTTTATATATAATGATTATGATATGCATGTTATATTTATTTAGTGGCCAGAGCAACTTTAATTTTTTTATTTAATATATATATTTTGCTGAAATTATTTAGCTTTATTTCAATTACTGAATAAAACCATTTTTTATATTTTTCATTTTCACTAATAATAACTACAGTGAATCGCTATAAACTTTTCTAAAAGTTAAACATTTTCTAGTCACAGTCTGTTTGATGTGACAGGCAGTAAATTAGACAGCTTCAGAACTTCACCCATGGATCTCAATTCTCATTCTGTCAGCCTGTTAAAATCTTACTCAATCATAAGAACCGCTCATGCTAATCAAGCTCCGCTTTCATTCTCCTATGAAATACAAAGGAGAGTTGTGCTGGTTGCTCTGTTCTCGTGGGAAACAGCAGAAAAAATATAAAAATGCCTAAAAGCAGTCGGTATGACACATGCAATACTGCAACCTAGATCTTCACAGAAGATGAAAGTTGAATAAAACTGGAAAATATGTGAAGAAAGAATGAAAACATTTAATTTTGATTGTTACATATAATATGGTAAAGAAGTTGTATTAAAGGATTTAGTTAATTTCACTGATACAGAAAGCATCTAGATACTCTTTGACATGTGTTATCTGATTAAGCAGTTATTTTATAAACTCTCAGTGTGTGTGTGTTTGTGTGTGTGTGTGGGCACGTGTGCACACAGGTGAAGACGCCTCCTCTCCTACCCGTACACAGAGTTGTGGGGGGTATTTCGGAGGTAAACGTACTCTCATTTGGTCATTACTGCCAGGGCTGCAAATCATCTGCACCTGAAAAGACTGACGTTTCTTTGCGTAGATAAAGAAAGACACAAGCAGAAACACAAATGGCTGCTGAACACTCTGGCCTTGGCCTAGTCAGAGTAGGAGATGTCCTCTCTCTCTGAATCTGCTCACTGCCGCGGCTTTGATAGACCCCCTTGACCACGCCCGCTCCCAGAGCCATGCCGCTTTACTACTGCTGCTGCCCTCTGAATGGCTAGCGCCGGCTTTCCTCTGCTTTGATCTGCGAATCGCATGGCTGGATTACACTGCTTAATGATGCTGCATGAGTCTGTTAGTTTATTGACAACCAAAGTAGGTCTAAAAGGAGAAAGTAGTAAAAAAGGAAATAGGAAAAGCAATCAATAAGAAACTGATGCCTCCTCCTCTTCATTTCATTGTTTTCCCCCCCCTTTTTTCCTCTTGTTCCTGTCCTTCACTGGTTGTCCATCATTTCCTACCCTTTGTTTACTCTCCTTCAACTCTCCTGGTAAAAGTCTTGTCCTGGATCGCAGTCTTGTCCTCCTCCACTTTCATCCATGGCTCCATCTCCACCTCGATCCTCCTCCTCTCCACAAGCAGGAGTGTCTAGAAGCACCCAGAGAGGGGAGCGTTCTCTCGCCCCTCGGCCATCCTCTGCTGAGGCCTGTTACATCATGTACCAGTCTCAGACCTAAACACACTAAACTGCCATATCACACACTCCTTTCAATTCAAAATGAATTCCATTGTTCTCTCACATTCTGTCTAAACAGCGTGCACTTAAATAGCATCTTTATGTTAGCTCTAGACATGGACGTGGTAAGGAATAGGGCTGTCAAAACTAAAAAGTGTTTGGCTTCTCTCTTGAAGGTGCTTCGAGCTAAATATTACAAATGCATGTTTCTTCAAAGCAATAAAATAACGTCACTATCTTTGAAAAACAGTGCATAAAGTTTAAATTAATGTTTATAAACCATATATAATTAAGTTGCTTAATTGTAAACAAAACAACATAGTTTGTGTATCTGTAGTTTAATGCATTGGACCAAAAACCAATCACAAAGAGTACTTTTTCTTTTAAAAACATGAGATGCATTGGAATGAGAGAAAACATCATAAAGTCATGATTGAGACAACCATGATAGATGTCCCTCTAGAAAATGCGATAAATGTGCATTCTGTGTGAGTGGCTTAGTTTCATTTTTGACGTTAGCAACATATTTTTCCCATTGATGTTCTTTTATGCAATATTTTGAATGAACAATGTAGCAGCGCTGCATGTAGTAGATTCAATCTGATTGAAACATGAAAATGCAACAACATTTACATCGTCAATGCATTTTGATGCACACCTAAAATTCAAGTGCAATGTTTTTTGCATTCAAATGTGGATTTTTATTTTGAATTTGACGCATTTTCGAAATTACATTTTTTTTTTTTTTGACTGCCCTAGTAAAGAATGGAAAGATGCTTTTGTTCCATCTAACAGTTCTAGCTTATTAGTCATACAATTAATAATTCATTTACAAATAATCAGGAATAATTCCCTATAATTGGCCTTAAATAAAGATTAAAGCTGCAGTTCGTAACTTTTTTGGGTAAAAAATTATCCAAAATCAATATTTGAGGAAGTACATAACTAGCCAGTGTTAAAAATCATTGCCTTACTTTAGCTCAATTCACAACGGTTGTCTTATAAAATTTTTTCTAATTTCTGTGGTTCAGGTAGGTTTTCGCAGGAAATTGGATCATGACACTGCGTCATTACGTCACATTTGTAAACATAAAGAAGCTGTAATCCAGAAAGGATTATATAAAACACGTGAAAGAAATTATATTCCAGTTTTAAATTTGCTTCTGATTACAGATGGGATTACACAAGATTTATATTGTAAAGACAATTAATTCAAGGGGGAGCATTTGCTTTTTGAGTTAACTTACGAGAAAACTTATGGACTGCAGCTTAAACAGTCTTAAACATTTTTTTTTTTTTATAGAGAGATTATTATAATAATCTAATAACAAAGCATTTTTGTAACTGCACGGTATGAATTAATATTGACGTCTCATGCATAAATAAAAAATGTAGATATCAAGTAATTACTTACGGTTGCACAACACTATCTTACGGTTACACAACGGTTGCTTTTCAACTAAAAGGGTTAGGAAACGCACTCTAACTGATTTAATCAATTAGTGAGTCATTAGTCTAATCACTCGTAAGTTAAGTTTTGAGTCATTTGTTCGTAAATTAATCTACTCCGGTTGTGTGCGGTCAGCGAGAACATTGCAATCTAAAGCTATGTTGTCCATTGTTTTATTATATTCGATTCAGACAGCCCGATCTCATGGCAGTTCGTACATATTTTATGAAGTGGCTAAGTTGTATGACCTCACTCGTTCAAATTCATTTTACGAGTTGCACATTTCATATGAATTTGTATGAATGACCAACACCTAACTCCGGCCCTAAACCTACCCATCACTTGGTTCTAGACAAATCATACAAAATCGTACGAGTGAAGTTGTACGTATTAGCCACCAATATGTACACATTGGTCGTGATTCAGACCACAAACTCAACTAAGACAGTTTCTTTGGCTGTGATGCTGCAGATTCACTCATATCCTCTTTTCAGTATTAAAACGTATTCATTAGCAGAAACAAACATTAAAAATGGATCCAATAGCAAACCTAAGTTAGCAGTGATTGTTTATTCTTTGTGTATGTAGTAAACTGTGAGTCTAGTTGAGTCTCTGTGACAGACACTTCCACTGATGTGATCCTCAGAGGATTATGTTTAGTGGCCCGTCCCACCCAAACCCTGCCGGTTTTTATGGTGTTTTTTGGATATTTGCACTGCCAAAAAAAAAAGTCTGCTGCCAATCTTAATATCAATCTGGTGTCCCCAAACACCATAAAAACCCACAAGGCCTTTGCTTCGATCCATCTGGCCCGCTTAAACTCTAAGCTCAGATCCTGAGCCCCTCAGACCCACCCAGAAATCCACTACCCCTCATCTATCTCTCCTCGTGTCTCTCCCCACTCCACACGTCTGTTCATTGTTCTGTGTCTCTCTTGGTGTCCCGTTGCCCTGCGCAGAGATGGAAGCGTGCAGCAGGCACGTCCAGGCGACAGGTAAGGGTCAGGTGGGCACCCGCACCAGGAGGCCCGCCGCTGTTGCAGCATATGGAGGAGGATGAAGATGATGATCATGATTGCAGTGAAGAAAAAGACTTTGAGGCTCAGGGACGTGCCGTCCAGGTCTCCATAGCCATGTCCACTGAGGAGCCGGCCCGTGTCTGCCAGCTGTACCCAGTGGTACTGCACCGCCCCCGCGTCTCCCTTCTGTTCAGCAGCCTGCTGGTCCTGACGCTCATGCTCTGGTGGCTTGTCTTCATTTGAGAGGCCGTGAATGAAATAGATATCAGAGAGGCAGCAGCTGCTCTCAGACTGAGCTTATGTGGATTATGAGACAATAAGGAGGGAGAGGACGAGGTTTTGTCGCTCTCGGATTCTTAATACTTTCACCATTTCAGAGTGGATGTTGATTGACAGTTAAACTGTTTACATACTGTGACACAAAAACCCTGGATGCACTATGCTATCTTATAATAGGATTCAAAGGTTTCGTTATCAAAGCCAACACATTCGCTTTTTAGAGTTTATTAATTTAGTGTTTTTCTTTTTTTTGTTGTTGTTTATTACAGTGTTTGCAAGATGAGTCTGAGCTAAATTGTTCAAAATTCTACTTATGTTTTTTTTTTTTTCTGAAATTAAGTGCAAACCATTTACCATACAGACTATATTGAAAAAAGTTAGGTTTTTGAACAAATTTAAAAAAAAAAAATATGTAAATGCCCCATTGACTTAAGCTACTTTTTAAAAGATTGATGTTAATATTAAGCAAATATTCTTTACATTGATCAAAAGTGACAGTAAATACATCATTTAAATTGTTACATAATTGTATTGTAAATGTATTGAAACTTTTATAAGTAGCAAGTAATCTAGTAAGCTAGTAATCCTTGAAAAAAAATATACAAAAATATTAGGCAGCACAACTAATTTAAATGTGGATAATACATATGAAATCGGCATATAAGAAAGATTTCTGAAGTATCATGTGACACGGAAGACTGGAGTAATGATTCTTTTAAATTATGTATATGAATGTATACATAAAAATCTATTTGCATAAGAGATTTTTTTTTTTCAAAAACAATAAAAAATATGTATTACCCATGCCAAACTTTTAAATGGTGGTGTACGTTGCTAAAATATTTGAAAGATAACTGCTAACAATGATGTTACCATAGTATTTGCGTACTAAATTGTGAGTGGTCTTTTTATGAAAGTTTTATAAAAACTAAAGCCTAAGTTCATTTGAAACTCAAACACTATTTTTTTATGCTGTCTTGCAAACACTGTAATTCCTTCAGTATGTGCAAATGTAGTTGGAGCTTTTTTTAGTCTTTATGTTATTCTCTAGCCGTGACCACTGGATTTCTCTGGACAATGTTTCAGCACACGTCGCACTTTGCTTCTCTGCAGATATAACTCTCTCCTCTATTGCCAGCCGATGCATAATGAAAGGGACATTTTCTGTAATACAGATTTTGTTAAGTATTTATGTTGTATGGGATCTTAAGTGGATCAGCATATCAGGGCTTTTATTACAAACCACATAAATATTAGCATGCATCAAAAACATCAGTACTACCTTCATGCCAGCTTTAAATGTGTCTTACAACAATCACAGTCTCTTTCTCTGCAATGAGTGAAAATGCATAGTGATAGAAGGAAGAGAATGTGTTTTATGTTCGTCTATTTATTCAGTTATTGTTGTTGTTTTTTAATAGATATATGCATTTAGGGCAGTGTATTTTATCTTTAAAAATTCCTTGCACACCTTTGCACTTCTGTGAACTGTTTTCAGAGTAGATGGCATATTTAATTTTACACAAATTTGAGGTGTTCGAATCACAATGTTGGAGTGCTGCTGGACAGTCCCAGTAAAGTGTAGCAGATTATGTATTTGATGCAGTGTCATATTCAGAAGTGTTGATTGCAAATCACCTGTTACCTCATTTTCATAATTTCGGCACTGTCAGTGGGTACATTTCGTTCTTGTTCAATGGGTTGTCATAGATCATCTGATTTAGTGTATTTTTGTTTCATGTATTTCAAAGCCTGAGTTTTTTATACGTTTTAAATTATATATAACATCTGCTCTGGTCTATTCCATGATAAAGACAATCCAAGGTACAATCAATAAACTTAAAAAAAATAACTTCTATGAAGTCATTTTCACAGAACAATATTTTTAGATACACATAAAAGTCTGTTCATTTTGATTGCATTGAGCTCAAATGTCTGAAGTTCCCTAATATCATTTTAATATGGACTCAGATGACCATAACTACTTTTTAAAAATTATTTTCTTGTCATGGTCATCTAATAAGCACAATATCTTTGATCTTATAAGCACAATATATTTATTTCCAGACAGGCTGTAACTGCTGTTATAGATATCTCTAAGAAGAAGTAAATGTCTAATATTTCAAAATATACTAAATTAATTAATTTTTCCCCAGTCTAACTAAGAGCATGTAATCTGTTCATTATGAAAACAGCTTATGGAGATGTTATCGCTTTCTTAAATGTTTTTTTTTTACAGGAGATTTTGTGGTTCCCTGGATGGTAAGGATAAAATTCAAAACGTTTTCCAAAAATGTACATAGTTTTCAGCTTTTGCTTTTTTTCCTCCATTATCTTCTTAGGGTGAGTTCATGGATACTTGAGTGTTCTTGTAGAGTGACTCTTCTGGTCGTCTTTGGTCACTTAATGATTTGTACTTTGAGTGACTTTAGTTTTTCTTTGCACTTATAACTACATGAAAGTAGACAGAATGCGAGTTTTCACCGATCTGTTCTTTAGAAAGCACCACATGGTGAGTCCATGTTTTGGCTTGAATTTACCACTGCGCTCGTTCCATCATCATCTGTCAACCTGACGTCGCCATAATTGGATGAAAATAATATTTGACTTAGAATGTGCCAAGTATTCCTAAATCAAAAGCTTTTTTGGCCGATTGCCTATAGATAAAAGATTAAAAAACAAAACCATATTAATTTGTGATGGGTTTGAAATACATAATCTGCATATCTGAGCCGAGCATTGTGGGTAATATGAGCGGTGGGCTTCTTGGCATGATGAAGGCTTCACTCAGGTCCTCTCAGTTAAGAGGATGTTTGCAGTTTTAAAATAAACACTCTTCACTGTTAAAGGAGGAGTGTTTGTGAATCTTCCTGATATTTGTCTCCACTGGGGAGCACTTTAATTTAGATCAAATCAATTTCAATTATTTTCCTTGTAATTTATGTTAATATGGTTATGTGGTTAATATACTTTATGTGGAGCAACTCAATTATTTTTTATACTACAAATTCAAAACTGTTTTCTTCTATTACTCAATAACATAACTGCAATATCGCAGATTTATTATAGTCGATAGCATGATTGCAATATGTTTGATTAATTGGACAGCACTAATATCAGAACACTTTTCTCTGATTTTATCTTTAGCTCAGCTGGGTGGCAATTTTTTAAACCATTTGGGCCGGTTTCCCGGATAGGACTTTGATTAAGCCAGGACTAGACCTTTGCTAATTTAGGACATTTTTAGAAACATGTCTTACAAAAATGCATTATCTGTGAG
>JAUCMS010000038.1:2853254-2867214 GCA_032357445.1 Enteromius radiatus
TTGATTTTACTAGGGGGCAAAAAAGTTTCATTTTAGGTGTCCGGTCATTTTAGACCGGTAGGACCATGAGTGTGATTTTGAAATAAGGAAGGCACAAGGGTTTTAAAGCTGTATTAAGGAATTACATATATAAATTCATATGTCGGCTTAATGAGTCCAAAAATGCAATTGCATTAGCAAATGCAAAAAACATATTTTTCCCTTTTAAAGTGATAATACTTAAGATTATTTTATTATTGTGTATTATTTTGGTAAGTTGGTGACTAATTCATATACATTCGCTGATTTTTGTACAAATCATACAATCACATTATAATATAATATAAAATTCACACAGTGTTTGTGAACACAGTGCTGCTTTGTGTACAGCGTTACCGGGGGAAACCATGTTAACACTCCAAAAGCAACACCTAGTTGCGAAGAATGAATTTGAATTTTCTTTCAGACCAACGTGAAAAAAACAACAACTGGGTGACGATGTGCTAATGCTTCATCTTGACTTCAACATGAAATGGCTTGGGATTCATTTTCAGAATGACTCGCTTCAGTAATTCAGAGTCGACTTTTTCTTTTGAAAGGGTTAGCTGGGCTGAGATAATGGGAAGGTGGCTTCTCACAGTAATCACATCTGAAGGTGTTTAAGTCTTGTTCACTTCCCTCTTGGTTTCATCTGGCGCCACACCATCCCTCTCACTCAGTCGGGGGTCAGTGGCTGCCGTTCATTACAGAGGTGATCTGTCCTCATTATCTATGGCCTTCATGACAATCCACTGTAACACAGAGCTCACTGGTCACGTACAGACCTAGACACAATCTCCTCTTTCCACCTTTTTTCCGATAGTTGTAAGGTAGAATCTATCTGAATTCAGAGGAATGGATTTAAAAATTGTGAATTGTGTTCAATTTTCATATGAATATGAAAGTGCTTCTGACGAGTTCAGATTCTGTGTGGGCCTGTTATTAGATGTCAAGTGTTTTCATTACATTTAATAACTTCAAGTGCTTGAAATGTGAGAAGGCATTTTTGCTTATGTAAAGCACTTAGGGAGTCTGAATGCTGAATGCAAAATTCCTCTAGCTTTTTGTATTGATGACAATAACTGATGTTTACACTATTTAAATGTAACTTTTGCATCACATAAAGATGTGTTGGTGGGTGTTTTAGTAATGAGGAGTGCTGGCCTTAGACCTGCATACTCTAGTACTGCAAGATTCATAGTTCATATCTCAGAAGCCGCTGGGTAACAACTGCTAGGTTGCAATTTGCTGAATTATAACAGTAACAGACGTGTGAATTTCATCATTCATCCAACATTTAATTCCAGCACTGCTCTAACAGTAACACAATGCTAATTATCTGATACTATGTAATTGCACTACATAAGTCTTTTCGGAAGGCTTATGAGCCTTAAGCTTTGTTCTCTTTCAGCTTTTTGGTTTATTTTTATTTGCCTGTTTATTGCGAATGCAAACATGAATGTTGCTGATACTTAGGATTCTCTAATGAGAAAACTCATCTGGCATAGTTTGAGCTATGGACATGAATGCTAACTTAAATGATCCAGTTAAGTAGAATGGTGCTATTAATATTTTAAGTTATGCTGTAAGAATTATTCATTGATTTTGCTGTCTATATATTATATATTGTAGTTGTCAGTGTCCTATCAAGTTACATTGACTTGATGCATTGATCAAATTATAATTTAAATAAATTATTATTTAGTTTAAATATCAAATAAACTGCAATCTTTACAATAAAATACAATCTTTATCATAGGATACATGTTTGTACCCACGCCGTTCACAATTTACTACAGCTGTATGACCAATTCTCACTGTAAACTAGTGCTTATTATTACTAGCATATTGATTTTTTTATTAGTAATTATAAAACACGTTAATGTATTATTCTGCATGACCACATTTTAACAACATACCTAAAAAAATAGGAGATGACTGAGGCAAAGGTTGTAGTTAATAATGAGAATTAAAACCCAGTACCCAGATTAAAGTACTGCATAACTGCATATAATCAGTACCTATGTTTTCATTGTCATTGGACGCACAGCTTGTATCCAGAAAAAGAAACCATTCCAAAAATAGAATTCACTAAGGCATATTGCCGTCACAGCTGATTAGGCCAAAAACTCTGATTAACATGCAAAAGATAATGTGTATTGCATGCTGCAGCCTTGTGTTGCATCTGATTAAGATAAGGTGTTATGATGATTTTGTCATCATTTGTATAATTATAATTATTATTTTCCATCATATTCAAACAGCAGCTAAATAGTTGTACTAACTATCCTATTATCTCTTTATAACAATGTAATAGTGTTGTTATAGACATCCAGCAGTGCTGAAGGACACACAGGCATTCAGGAGTCGTTCATATGACGCTGTGTATGCCTGTGGTCTGGTTAAGGTTATACAGTAGTAAGCGAGTGAGTGTCATTGCTCAAAAGACTCAATGGGTCTCGATCTGCTTCAGTGCCTCTCTGCCTTTAAGGTGACCTTTCCTAAAGCAACCCTGACTTCTGGCACATCACAGACCTCGTCGCTTCAGTCCCATGTGTGTCATTAACCTCTCTCCAGACATGTAACTTCTAATGCACTGTATTTTTCTAGAGACACAGATGTTATTACAAGAGCGGAATAACATTGAGGTGCAACTGCGGCCTGTGGGCAGAAGCGCATTGAGGCTGCCAGCATTGTTTCTAGCTTTGATAGATCACCATCATTAACACTCATGTAACCGCGACATTGCAAAGTCATGATTACAGTTGAGTGTAGTCATATACTGGATGCAGCTGCTCATGTACTTTCTTAAAACAATTAATTGGCACTGATGGTTCCATGAAGAAAGGAGTACAAAAGGTTCTTTACAGTGGGAGAAGGGCCACAACATCACTTCCATTCAAAATGTCAACTAAACACTCTTTTTGTTCAGCTTCAGTTGGCAAATACCAGGAATTTTCTCCACAACAGAGCGAATAGCATCTTGTGTCTCGCTGTCGTTTTAGATTTCCCTAAACTACAATCTTAAAGTTGGCGCTTAGCGGCTATATCATGGCTCTAGCCCCACCCTCTATTCATTGATTGGTCTGGCTGTTTTGGAGCCGGAAATAAACTGGGAGATGGTTTTCTATATCAGAGTACAGAAGTGAACTGAAATTGAGCGGAAGTACAAAGTCTGATGTAGTCAGGCTAGATTTTCTCAGCTTTTTATTCAAACTGTTTTTTCCAACCCAGCAGTCTCACAGCAATTCATACATATTTTACGAAGTGGCTAATCCGTACAAATTCGTGACCTCACTCATAAGAATTTTCTTGCTAAATCATATGTATTATGTAGTTGCCAATTCGTATGAATTTGTACGAATGACCTACACCTAAACCTACCCATCACTTTGGTTTAGACAAATCGTATGAGTGAGGTCGTACAAATTTGCATGATTTTGCCACCTTGTACGAATACGTACAAATTGGCCGTGAGACTGTGTTGTTTTTTTCATGAAACTTACAAATGTTGTTAAAAGAATAATGCATGAAGCAAATTGAATAGTAATATTGTAAGATCCTGTGTCTGTTTGGTCCTGTCTTTGTATTTTGGTTCAGTCTTAATCAGTTCATCCGTGTCACCTGATTGTTTACACCTGCCATCACTTTATTCATTAGTTCTATGTCTTTAAATACCGTTGCCTTTTAGTTGCTTGTTAGTTCGCGTTGAAGTTACCCTGTCTCCATCGTGTGTGAGTTGATGTTGCTGCCTCGACAGCGTTTATGTTCTTTTGTTCTGAGTTAAGCATTAAAAGTCTTGCATCTAAGCTTTCCGTGTCCTCTGCTCTGTGCCCCGCTGAGAGGCGCGGCATGCGCAATACCACACAACGGAGCCAAACGTGACAAATATATTCATACAACAAAATATTCTGTGGGCCATGAAAGTTCTGTAAAAAATTCTGAAACATCATGGCTGGCATAGCTATTTAACTAACTAACTAACTAAATAAGAGAAAAGAGTTTATTTATTCTGATGAGAAAAAACAAAAGAAACAAATCATACATTCTGTTAACAAGAGGCATCATAAATTAAAAATGAAAAACCTTTTTACAGCACTTATTAATCAAAGTGTGTAGTTTTCATGGAAAATTAAAGATAAAATGTAAGAACAACTCTCTTTTTTTTATGGTGCTTTTCAAGACCCCGAGCGTTTCTGATCTTGGCATCCAGATGTTCACAAAGATACGCTGAAAGATTTAAAAGATTCCTCGGTTAGTTTATATTCACAGCAACACAAGTTCTCTGCCAGTCACACACAGTCCTCTGTGTACGTGTGGGTGTGTTTGTGTGACGTTTATGACCCAGACGCTCTCTAAACCATCCTGTCGCATCTGTTGCTAAAGACATCCAGATATGTGCTCCCACCATGCTGAATACCCAGAAAGCTGTGCAGGAAAAGCAGCCAAGCCCAGAAAGTCTGTGAGGCCTTGTGTTCAAAAGTCTATTTTCAGAGTGTGTTTTTTTGGAATTAGGACTGCATGTTGAGTTTTGTTTATGAATATTTGTTTGGGTTTGGTCTGATTTTTCTTTGGTCTTTCTCTGGATGTTGGAGTGCTCATATGTGTGTGTGTATGTGTGTATGCATCTCACCCCCTCCCGGCGCAGTTCCGCTGTGTATCCTGTACACATTGGCAGTGTTCTGCAGCAGATTGTTAGCATTATCGTCCGTGCAGACCTTAGCCAACAGTAGTGCCATTTATTTTTATCTCAGCTTTCTCTCCTTCTCATTCCAGCGCCCTTTTCTGCTTTGTATGCTATTCCGTTTCTTACTGATTACATCATGCGGCTACAACTTACAGAGCAGGGGGGGGGGGATTTGCTGAACAGTTGCGCCAATTTTCTGCATGGTTTTCAGCGCAAAGACTGGCATCTCATTCACTAACCGGCAACAATTTAATAGGGCTGAGCCATGAGGACTGAAATAGCGTCAGTGTCCTTTATCAGAACAAACACTGCTAATTTCTGTGTAAAATAGGCGTGATAGACAAAGTATTTGTATTATTAGTTTCTGTAAATTTTGGCCACATATATTCCATATTCCATAGACATGCATAGACACTAAAACATACATTATTCACATATTCACAGCAAACCTAAGCATTTTACATACAGTATAAACAACAGAGATTTATGAATGTTTATGAATTATTTTAGGTTAATCAAGTATTAAACTCATAATTTTAACATAACTGTTAACTATAACTTTTGCCTCAAACTCCTAAATTGTTACTGATTAATAGTTAGTAAGGTAATTGTTAAAGGGTTAGTTCACCCCAAAATGAAAATTCTGTCATTAACCCGTGAGACCTTTGTTCATCTTCAGAACACAAATTAAGATATTGTTGATGAAATCTGAGAGCTAGCTGACCTTCCATACATGTCAATACAACTGAAATGATCCAAGAATGTTTGAGTAAATTATGTTATTTTTGTTTTTTTTGCACAAAACAAAAGTTTTCTTGTAGTGGAAATCTGAAGTTGAGCCGATGTATTTACTACGTTTTTGAACCTGGATCATTACCTGGATCAACAATATGCCTGGGCAAGTAAATCCACCCTCGAACGTGATTTAAAATGACCCAGTGTAGTATAACATCTAATATCCAAAGGCATGTTATTCCAAATGCGGGTTGCAGTGATAAAAAAGGCCCAGTCCCCTTTAAACTAGTGATAGTGATAGCCTTTAAAATAAAGTGTGGCCTCTTATTTTTTATGGATTCAGTCATTGTACTTTAAAAAACGTTAAATTGTCAACAAAGAAAAAAAGGTCTTTATGTTCTTGTTTCTATATATGGTCATTTGTAAATATATATTATAAATGTCCTTCTTGTAAATTTTTGTTTACAGTGACAGTTTATATTATTACAGGGCATGACAGGAAGCAAGCAGAAAGTACCACATGCTGGGACTAGCTGGGCTACCATGAACTTGGGTCAGCCAAAGCACATAAACAGCATGTGTCACGACACTATCAGCTCGGACAAAATGTGTGTTTGTTGAATACTGCATGTGAATATCAACAAATTCTTGTAAGATCAGACTGGTACAGTATGCCAGGTAATGGAAGTCTGCTGTATGCTGAATTTCACCCAATACCAAATCAATTAACGAGTATCACCTATTTGTGATAATGCAGATAAAACACTTTTTTTGCAAGGTCCATTCCAACAATTTTTCTTTCTAAAATCTTTGCTCAGCATTGCTCATATTGTTGGCAATGAAATGATTCATCGGTTCCTCTGAGAATTCAATGCGGATTTACGAAGTGATAAATCTGTGCTTGACTTCCAGCATATCACCTGAACTGAAAACATATGGTTTAAGAACAACACATTGGTCGTTAATCTAGATTTAAAGATTGGTTTAGTTTTGGTTTATCATTTAACAGCTGTTGTTCCATTATGCAGGAGTTCACACTTGCAATCCATAGAAATCTGATTTGTGTTCTGAATCAGCAGTATGTTCTCTAGCAGTCAGCGCTCTGCTGTTTCCTGACTCACAGGAAGTCTCCAGTGGGCTGAAAATTACAGCATGCCACATTCCTTTCATTAGCGCTAGCTGCAGGTTAAGCTCAGCCAACTGAGACTTAACCAGATAGCAGATTTAGCTTTTTTCTTGCTGCTCAATTTGTCATACAGCTTAAAGGTCTTCAGAAAGTCTTTAAAATATATTAAAATGGTCTGGCGGTTGACACACATGCTTTTTCTCCTAAAAAAGAACTGTATAATAGTAAAAGAGTGTTGGTGCTATGAAATAAGAGGCAGTGAGGTGTAGTGGTTCAAACTAAGTTCTGGAAACTGGAAGAAAGGTGGTTCGATCCCTGCAGGAATCCATAAACCATTTCCATTTTGCCCTTGACAAGGCATTTAATTTTAGGTCGATCCAGATGGATTGTCTCTGTAAACAGGTCAAGATGATATTCAGTCATGACCTGATTGTGGGTTAAATTGCACATCACTAATGTGTTTTGATTTACCAACAACTCATCACATTTGGCATGTGTTCGTCATTGGGTTTATGGTGTGAGTTTATTATAAATTTTATACGGAATGAGAATTCCATAAAGTGCATCGACCAGTCCGTAGAACTGATGGGATGATACAGCCAGAAGAAAGAAAATGAAGATAATCCTTTCAAGACACACTCATTAGTATTTAATTCCCACAGCCAGAACCGCAATCACATCTGGGCAGGAAATCATTTCAAGGGAATCCATTAGCTTGTCTAGTGGGACCAGTGGGTTCGTCAGGTACCATGTAACCATCTTACCGAAGACTTCTTGTATCAAAATATTGAATTTGCAGCCACTGGAAAATGCATGGGTAAAATTTCTTAATATGAGAGTACCCAGATGTTTAGGAACTTGCTTTAAAAATTCAGAATGGGTAACACTTTAAATTAAAAACACTATTAACCATTTACTAGTTACTAATTATCATGCATATTTCTAGCATATTGCTGTTTATTAGTACTTCCAAAACAAAAAAAAAATGTGTTTGTTTTTCTGAATTACCATATTCTAGATGGTGTAACCCTGTTGAAAAAAAGGCATATGCTGGTTAGGTGGGTTCTAAAGCTGGGATGGTGGTTTTAAACTGGTCTTTTGCTGGTTTATGATGGTCCTTTGCTAGGTTATGCTGGTTTAAGATGGACCTACCTAACCAGCATATGCAGTTTTTTTTTCAGCAGGGAACCCAACCCCATGCCTACACATCACTTTAACAACTACCTTAATAGCAATAAGCAAAAAATTACAAGTTTATTGAGAAAAAAAAAACTTAGTTAATAGTCAATGTGATCTCTAACCTAAAGTTTTACCAAAGATTATTCCTCAATTGAACATATTGACAAAGTTGCAGCCTTCTTAGCTGGGCAATTACGTTTCAATGCCTCCTCCCCAGAAACCTGTCACGTACATAAAGCAACTGCACCAATTTGCAAACAACAATGATCCTCTCAATCCCCTATGGACAAAATCAAGTCCTGCCAACAGTTTTTAAGTGGTGTTGTGGTTAAAGATCTGGGATGGTAACCAACAAGTTGAACTCATGCACACGTTGATGTGTGAGCTAACACTGTTGTGCCATTGAACAAGATATACTGTAGTTACTTAAGGGAAGATTACCCCTGTAAGTTGCTTTGGATACAAGCTTGTGCAAAATGACTTCTTACTATCGTGTCTCCTGTGCTCTTGAGCTTTTTTTAACTGCATATGTAATAGTACCTTTTTTCCTCTCAGGACTTTCATGGCTGGGACAGCATATGAGCTAGAACTGCTGATACATTAATGAGAAATCCCTTTGGGCCGGTGAGGAGAGATGCTCGATCTGTTTTGTCGAGACCTAAACACATGACCTCATGTGTAAAAGCCAAAAACTCTTACCAGTGCCTTAAATGGGTTGAAGGTTTTATTATGCTCAGCAGCCCCAGCACATGATTTCACTGTATAATTAATGGAATCTTCTCCAGAGCGACCGTTCATTGCCAAATATGAAGTGATTCTGTGTTACTGTCATGAGCCATCATTGAGTGGTTAATGAGTGAGTGGAGATACAGAAGACCTTAGATCCTAGGCTCTGAAGACGACAAAATGCTAACACTTTCAAGGGATTTTCACACTTTCACAGTTTAACCCTGGGTTATTATTACTCTAAACCCTACTTTTAAATCCAAATAAAGGCATATTTCACACTTGTAGCTAAGAAACAAGGTTAGCATTGATTTCTAGCCAGGGTTAGGAAACCTTGTTCCAGAGAAGGTTAGCAGCAGTTTTGCTGTGTTAACCCCCACACTGTTTTTTCAAACTTCAAGGCTCATTGGAAATAAAGTATAATATGAAGAGCCTCTTAAAAAAATAACTGAATTACTGAAAAAAACGTACCTATACATACGAATCGCTGCAGTTTCCAGTTAAAATGAACACTAGAGGCAGTAAAACTCCCAGAACTTGTATTCCTTTTTACACAAAATTATGATTTACAAATACATTTTTGATTAATAATAGCACATTTTCACACAATTAGTTGCAGAATGTTATGTTATGACTTTTTTATCATCCTGCACGGTTGGAAAATTGATACTTTTGAACTTTGCCGTCACATAAACAGCTCCATATGTATGAGTTTTCGAGTTCAGTTGGTTTACTTGGTAGCTCACGTGATACAGCATCAAACCAGCGTAAGGAAGTTAAAATAACATGGCTGCATCAGCAAATATGCTTTTAAATTACTTTTGCATTAGTTAACACTATCGGGTAGGTTTAGGTTTGGTGTAGAGGATATTACCAACATGATAGAGCATGAATCTTTAGTGACGCTCACTGGTTATTTATACATCCACAAAATGTACCTTGAGCAGCATTATAACACTGCAATACGTACCTGTACCAACCTAATACACACGTCCCACGGTCACGTATTAAGCACATGTTTTAGCACCACTTTCTGGACATTTCACTTTGAAACTGCGGCGAAATGTGCAGTTAGGTACATAATTATGGGGTTGCACAAATGTATGTAGAGGCACATATTTCCAATCAGCCTGGGTTGGTATAAACAGTTCTATTAGTATTTGAGTGGAAAATGTCAAATGTTAATGGAAACAAGCAAGCTGGTGATAAGAATATCCAGGGTTAACTATATCAAGTGTAAAAAGCCCTTCAGTAATTGTACTGTAAATATGCAGCACATAATATACTTGTGTAACTTGTTAAATCCCCCTAACTACTGCTCTGTAGTATGATTTAAAGCAGTGACTCCTCAGGGAAGACTGATGGTTTTAGACAGTCGTGTGTAGCCTCTGCGGTCATAGTAACACCCACTTAGCACTTTCAGCTTCTGTTCACAAGCAGTGTCGGCTGAATTTGGCTTTTTCACCTTGCGACAGGGTGAGTCAGTGATTCTCCAGAGGGGAACAAAGTCTGTCTTCCGCCACTCACAGCTTTGAGCTTCAGGACTCTGGTGATAAATGCCAAACTCAGCTCAGTTTGGATGATGGCAGACAGAAAACCTAAAGATATATCATGAGCTTTATATATCCAAAACTTTATACTGTTTTTCAAATACAGACTACCATATACCCAACCAACTCAAGCTATTAGGCATAGAACGTCACCCTGAAAATATCTGATCTAGCGCTGCAGTAAATAGAAAGTTTAACATAAACTTTGTGAACACTAGCACACCCAAAAGCTATTGTGTAGGACGTTTAATAAGCTGCAGATGTTGTAGCAGTGTGTGGTAACTATACTCATTTTCTCTCTCTGTGTGACCTCTATGCCCTAAATACATCCACTGCACCCTATAGGAACTATCACAGACACATATGCCCTTCTGTTATTTCTGCCACCATCTGCTTTTGATTACATCGTCTGTGCCTGCCCAAAATCAGTGATCATGGCGCACCAAACAGAATTGACGTGACCAGGGAGACTTACAATATGACTCACTGGATTGTCTTTTCAGCATATAGAGCTGAGTCATTTTCTCCAAGGAGGTAAGGGAAGCTGTGTCTCTTCAAAAATATGGATGAGAAAACAAAATATGAGATCATATAGTGTGTGAAGAGTTCATTTCTGGGGCAGCATGGAGGCTTGGTGGGAAACACTGTCACCTCACAACAAGGTCCCGAGTTTGAGTTTGCATGTTCTTCCTGTGTTGGCATGTTAGTGTCTCTTTTAAGCTTGCTGAGTTGGGCCATGATCTAAAGGAAATCACTAGTTAGTTTTTATGCAAAGGCTCAGTGCATGCTAGTCTTGCGTAGACTGACAGCTGAAGGTCTGGAATTCATAGCGGCTTTCTTTGGCCATCCATACATATGGATGGAAGTGATCAACTCTGATCCAGATGAAGTCTTTGACAAAAACATGATTTTCTCAGCTTTTTGTTCAAAATGTTAAATTTTTTTCATGAAACTTACCCACTTACCCTCAAGTGTTGAAAAACAAAATGCATGAAGCTAGAACTATTTTTATTAGTAGTAGTAGTAATGTTAATCAGACGCTCTGTTCTTTCTTTTGACTTTATGGTATATTGAGATATTCATGCAACAAAATACTCTGGGAACCATAAAAAGTTTTGTGAAAATAATAAAAAAAGATACTCACATTTATGGGTGTATGCATTAGTTTTTTTTGTTTAAAATAGTAATATATATATATATATATATATAATATAAGAGTATACTTTTTGCTTAACACACTCCGAAGCGCTTGCAAATGATGCAAACATCAAACGGAATTTTAAATTGCACTGGGCTACAAAAAACATACGTTAAATGCAGCGATGTGACTTTACCTCATTTCAGAAGTCAACTACACATCACTGATTTATTATAAAGAGCTGTACGAAAATGGAAAATATGACTAATGGGGGAAATATCATTATTTGCCACCTTCATATAATTGCTTCATGAAGATTGATGTGGTTGAGCCAATCTGACAAGTTCAAATTATTTATTTTCACTTTACAAATTTAAAGGGAAGGGCAGTGACTCTGTAAACCTCTATGTCTCTGAAGGTCCCATGGCCCTGGGACAGCATTATCTTGCAAGGTTCAGCAATTTGCATGTTTAAGCTTGCCGGCTTGAGTTACATAAGAGGTCTTTTGGCAATATGCTGATACAAACAGTCTGAATTCTGCGAGTCAGAGTTTAACTGTCTCTACAAAGCATTTTATCAACCCCTCAGGGCCATTTCTGTGAAGTCATTCCTAATCATTTTGATGTTTCTGGCTTTCGTGCATATTTATGTCTATAGGTGCATTGAAATCAAATATAAAGCCATAGTTAAGTTACTCACACCTGCCTATTACAGCCTTTTGGTTTTGATACTCAGATCTCAGTCCTGGAGAAATCAACAGGAGGAGTTAAAGATGACTTGCAGTTGTACTATTTTGCCTGAGTAGCAGTATAGGCAAATAAGGGACCGACAGCACTGCATATTTTGTAAGTTCTTATTATTTAATACACCTGATTTCTACAGACCTCCATTCATTGAACAGAGTGTGCCAAATAAGACAGACATGTGCAGTGGACCAGGATTGAGAATGGACTGGACTGGATAATGGACTGCATGCTGGTCTTATTGTACAGGATTCATCAGCTGCATGTTATTCAAAAGACAAAAGAAAACCCTCCAGCGAACACCGTTCTTTACAGTATCCAAGCAATGATGCCACACCTCCTTTCTATAACAGCATCACTACAGACACTTTATTTTCCTTGTTTGAAAAATATTATGTTCATTTTTTATTTAAAATAAACTGACTTTGCACCCACCGCATCTGTCCTCAATCACACCGACACACTTGGCTTCCCACCCTTGAACCCCTGAGAAAAACAACTGGTTTGCTCTCAGTGGATTTTCCCTGCAATTAGTATGTTATCACTGAGGGAAAACGCGCCTGCCGTGAAGTTTAAAACAATTTATGACTTCAAGATTTATTTATTATTTTAGTTTAGAGTTTAGGGAGTATTCAGTCAAACACTGCCTTAATAAATCCAATGGGAATGTTTGAGTGTGAATGTGTTCAGATGAATGCGGTATTTGCGGAACCCTGCCTACATATCGCTTACAGGAAGTAAAGTCTAGGATATTTTTTATATCTCTGCATGAGATTTCCTGTTGCGTCAGGCCTCCGTGGAAATAAACTGAGCCCTAGGGCTAAAACACAACAATCACGTCTCAATTAAAAGGAGCAAATTCATGCGAATAAACACGTGTTACCAACAATGAGGTTACAAATGAACATGTTTGCCCTTCTGTTTTGGACCCACAAAACAAAAGCTGCATGAATGCAGAATGTCACTGATATTTTGCCCGAGCACAGGGCTCGAAACGTGCCAGTGTGGAAGTGCCATGGGGAGCTCTGACTTTGCATCAACAAAATCTTCCCCAACATGGGTGAGGGGGGTGAGAGGGCTGATGGGAAGGCTTATCTGGCCTCTTACTGAGCGCACAGACGTTTCAACCTCGCATGACTGGGGAAAGAAGAGGATGTAAAGAAAAGCCAGACGATAGTTCTTAGCCTTTTGTGTGCAAAACAGCTTCTGAAAGGAAAAGCTTGGAAGGTTTGCACCATCATGCACACAGCAATCAATCTAGCAATAGACGGCTTCTATTGAGATGGTGCTGTTACACAGGCTGGCGAGATGAGAGAATTAAGCCTAGAGATGGTGTTATTTCAGTAGTGGAACACTGCAACAAAAGCATTCAACACCACCAATTATGGCATCTTCTCAGGACAGAATGAACCAATGACATCCAACAATATTCCTGCATGGGAGCATTCGGTGCATGATGTTCATTCATGTCTCTGTGTTCCTCTAATATGTGACAATGAAGGCAGTTTGGGAAGTCCTTTGTAGAATCAGAATGTCACATTTATGTGAGAATGTGTGTACTCTTTGTGCATGCAAAGCTTGCTGTCACAATGCTAGTGTTGAGAATGAGTTTCATATGTTTTTGGACAGGAAACATTGATCCTGCTTGCGTTTCCGCCACCAACGTGCCTCTTGATAGGGTGAAAGATATAGATCTTCTGCATGCTTGTATTCGAGAGCATGAATTTAAGTCGTACTGACAATAAGTGTTGTTATGCGTCTAACAACACAAGTTTATTGGAACTACAGAATGATTTCAGCAAATATTTAATTGCTGAGCTACAGTAAGTTAGTAAAAACTGTACTTGCAGCCATAGTTGAGTGGTTGTGGTTGGTTGCAAAAGACTATGCTTATGCACTCAAAAAAATAGCTTGTTGATCTAACTTAATAAAATTATGACACACATTTCCATTCATTTGAACTGATTTATGTGAATTTAAAGTAAGTTAATTGTACTGATGACTAAAATTCATGCAAATTTAATGAGATCAAACCAATTTCATTTGACATGTTCTGTG
>JAUCMS010000038.1:2923683-2950734 GCA_032357445.1 Enteromius radiatus
TATATAAAAGTGTAAGTGTTACCGTCATGGAGAGAGATGTGAAGGGGAGTGACTTGCCTTGCATGTTGCAGTTGTCTATACTCAATAATAAATAGGCAAAAGTCAACAGTGTCTCTTATTGGTTTAATTTGTCTATACTTTTGCATGTTGAGTCACTAAATGTCGTGCGGTGTAAGGGCCAGTTGTTGTTACGATTATAGAAGGGGGTGGGCCAGTGCGGTCAGAATTTTCCCGGTGGAATTTAGTACCCCACTCCGCCCCTGCAAGTCACCTAACATTTAGAGTACTAGACTGTTGGGTTAGGGTTAGTATATAAATTGACATACATGAAATAGTTCTTAATTAGTTGAATATCTGTTGTCCATCAAAATAAAGTGTTACCAGATATTAAAGTAACACACATTTTGAAAATAGACTAATTTTCCAACTCTCCTACAGTTAAACAGCTGAGTTTTACCATTTTCGAATCTGACAGAAGCACTTTTATTTGCAGCTTAGATTACTGAATCAGATTAGACCATTAGCATCACGCTCAAAAATGACCAAAGTGTTTCGATATTTTTCCTATTTAAAACTTGACACTTTTGTAGAAGTTGAAGTAAGTCCAAGGCCGATATGGCTAGGAACTATAATCTCATTCAATGGGTGCAGCAGGCGCAAGGATATTACTCAGCACCTCAATATGCCGAGGACTATTTTCAGGTGCTGCGTAATATTAGTGCATCTGCTGCACCCATGGTATGCCGGCAAACTTCCTTGATTGTGAATATAGTTCCTATATCGACCTAGAAAATGGCAACTTTTTATTTTTCCCTTGGCCTTAGTACACAATGTAACTAGAAGTGTCCAGTTTTAAACAGGAAATTAAAACTACAGATTCAATGATCTATGCTAAGCTGCAGCTAAAAGGGCTAGCACATTGGCTGAATGGACTCAAAAACTGTAAAACTTAACTGTTTAACTTTAGCGGAGTTGGAAAGTTAGCCTATTTTTAAAATGGTGGTGTTCCTTTAAGCAGACAGTCTCTAAATAAATGGCAGGTTTAAATCCAATATGGACTAACCCAACTGTTGGCACCCATGATACTCTAATGACTGCTAGTTGACATGTAGTTGTAGTTATAGTTAGTAAAATGTCTGATGTGGTCTATATCAAAATAAAGTGTTACCAAACATAGTTTTTATACATAAAAAAGCACAAAGGTTTCCCTGATACTAAAACTCATTCATGTTCAACAATTCATGTGAATTCATATGAGTTGGCTACTAACTCGCCAAAACATAAACTAGCTCTGAATCAGCTTGCAAGTGTGTTGTCACACCTGGATCCCATTGACTGGCCGCACACAAGCCAACGAGTCTGTGCCTCTGGGACCTGAGCTGTAAAAAACAATTACACCCAGGCCGTTTATACAACCCTCCTGCTAACATCCTGAACACACACATATAAACAAACTCAAACAGCACGCTCTGACCCAAAGTGCTCAGTGCTCAGTTACATGACGTATTGTTCAAAACTATAATCCACTTTAAAATACTGTGACCTGCAGTTCTCTGTTTTAACCAAACTCGGCATCTGGCTGCATTTAGCACTGAGAGGTGTTGTTTTTAACGCACTTCTGTGACATGTTTAAGGTGCCGAAAGGACCTTTGAAACTGCAAGCTTTTACTAAACTTTGTTAATGCACTTCAGATGCTGAGGGTGGCTAATAACCCTGTGCCAGAGGAGAATGTGTCTGGTAAAGCACAAGCTGCAATGCCATGCCAATTTATCTGAGATGAAGAGCATGGTCCAACCTCAACAACTGCTGTACATAATGTCTGCATAATTGTTGGCAAAGATAGCAAGAGCAAGAGAAACATAGGCAGCCAGGGTGGTATATATCTATATCTATATCTATATCTATCTATCTATCTATCTATCTATATATATATATATATATATATATATGGTGTTAAATCAATCTTTTCAAAATCAATATCAGTTTACATTTCCAAATATTCATTTTGCCATTAATTGTAATAATCATTGCGATCTTTGTCTGACAACAGCTAGTGCTTCACGGAGATATGATCTGATTCTCATCCAGTCTGGAACGACATGAAGAAACTAAATCAAAAAGAACTGCGTTAATTTCTTCAAGATGCTTTAAGAAACCTACCTTCAAAGCTCTTTGAAAAACTATGGTCAGGTACAAAAGGCGGGCAAAAGGGCAAAAGCTACTATAAATGATGCTCACACCAAATGTTGATTTGAGTTAATAAATATAATATAATTGATAAAGAAAATCTCTTAGAATAAAACATTTCACAGTATTGTAGCTTTACATGTAGGTTTTATATATGTGTGTGTGTGTGTGTATGTTAGTTCCTGGCAACTGTTTAAAAAAAAAAAAAAAAGGTTACATGTTAATATGTTAATAATATATTTTGTTGTTGTTGTTGTTTGTTTGTTTGTTTGCTCTTCTTCCAAATAAATTATTTGACCCTGATGTTGTATTTTGGTTATTTTGTTAATGAAACCTAATTGGTTGTGTATACTTTGGGTATAATGGATTAATGTCTTTTAATACTACTGCTACTATTATTTTTATTACGTTATCACATTTTCTTCTTTGTGATGTTTTACCCCGTTGTTACACTTGTGATCTACCTAAAAAAATACTTACAAATTTCTCGTTATGCTATATTATTACCACATATTACATTTAATCTTTTTAAATCAATTTGTTTTTGTCATCAGTGCTAAAATTAAAACTAATAATAGAAATTTTAGAATACAGATGGTCATTTTAAATTTGGACTTGATAAGTCAGACTGAAAATATCAGAATACAGCAAATGGCAAAAATGCTCAGCACTAATAAACAATAACCAAACTTAACATTTTGTCAAATAATCACACTGTTCATCATCATCTTGTCTGGGACCTGCTCAGTACTTTCACATGGCTTCATGCTTCTGTGTGGCTCTCACACGTAAGATAAAGCAATCCTGCCCTCTGATATATGCAAATATATATATATACCGTGACAAAGCAGTGCAGCAAAATGTCATCCAGTCCACAATGCAGCTGTATATAATACCAAAATCAGTAGCATTGCCATTATTTGAAACATCACATTCAAATTCAGACAGAGACAAATAACAGTTCTGCTCTTTAGTCCTCCTCCTCTCCACCTACATACAACTCTTCCTCATTGAATTTTTGGCAAAAAAAAAATGCCTGGGTCTTGCCTGCTAGCTTTACAAGCTGTTAGAATCGCAGAAGTCATCTTGTAAATGACCAATTAAATGAGACGAGATCACGAGAGACTGCATACCTGCCCGGAAGGAGCCATAAAACCTAATAAGGGGTAGGGGGGGGGGGGGGGGGAGTTGGCCCCTGAAGAAAACACTGCTGAGGATAATTACAGCAGGGGAATTTCTTTCCCCCTCCTCCTCCCTTCTCCATTACAGATACTCACTGAACCAAACACACCAAACTTTAATCTGCTTTTTTTCTCTGTTTTACATTCATCAGTTTGGACAGTCATATACAAAGCAAGTTGTAACTTAAGAAGTTGAGGTAGTGTATCTTTTTGTGGAAAAATGCGTAAGAGAAAATTATTCTTAGCTGCTATGACTGGTTACTATTTTATTTTTTTTCACAGGATTTTCTGCGGTACACTCCCAGAAATAAAGGTACAGGATCTGGGGCAGTACCTTTTCAAAAGGTATACTTTTGTACCTATTTTGTTCAAATATGTACACTTTAAGTACTAATATGTACCTTTAAGGTGGCAAAATTGACCTTTTAGGTACAAACAAGTATCTTTTGATAAGGTCCTGCCCTCGTGAAAGCTTTATATCTGATAGTGTGACAAGTGGTACAAGTATAAATATTCAGTAACACTTTATTTTAAGGTATCATAATGCAGAGTAATTACCTAATGAAGTACTCAGTAGTAGCTGTTGTACTAACATGAAACAAAATGTACTTACCATCTAACTTATCTAAGTTAACAGCCTGCACTTACAGTTTGTAATTGTAGATCTAGTGCTACACATATGTAACAGGCCTATTCAGTTCTGTTCCCTTTCCAGCAGACACCTTGATATTAAATTGACATCAAATATTAGACCTGATCATCGGCTTCATTTGCATATTTGACCTCTTTCTTGACACCAAGAATTGATGTCTTTTTAAACATTAATTGCCCACTGGGTTATAATTAATGTTATAAGCATTATCTGTAAAAAGTGATTACCCTGATACTGACTTTTTTCTTTTTTTTTTCAGTTTCATGTTACTTCTTAATTTAGAAATTGCTTCAAGAAAGGAAACGATTAAAAAATGATTTGCACATTTCATTAAAGCCTGGGTAAATTTATTTTTTTATTTTTTTCAATGAACACACTGAAAACTATGCTTTTCACAGAAATCTTCATTTCATTCCAATGAGATGTTCTGTAAAACTTGTTGATGAAATAAATAACATAAGAATAAATAATAATAATGAAAAATAATTTCATTATAAGAAGTTACATCTACAGTGGTTTGGGATGAAGTATAGCATGTCAGATTACAGGGCACAGCTTAAAATGTCTTGTCACTTAGTGTGAATTTCTTGACTGTGGCCAATGCCATGCTCCACCAGTTGAGCTACAGGAAATCCATTTTATAAGTAATGATTGCAGCTGTGGTTCTGTTGGACCCAGTGGCGATTTTAGGCATGGGTGGCACAAGCACTTTGGGAAAAAAATCATCTGCCCCCCACGCGGTTTTCTATTATCTATCATACCTGTGATTATGGCGTTTAAATAGTTTCAAATCTAGTGCACATAAAAACAAGACGTGCACCAGTATCCGCGTGTGGAAAACCATTCTCGCGAGGGAACATTTCTTCACAGAACGCTCTCGCGAGAATGGCGCTAGTACTCGCTCGACCCTCTGCGCTCCCTCAACTGCTCAACCACTGCTGGCTGGTCAAGTAGACTTTTGAGACTTTGGAGGCAAGGATCAGAATGTCAGATCTCTCCGCTCTTGTGGTTTGTCATTTTTAACACATAGGCTACCGCTTGTCATGACTTTAGGAATAGTGTGCGTGTGGGTGTTTTTTATTTTTTTTTTAGTCATACATGAACAACAATGCCACACCAATAGATATTTGTAGTACAATATAAAAATCACACATTTAAGCCAGTCTTTTAGAAAACATAACAACATACACGATCGCCTTCGCAGGGTCAAACATCAATAAATTATTTCTACATAATTTTCATATCTCACAATTCCATATGGATTATAAGGTTTGGGATCATTATTTTTTGGCAGTGGCTATTTACACCAAGTGCACATAGCATTTTCTGATATGTTTACCACTTATTGCAAGTGACAATTATCTGCACTTCAGTATTGAAGTGCATTATAAAGCAATCTATTGAGTGTAAATGTTCATTTTAAATCAGATTATTAAATAGATGCCATGTACCTTTGGTAAGATGCCATTGTTGACACCTTTATTGGAAAAAAAAACACCCTCCCTAACCCCAGGACAACACATTTTAGACATCTTCCTTATGTGACACACATAGTGCAGGTGAGAGACTGCCACACCTGCCACAGTTTAAGGCCTAAGGTTTAAGGTTAAAGTTACATTTATTTATCACTAGCCAAGCTTCCATCCAAGGCGTTTTTGCGAAAAAATATTTAGCGCTTCAAATTTTTTACCAATATAGCTGATGGAAATGCTAATTATCCATAACATTTTGTAAATGTCGACACAGTATTTTTCCATTTAACTTTAGTGCAAAAATTCTATATTGATACTTCAAATGTCGCAAAAAAATGTTTGGAAACACCATATGTCGAGAAAAAGAGCTTTAATGCAAATAAATGTAGTGTCACATGACAGAATTATCTTATAGGCGGCATCCGTGTTCATGGTGTTGCTCGTGTCAAAGCACCTTAGCCTACTTCAAAAGCGCCATGAATCATATTCATATTATTGCATCTAAAATTGTATAAATGGTAAAAAGATTGAGAGTTACCTCTCAAACATAAATATCTTAATTTGTTGTTCTTTTTAATACTTAAGTTACAATTTATTTGGCTTAATTTTGTCCAGGATATTATATTGGGGAGTTAGTAGTTTAATGTGTAACTGCGTGCGGCGCCGGCAGGATCACTTGATTTTTTCCCCTTAAGACATTATTCTAAATATTTATTTTATTTGTGTACAATCACAATAAAAACGGTCGTGCTTCTGTAAATAATTGGATGCTGCTTTCAAGAGCGCATCACAAGAATTCACTGAAATTCTGTATATAGGCTTCTACTTGTTGCGTTTTTTTCCTTCTTCTTTCGTTTTGTTAAATTATTTTTTATTTACAAAATTTATGCTGCTTTTTTCATGCATAACAACGTATCAATTCAAATTTAACTTACTTGTAATTTAGCATATTCTTGCTAATAATAATAATAAAATAACCTCAATTAAAATTCATATTTCCAATACGGTCTAATAAAACTAAATCAGGAAAATAACAGCAACAACTGCATCTGCTTATGAATAGTCTATGGCTTGATGCTGGAGTATCTAAATAGTCTAAGTGCAAAAACATGAAAACTCATTAAAATTGCTATGTTTATGTAGGCCTCCATAATTTAATAATGGGCCAAGTTTTTTTTTTTTTCAAATGGATTAAGAACAGACTATTTGCATATGATTTGCAATAGGTGAATTTATGTATGGAAACAGCTTAAGGGAATTTTTATTTTGCGATACACCAAAACTTGCAACAATTCGTTTTTTTTTTCCTTAAGGATGACGTCATCACGCACACCATTTTAGAGACAGAATTTTTTTTTTTTTCGCAAATTCTCTTTGTCGACAACAAAACAGCATAAAAACTGGATGGAAACAAGTAAATGTATCATGAAAGAAACTTTAGACATTTAAGCATTTAATTAAATTAAATTAAAAGCAATGGAGATCAGAAACTTTGAAAACACTGTGCTCTGTAGACATTTATCATATACTGAGGTTGTTGCAGGTGATATGTATTTGTATTTTATTCTTGTCATTACGTATTCCACTGTGTCCATCAATAAAAGTGACAAAATACTCAACAACAAAAATACTAGATTTGCCTTTTCAGATGAAAATGCACCAAAATAAAAAGTACAGTCGTGGCCAAAAGTATTGGCAGTGACATAAATTTTGTGTTTGTGCTAAATTTGCTGTTTAAGTTGTTGTGGTGTTCATTCACAATGTTTTTACAAGTATTGCCAGTGACATTCTAAAAAACCAATGTGAATGAACACCACAACAGCTTAAGCAGCAAATTTTGCAAAACACAATATTTATGTCACTTCTAATACTTTTGGCCATGACTGTAACATGATATTTTAAAAAGTTGTAAAACCAAATAGCTCCAGTATAAATAAAAGAAACAGTGAAAGAAAGACTTATAATAAAATCCAAAAAGTCCAGTAGGCAAATTTATATTGAATTCATTGTACATTTTTAACAATGAAAGGGAGATTTTCAGATTTTAATCTAAAATAAATAGAATGTTGAAAAGTTTGAATGTACAATAAGTAGTTTAAGCTGAATTAATTTCAAAGTTAGGTAGAAGAAAAACAGAATGTCTGAGTAACCTAATATCAATAAAAGCACCTTGGAAATCTTTTCACACTGCTTTCATCCATCATCACTGAATCAGACCTTGCTTTTAAGGCCATATGGCAGAGTGGTTACAAACATCAAACATCCATAATCTTGCACATACTGTACACATCTAACAAAAAGCATGGCTGAGTTCTGCTCAGTTACACTCATCTTATGTCTCTCTACATTTTAAACAACATCGATTCCTGTCCAAAACCAGGTTTCTCCTTTAATTATAAACTATTACAGAATTATTTACCAGTTAAAGTTTCTTTTCAATTGCAAAGTTACTAGCTTTTGATGAATATATTTCTAGGCTTTGGCCAAAGTAAATGTATAGCTGCATCAAGTAAATGAAATATGCTGAACAAAACAACATACAACTCAACTGTGACTATGGATGGTTAAAAGATAAAAGAAAAAAAGAAAAGTTAGTCAGTGTGCAAAAAGATCAGTAGACAATGCAGTATGCAAATATTACAATGTTATTGTTTGTTCAATATCGAAAGTCATTGTAAAAAATATTTTCTAACCTCTATTCTGTCACCTTTATGTACTCAATTTCTTTTATTTCTTTTTTTTTTATGAGACAATCCTCTGAGATGAAAATGTCATATGATGGATGACTATATATAAGATCTAGAAAAAATTGTCACTGTTAAAAATGTGATTTATATGTTGCATATGAGTGTCCATCGACAGAGAAAGAAGCTTTTGGCTTTAGCATCTACCAGCAGGGTTAAAAAAATGCAGCAGATAACAAGCCACACCTTCACCCCCTGAGGCTACCTTGCATCAATGTAAAATTACGGACAGCAAACAAACGCTTAGATTTAACGTGGTTTTGCCTTTTATTTGCAACACAGGCATGGGCTTCAGTTAAAAGTTGGTGTAAAGGATCTTGACTGGTCATCCATACTGTGAATATTGCTCAGTATACATTGAGAACGCACGGCAAATAACACAGCATACCAGAAACAGGCTACACGGACGAAACAGAGACAGGATGACTGCCTTGTTTTTGTAAACAGAGTGAAGTTACACATTCTCGTTGCAAAGAGGAGGGGCTCGATCCAGCTCCGCCCTTTAAAGGGAAAGCAATTATGTACCCGCATTAGTGCATGCAAAAACACTGATCACCTTAGTTAATGAAGCCAAGAGGGCACTGTGCCCTCGTCGTCGATGCTTCTGTTTCACTGCTGGCAGGAAGAAAGGTGAAATACAAGAATAACAGATACTCAGGGAAACTATAGACGGAAGATTTACAGACACTCCAACTGAGGTCGCTTTACCTTATCCATATAAATGAACTCTAACAGACAATCCAATAGTAGACACGCAGTTTGATTTTTTTGGTCAAATAACCAGCATTCTATATGTTTTGGCCCTTGTGACTATCAAAATCAGAGCCGTGCCTTTGGCTGACCTGAATTCGGAAGTCAGAAATGTGTTTACTTTGAATCTAGTCACTGCCAAGGTCTTCGTTTATTCTACCTCGTAGGTTAAGTAATGCTGCTTGCCATGTCCTAGCAACAAGCAGGGCAACAATCACAAACGCATCCCTCCAATTGGGACGCATCCAATCATCTATGACATCATGAGCTGTTTAGCACATTCCCATGACTGTAAAATACCTCCATCCCTAGGTTCCTTCAGGGCGAGGGCTTATATCTCCATACCGTCAAGGGCAGCAGGCAATAAAATTCCAGACTCCGCAAATCTCCGAACAAGCTAGTTACCAACACTAGTCAGGTGAGATAAATGGCTAGGTCTAGGAAATGAGCATATTAGTTGGCCTCAAGGGATTCCAGAAACTGTGCAAAGAATATCCACTGGAAACTTCCACCCATTTGTTGGTTGGGTTATTCCAAGTGTATACCGTTGTATAAGGCTCCTTCTGATCAGCAAAGCCGTTGACCTTGATGCAATGATTAAGCCTCGGCTCACTGGAAGGGACCTGAGCCATAGCTTTTGTTCAACTGCAAGCACTGCTGCTCAAGCTGGTCCAGTAACTTGTCAACAGAGTCCGCCTTATTCTCCAGCTTGAGATACTTCCTGGCGCTTCCTAGGTCCAGCCGAGGCCAGCTGCGGTGCCTCTGCTCTTCCACAGGTATAAGGTCAAGGCTTGTAACGCCAACCATGTTCACGCACACCTCTGAGCTGGACTGCCTTGGGAGCAGTCTATGGTGACCCGTCAAAGACAAGGACTTGTCCTCTGAATGCACCAGGTCCCTGGGCGGTATTTGAGGTTTAGTCCTGTGGCTCATGCTGTAGGAGCGTCTGGGTGGGATGGAGAAGGTCTCAAAGTCCTCCCCACCTAGCGTGGACATTGAGGATGCGGTCATACAGTTGCTCAGTCCAAAGTGACTTTCCCGCCGCTGATCCAGTGCAGAGTTGGTCCCCCGTTCCTCGGTGCAAAAAACCTCCTTGCTGTCATTGCAAGAGTTGGAGGAGTGAATTGAGGGCGTGGAGGAAGAGTCCTGATGATGAAGGACCTCGGTGTGCACCGTGTCTTGCTGCTGAATGCTGTCCTCCTCGTCCATGCTCTTCACTTGGAGCAGAGGCTCCGAACTGGACATTTCCTGCAGGCAGAGGATGTTCAGGTGGGCTGCAGGTAAACTGCTGACCCACTGGTAGTGGCTGGCAAGAGAGTTCACCTGCATAAGGTCTGCCGAGGGCACGGCTGCAGAAACAGAGCAAATCACGCTCCGCATCTGTGCAAGAAGCATTTGCGTTTCCCGATCCCGATTCTCATAAAGTACCGTATTGGCACAAATAAGTATGAAAAGTCCCACTCCCATAATGACAGGTCCTAGTAGTTTCATCCTTTCGCTATGAACCAGACTTGCTGCGGAAAACAGTCTTTTGGACCCTAATCCCCATCCTGATGCGCTTCCAGTGGATCCTTCCTCTGTCGTGTCCACTGATGATCGATGGGCCCTGTACGGCCAGTAGCCTGCCACAGCAAGAGCGGTGCCAACAACAACAACCACTACCCCAAGCACCAGAAAGGCACCTGGCATGGAACGGATACGCAGCTTTCCTTGGATTACACCTTCTTTCTTTTTCCTGGAGTGAAGACTGAAACGTGGCAAGCGCTGGCGGGAAAGTGTGGCTGACGTCCGGCCGCGGGACTTCTGAGTCCTCATGGCATAGGCTGGTCTGTAATGGTCCCTAATGGGAGTCTGAAAAGGTAAAGAAGGAAAGGCAATATTAAGGAGAAGGTTGAGTGTTGATAGTCATTTAGCAATGCATTCAAGTTTTTCATCTTAATGTTTGCTTCAGATATGAAATATGTGCTACAACTACTATAACCCATTGTTTAGTGTAAATTGAAGCATTGATGGTAATGGTCCTGATATTTTTAGTTTCTTTAGTCCTACTCAGACTTGTTTGCTATAATGGTTTCTATTAATATTTAATCCATAGGGGCTTGTCTGGTATTAAATAATATAAGAAAACAAGCACAGTGATTTATACTTTACAGCCTGCAAAACGCACTTCATACATAGTAATAACTTAAAGGAATGTTTCAGGTTAAATACAAGTCAAGCTCTTAACTCATTGTGCTGTGTAAACAAATTAATGAAATGTAGATTAGCCTGTGGACTTTAACTGTATTTGCATAACTGTTTTTACAAACTGTTGAAAGAGTTTAAAGTGAAATAGAAAGGAAAAGGGCTGGCAATGTATGAACCAGTGTGTCTTGTACTTCAAATCAAAGATAAATGGCACAAAGAATTAAAGATTTAGTTTAACATAATGCAGCATGAGATTTTCAGAGATGTATACATACAGTAACACCATTCTAATGGTGTACCAAAAAAACAACATTTAAATAAATCATATAAGCTCTAAATATACCTAAAGCGGCTTATGCTGTGTTTTATTGCAACGAGAGCATTCCTAGTTCCTAAAACAATTTGTAAACTGTTACATTAGTTTTAAAGCATGACATATTTCTTTAATACACTGACAGATAAACTACCCAGCTGGATTCCCAAGGGAGCTCCAGATATTACAGCAAGCTTGGTTAATTTTAGGTCATTTCTTTATATTGTTGATTTTACCCTGAAGAAGAAACAGGTGTGCCGGGGAAACCTTGCGCTCATTGCACTGACAGAGGCAAAAATAAATTGAACCACTAAGAATCTCTAAAGTCCATGCTAGTTTTGGCTGAGGAAGAATGTGAAAAACAACAGTCCATAAATGAGAAATTATATGTGGCTAATTCAATCTGGAATAACAAACGCTCCATTGGCAGAGGTTTCTCAACAACTCTGAAAATGTCATTTACAATTCCGCCAACTCACTTGGTTTGTTTAAACTCATGGGAAATGCTTTGAATGTTCTGCTAGAATACTTAGAACTTGTAAGCAAAATGTCAGTATTTTAAAAATACTAAATATATGACCAAACATAAACACTGAGGTTGTGGGAAAATCTGTATATACCAACAACAACAACAACAACAACATGTAATTTTGCAACTAATTCCTTTTTGAAGTTATATGCATCATAAATGACTGAACCTTTTCCCTTTACAACTATGCAAAATGTAAACTGAAAATTAAAATTAGATGCACACAGAAAAACAATCTATACATGCATCTCTGAGCATATGTTTGGACTGATTCATCAAAAGGCTGGACTGATGAATTCCAGACCTCTTTTTTCCATTACCAAGTTCAGCTTTACTTTTAATGGCTGTTGACTCTGGTTCCCAAATGGGTGAAATTAATTATACAAGAGTATAAAATATAAACAGCAGATGTAGATCAATCGTTCAATCCGAAAATTGAGTTGAATGTTTCAAATAATTTTTTTTATTATTTGCACAGATTTTTAATTAAGCACCCAAGTCATCTCTTTGTAGACAGGACTGGCATGTTGAGCTGAACTTCACTGATGCATACATTCATGCCTGAACAGTAAAATATTCCTGCCATCATTGGCATAAACGCATGTCCAGTCTAAACTGATTGTGATCACAGACTGATGTCGCAAGGAAAAAGTCTATTCATAATCGTTTTGACATTGCGGTAATCCTCATAAAACATGTTGTAGCTGTAATATCACACACAGACACAAATAATAATAAAAACTTTTTTTTTTAAATAAATTCAGAATCTCCAGTTCATTTGTGCATACCATATATAATAATGCACTATATAGACCCTATCAAACGTTCAAAAAAATGCACCAAATGTGATCTATTATTTTGTTGTAGCTAATTCATTACCATTTCAAACACATTTCTGGTCGCTTCTCAAAGATTGACCAGTTTGTGCTAAAATGGCCAAAGACATCAAAACGTCTCTTTTTTAGACTCTTAATAGTGAGTTCAATTTCAAGTCAATTCATTCTAAATATATGTCCCTCTCTGTATATCAAATGGAATTAAACGGCTCTACATACTGAAGGCACCATTTCTCCATTTGCGTTCAAACTTGAGATTAGACTCCATCAATAACATTACAAATCTATCGACCTCTAATAAGGTCAAGTCAGTTGCTGTATTAAATCTGGTATTTGGCGTTACTGGTAACAAACGTATCAAAAGCGCCTCAACAAAGAATGCGTTTACTTGCCTTTGTTACAGTGTATCGCGTCAGCGTTCCATCGTTCTACCGCGCTGGACACGCATGTTCGTGATGTTCTTCAGCCGCTGCGAAGTTTCGCGGTTCTCCATCAATCCAGACGCGTGACAAGTGCCGCGCGTCTCCCATGACAGCTCTTCCTCTCAAGAAGAGGACACTTAAGTGTCAAAAGAACTGACTTTCTAAAGGCAGATAAGGTAAACGTCGCTCCATCATCTGTAGTCACCGTCTGTCCGTTCACCAGTGTCCACATTTCGTGTTCTCCCCTCAGCAAAGTGTTGAGGAGAGCGCCGCCTTCGTCGAGACTCAATGAAGTGACCAGACTTCAGTTCGCTTTCTATAGTCAGGCAGAGCACGTTACACAAACATTCAACAGGCTATATTACTCTTTTGGGGTTTTTAAAGAGTAAAGTCTCTCAGAACTTGTAGGTGGATGTGTATATAGGTTTGTATTGTAATACTAAGTGAACAGAAGAGGAAAATTGTATGGAAAAACTGACAAATATGTAACATACCAGATACCGGACAGCCTTTCCCCCTCTTCTCTAAATGTTGGCGACATCTTGTGGAACAATTTTTACATTAAGGCAAAAGTTTATATTAAAAAAAAATAAAATAAAAATGAACTGAGGTCAGTGCTGTCAAAATAACGGCACGGTTTTTCCAAGCAAAAACTAGAGTATAGACAAGACATTTTTTCTTTATGATGAAATGAGTCATTTCCTTTTAAACTATATACATTTAACTCGGCAATATTGATAAACCAACCACAAATGAAAATGAACTGAATGGACACAGTATTGTGAGGCAGTTGTTTTTTTTTATTATTTTTGTATGGAGAACTTTGTTGTAAAAAGACCATAAACTCTGCCCCAGCTTAACAACTATCGTACATTTCTAAATATACAATGCAAAGGCAAGGACATCTACTGTTGGTTTAATTTTACTCAGTCTTTATGAATAAAATATATTGCAAGCAATTTCAAAATAAAAACACTACTAAAAAAAAAAAAAAGACGCATAAGGTTAACAATACCAGTAAATACTGAAATGTGAATACGCAAGCAATTTCCCTAATACTATAAACTATAGAACAAAAAAAGGGGAAAAAGAAAATTTAATTTGTATCAAAGAAAAACATAGGGCAGAACAACATTTAGACACATTTAGACAAATTTCAGTCTGTCATTTTCAAGAAAAATATTTAAAAACAAGATGCACGGTTTTGCTTTCCACAAAAAAGTAACATATTCAGACTTGTTTTCAGATAGCGTATCTTGATTTTGGATTATTTTCTTACCTTAACCACAAATTGTCTTTTTTTAATAGCACAAATCTAACCATTTAGTGACAAAAATTGTCAGTGGGGTTTAAAAAAAAACAAAAAAAAACAAAAGAAGATATATTCTTGTTTTAAAGATGTTTTGTTAGACTGGAAAACAAGAAAAACAATGCCAATTGGATTTTTTGTTTTTTTAAACTTAAGAACGTGACCTTGAGCGGGACCGAGATCGGGAATAAGATCGCGAGCGTGAATGTGAGCGAGACTTGGATCTGGATCTGGATTCCCTCCGCAGATCTGCATCTGGTGGCGTTTGCGATCTAGATCGAGAATGAGCTCTAGAACGGTGCGCCCTGTCAGTCGCCCGGCCTTCATCTCCGCTCTTGTTTCCCTCCTGAGATTTGGACCCAGACTCTCTGGAGACATCCCTGTCGTTCTCAGATTTGGATCGAGATCTGGACCGGGACCTGGATCGAGAATAGGAGCGAGCCCTCTTGTTCTCCCGCTTGCTCTTTTTGCTCGGGGGGCTGCAGCTCGTGCTATTATCCCTAGCACTTTCACCTCCCCTTCGAGCTCCGTTACTGCTCTCCTCCATCCTACTGCTCCTGCCCTTTGCTTTCTTGCTGGTTGACCTGCTGCGTGATCGTGAGCCTGAGGCTCTGGAATGAAAGAAAATCAACATATTAGCACCTTTAAGCCAGACAAAAATTATAATAGCAATTACTGCCCTCTAGTGGACTCATACATCTAAACTGTGCTTACAGTACTGTCATAAGAGAAAATAGAATTTGAAGTGCACAGCATATCAGGTGTAGGAGAGGAAGTTTGTGCTTATTTCATTCATTTTATTTAGTGGCGGAAATGGGCTTCCATAAGTAGGTCTCACACACATTTGAAGAATATAGAATTTATAATATTTTACCAGTCATGTAAATGAGAATGAAACAAGATTGGAATATTATTTGAGTACTAACTAATATTATATTCTTGTAGAAGAATAAGAAAACTGCATTAGCAACCATAACTAGATATTTAACATGAATTTTAAATGTGTCTCGTGGGTTAACTTTACACCAACAAAACAAATTAAATGCAACAATGACACGTACATCACTGCATCTATAACATTCGATTGCACCATTTTTGCACCCAATTGCAAATTAATTTCAAATTCATTATCACAGGCAGGCACAGCACTCATTTCAACATGCTTGTTATTTATAGCATCACCCAGGGCTAACCGGAACAGTCATTTCTGACCATTTTGAATACTTCACTACAATACTAAGATCTACAGTTTTATAATTCAGTAGGTATATTGCTCACCCCCAAGTCAAATATATACAAACAAATATGCAAAAGGTGTTACTTAGATGAGCACCGAATGCATTAACATGCTTAAAAGAGAAAGAAATTCAGTATGATATCCTATAAAATTATTTTACTGCACACAATCAACCAGAGCTTCAAATGTTTTCTAAAAAAGAAAGACGCATTTTATTTATCTTCAAGTCTACATAGTGGGAAACTGAAGTCTTGGTTGACTTGAGTGACCTACCTTGAGCGGCTGCTGGTTCGGCTGTGGCTTCGGCTCCTGCGGGACCTCCTGCTCCTGGAGCGAGACCTGAGGGGTGCGAGCAAGAAACTTTACACACCCTTTCTGTCAAACTCTAAAGCAGCTTTTACAACAAAGAAAGTTAATTTAGCTTATCACGAATATCCTGACATCAATGTGTTACATGCCAAGTCTCAGTTAATTATCAGTTAAATGTCTCCCACATTTGCAATGAATTCAATTCTAAAATAGATTTGTTGGTACCTGGAGGCACTGCGAGAGTAAGAGCGGCGGCGTCTGGCACCAGGTCGGTCCTCGATGAGCCGAATCTTCCTTCCATTGACCTCAGTGCCATCCAGTTTCTCCAGGGCTCTTTTCATGTCTGAGTACTGCCTGAACTCAATGACCCCCTCGTTCTTGCGGCCCTTGTTAGTGTCTGCGTAAGTCACCTCACCAGCCTGGCGCATGTAGTCCTGTGAATCCAGGACACAACAGTGACTCTCAAGAACGAAATGCTGATCGTGTTTACAGGACTGACACCCAAAATGCTTAAAAGTACATTATGGTTTAACCCTTGTGCATCCTTAGGGACTTTTTCATGGCTGTGTTAATGCATAAAACATACATTTAGCCAAAATGTGTTTTTATTGAAGTTAATATAATTTCACCATTTCCTTTCATATATCTGTTTTACAATACAAAAAAGCCTGGCCTACTCTGGACTTTAAGGACAAAAATGTACTTATAAAATTAAAAAGACAAAACTACAGAGTGACAAAATGTTATTCTTTGGTGATTCAACACACAAATGCTTTACCAGCTAAAAGGATCAGCACTTTTAGAGTTTCCCCCTAGCGTACAAATGATCAAGAAATTCAGTCAATGAGACCATGTGTTAAGACTGCCCAAATCAACTTCCAGATTTAAACCTGATTGAGCATGAATTTAACCAGCTGAAGAGGAGACTAAAGGCAGAAACTCCTTAAAACAAGCAACAGCTGAAATTGTCTGCATTAAAGGCTGGGAAAAGCTTTTAAGAGAGTAAGATTAAGAGTCTGGTGATTGCACGCAAAGGATCTGCAACTGAATAATAGCCTTTAATCTTTTACATCTGCTTTAAATGCAACTCTAGCAATATACATAATGACCCGTTTTCTTAATTCTAATGAGAATCCACTCAAAGAGTTCCTAATTTAGCTTAAAGATTTCTAAGTAAGAGTTTTGGCTTATAAGTGATTCAGGATTCAACAAAGAAATGTATACAGATTTGGAACAACTTGAGGGCGAGTACATGACAGAATTTTTATTTTTGGGTGAACTATTCCTTTAAGAGTAGTGTATGATGGCCGAGAGAGCTCAATGCGCTGCAACTTCAGAAAATACATGCAAATAGAAAAAGCACCAGCAAATCAAGAAAACACGTTCATCAGCTTGACAGCAGTTGCTGCAAATGTTCGAAAAACAACCAAATAAATTAATTTTGTTTCTTTGGTTGTATTCCGAGTATTTGCAGTGTGTTTCTTTATTTGGTGGTGTTGTGAGCATTTGTAGCATGCGTGTTGTCAAACAGATGAAGTTGTTTTATTAATTTTCAGGTGTTTCTTTCTATTTGCAGAGCTTTGAGCTCTCTCATCCACCACAGTAGGGTCAATTATAAGCCTTCACTTAGTTGGTAAAATGGTGTTTAGGTGTTGAAACCGCTAATAATAAAATGTGACACTGTAACTAATACTGAAGCACAAGAGTTAATAACAGTAAATTACAGAGGAAGAAAAGTAGTGAATTGGCTTTTGGCATTGACATGAAACTAAGAAGTGTCTATGTACCTTCAGGTCCTGCCAGCTGCAGCGACTGGAGAGATTTTCCACAATCAGCCTGTAATCTGTGCGAGTAGGTGGGCCGTACCTTTCCCCTCCTCCACGACCATACCGACTACCTTCAGAGTGACGAGAGCAAGATGCACACCGTTCAGGGCAGGAAAAACACAACAGAGTCTCTAACTCTGTGGATTTCACACAAAGCAACACTTAAAGATTTATACTGAGACAGCAATAATCTCTACAAAAAGCTACAAAATAATAGAAAAAGTATGTTTAAGAAACTGAGCTTACTTCAACTACAAACTGAATTTAAGTTTTAGAGTCACATGAGACTGACTACATTTTTTTTTTTTTTTTAGGTGAACTATCTTCTTCAAGAACTCAAAATATTCCACCAAATAACATACTTACGCTGTACTTAGATAAATTATTTGGGGAAAGGGAAAATGTCAAAATAAACAAAACCAAAACACCTAAAAGAGCTCAAACCACATCTCCTAAACCCCTTGAGATCCTCACCACCCGGCTTAATGGGAAAAGCAGTCCTCTTTCACATTGGCTCGCTTTAATGGTCTGCCCAGGGGCCCAGTTTGGTCAAAGAGCCACACGCATGGGAAGGGGGACACCATGGCCGGCAAAAGGGGCAGGCGGTCAGACTCTTTTAATAAAACATTGAGTGTTAAATTTCTAGCTTTGACATAAGTTATTCCATTAAAAAAAAGAAAAAGAAAAAAGAAAAAAATCATTGTATTGCAACAGTTATAATCTGCATATAGCGAAGAATCATCTACAATACTCAGAATTACTAACCTAGATTATTATGGTGATTCTTCATTTAGGGACACTTGAGAAGGCTTACTTGAGATAAATCCTCTTTTTAATCGAAGATATTTTTGTATGGACAAAAAGATACTCCCAACTGAAGAATCACCAGCAGTAATATTCTAAAGATTACCACTCATACAATTTCACTCCCTAAAATATGTTAAAAGAAACTGTATATGTAGTAATGTTTGGAATTTTAATATACAATTTTCAGGCTTCTCATACAGACTGGATGCTCTTAAAGGGACAGTTCTCCACTAGGTGTTTTTTGAAATACCATTTCATGTATTTGTTCACTGATACATATTTAAGTGTGTTTTGTTGTTGTTATTCTGGGTTCTTGGATTTTTTTTGTCCTTTTGTAATGCACTTTAAGTCAATAATAAAAAAATAAAAATAAAAAAACATAGTAATGTTATGGTTTATTAGGCAAAACTGTGAACTGAAGAGGTCTAGTTTATACTCTTTGCATGCTTAAGGAATTTAAAACATCCAGGTTTTACATCATTATTGGGTGCTTTAATAGTATAATTACATATGCTTTGCATTTTTTATGCAAACAAACTAGTAAATCAAACCAGTTAATTTAAACAAACAGCCATCTGCCTGAGGCTATGGATAATACAGCTAATAATGTTGTAAATAATGTTTAATTACTTGCGCAGACTGATCATTTCACCTCCTAAGACCTCAAAATCATCAGGAGCCATAATTATTATATAATATATGCATTTTAACATCAAATACGGGCAATCACTGCTGTGCATTTAATGAAACAAGGTAAAGTAAATATCTCTACTGATGGAGAAAAAAAAAGGCAGTTGCATGTCAGATGGTGTATATTAAGAGCACATTTTTATTTTTGAGTGAGCTATCCCTCTAAACACACTGTTCTGTTTTTAGATCGAGTCAACCTGAAGATGATCAAAAAACCCAAATCCCTGATGACATGACCATGCCTAAGGACAAGTGATTCACTGTTTTTGTTTTTTTTTTCAACCACTGGTGTCTTACTCAACAAATTTATGGACAGATCTGTGGAAACAACGTCAGAGCCGATGTCCTTCACCTGAGGACCTGCGGTGACATCTCTGCAAACATTAATTCTGGAAACATCTATTTCCAGTATGAGGATTACAAATTTTAACAGGCACGTTAAGCACCAAACTCTCCATTTGAGAAGCCTGAAAATATAAGTTTGTACAATTGAACTTCAACCAAAGAAAAAGATGTTCTTATGAAACATAAGCAGTTTTTGGTATATTGTATTGAGGGAAAGCGAGTAAATTAGTATCTTACTTCTTCCAGATCTGCTGCCACCATCACGCCGCTGTCCTATGGTGTGCTCCACAATCACTCGCTTGCCACAAAGGTCTTTGCCATTCAGATCGCACACAGCATCATCTGCATCACGGGGGTCATCAAACTCCACAAAGCCATATCTGAAGAGATGGAGAGATTTATGATACAACAAATACAAAATAGAGCGGTATCTAATCAAATCAGCCGTTTCAGATACATCATTAAAAGGCTAGCTAAGTTCAAATTTCTGTTGTACTGATATATTTGTTACCATGGATCAAATCATTAAGACAAGTAAAGATCATGTTTCATTATTATTTTGTGAATTTCCTACTGTAATTAAGAACTTAATTTGGACAATTTTAAAGGCAATTTTCTGAATATTTAGATTTTTTTTTTGCATCCTCAGATTACAGACAGATAGTTGTATCTTAGCCAAACAGGCCTGTCTTATAACAAACAATACATCAATGGAAAACTTATGTATAAAATGTATTAACATACATTTCAAATAATTGACCCTAATGGCCCACATGTTTTGTGCTCCAGAGTCACATTTCCTAATGTAACGAGTTTTAAAAATGTTTGTACCATTTTTTTCTTATTTACACGTATTTTTATGAGCAACACAATTCAAATCAAATTACACAAGCACATAAACCCAAAAGTATTACGTATAAACAAACAAAAGCCACTGTATGTAGGATTCATTTTCATTCAAATGCTAATGATATCATTTGTAAAATAATAATAATAAAACAAATAATATAATATATAAATAAATAAATGAAGCTAAACGTAAGCATTTTCACTAAAACTTTAGACTCTTTTGTATTTATATGATAAATTAAATAAACTAGATTTCATTTTTAGTGACTGGGACTATAAAAAGCAAAATGAAGCACTCAATCGAGGCCAGCCTCGAAACAATGGAGTTTAGCATGCTGTGCTAAAACCGCTAAGAATTTTGCTTTAAAAAGACAGATTTAATTACGACTTTATATTTCCAAATACATGTTTATGCTTTATTCGTTATCAGGAGCATTTAATCCATTCTGGAGCTGTCTTTTGATTCGTGTGGAGCAAAAGAAACATTAGTTTATCCTTCTCAATGTCTCAATCATTGCTTAGGCTGCACAATCAGTTCGCTTGAGTAAAGAAAACATCACTTACCCGTTTTTGAGATCTACTTCCAGTATCTTTCCATAACCTTTAAAAAACCTTTCTACATCTTTCTCTCTGGCGCGATAGCTCAATTTTCCCACGTAAACTCGAGACATTTTCCCGGTGCAGCAGCTCGGCGTGGAGAATCAGCAACAACATATGCGAGATTCAAAGTAAGAGTCCCGTATTCAGCGTTAATTCAAAATAAAAGTCCTATCGCTTGTTGTGATTGTAAAAATACTAAACAGCTGCTTAGTTGTTGCTTTACTTTTTCTTGCTAACTCACTTTAATCTTTAAAGCTAATTTAAAATTACTTTTAACCAATCTAGACATTAACTCGCACTAACGACCCACATCCAACACTGTTCATAAAAAAATAAATAAATAAATAAAGTGAACCAATTGCTTCTTGATATCCATTATCAAAGCAACCAAAACACTGCACAAGCTTAAACATTTCGTTAATTTATTTATTCTTTTTTTTCATCAAAATCTTTAGATTATTTATCTTAAAATTTATCTAAAAAATAAACTTCTTAGACTTCAGAATAATTTATGTGCCTCTCTGTCTTTTATTTGGATGCGTTTATGATTGAAATGATTCGCAGTGATGCACACACCTATTGCACAATTGCCCAAATTGCAAGCATGTTTACAATGCAATATTCAATTAAATATCTGAAAGGAAATATAGAATGAAATACTTTATCAATTCCAGTGTACTTTTTTTTTTTTTTTGGCAAAGATTAGCCATTAAATCACATACACTACTACAACCATCTAAAGTAGTAAAGATTTTTACAATACACAACCTAACAGACATTACAATATAAGTCAATTGTGACACAAAACACACATTTTAAGAACTTAAGATTGTTCTTAAGCTATCTTTGTCTTGAGTCACGATAAACTTGCCTTGCAAAAGGATGAATGTATATTGCAAAGCTAAACTAAATGCTATTGCTATTAAATCTTATTGCTATTGGGTGGCACACTATAACGAATCCAATGGAATACATGACATTATTTCCAAGAATACTGTAATTTCTGCTAATAATCCCAAATAAATGTCTTTGTAGTGTATTAAAAAGGGTTAAATAAGAGAGCTACAGCGCCCCTCAAAGGAATGTCGACTGAGTCTGTGAGCTGATGTTAAGATAAAAAGGTGTTCCTGTTCAGTCTTTTAATAAATATCATATTCTTGATATTAAGCGATTTCCGTGAGTTCTTAGATCTCATCCTAGTGTGGCGGGACCAAGTAAAAAAAGGAATATTGACTACGCCACCCTGAAAACAGGGAAACTCATTACTATTACAAAAGGACACAATAGAACGTTGTTTCAAAAAAAACAGACCGGAGACGTGGATACCAAAAATACAAAACTTTATTTAACAATAATCAAGCGCTAATTAAAAAGGTTAAAAGGACTGTTGACGTTGCATATTAGGACAGAAAGACCACAAAAGTAGGAACCAAGGCTTACCTACGGCAGGCAAACCTCCTATATAGTGACAAGTTTACCACCAAGTGCACAAATCTTCACTGCACACATTCAGATACACACACACACCAGGATCACAGGTGAACACTGCACTTCCACGACACAATCCCACCACCACACACCTGGAAGCCTTGATTCCTGAAAGACAGAAAGAAAAAGAAACACAAAAATAAATTCAAGCAAAACTGAAGTAAAGACACTTAACCTTCAAATAAACAAAAATAATTAATCCCTTCTAGAGGGGAGGAATAACAGAGGAAAAGTATTTGACTTTACACATAACTCAAACCATAAGATGGGCTACACCAACCAACCAAAAGAAAATATAACAAAAATAAACCAAATTTCACATATATGGCTTAACTAGAGAAGCCATACAAACAAAGTATCAAACAAAACAAAAATATTAAACAAAGAAATAATTCCAAGCAAGAAATGCAAAGATCCAAGCACTAAACTCACACACAACAAATTAACACGTTCACACAACAAACCGGTCGATCGAAGGCACGTTATACAATTAACAATATGCAAAGGGAAACACCGTCAAAAAGCAGCAGTGTCACTCATTGTTGCCCAGCAGGCTGCACTAAAATGTCATGGGTCTTAACCATTCCTTCATGTAATCGTTCGAATCATAAATCTGCCCAGCCCAATGAACATCCACACAACAACAACACACGATTACAGCCAGAGCCTGTGAGAAAGAAACGGCAACCACAGACCAACCAGAGCAAATGTTCCCGTCCCAAACTGCGAGACGAGAGAAGCAGCGCGGCATTACAGCTGAAGCTCACCTGAGGGAAATTGACACTGATTGACACTCCAATGGCCAAAAAGAACTGCGAGACGGAAGGAGCAGCACAAACACAGGAAGGGGCAAGTTACAGGGAATGACGCACAAGCGGGTGCTTCAGCACAAAGTCCCCACCTTTTATATACTTACACAACAGTATGATTAAGCGGCTCGTCCATTGCTCATTTAAAGAGCCATGCACCCTCTATTTATACCACTACAATCTACCCCCCCGAACATGGATCGCCGTCCCGACGATCCTGCTGCTAAATCCTTATTGTCTAATCCCAAGGCCTAAAAAAACCTGCCGCACCACCATGCATTGGCTGCAAAGCAGCTCCAGCCTTCTCTCCCACTGAACGCAGAAGGTGGTATGAATGTAGACCGGCATTTATGCGTGTCGTCCTACGCGAAACACCCTTATCTGCCCTAGTCAGGTCTTCCAGCTGCAACTCCTGCAAACTGGCTGTACCCCCAACTGGTATCTGTGGTCCCGGCCCACTAATGCTCACCCCATCCTGTGGAGTTCCCCCTCTCGGATTCCAACACATCAAGTTCTGCTTCAACAACTTGGTGTTGCTCTCACACCAGAGCTAGCAAATCTACCTCCTCCTCTTCCTCCACTATGGAAGTAGTGTCAGCAACGGAGTCCTGCAAAAGACTGTCACGGTCTACCGCAGCTATGTCCCTACCAACTCTGCTCTTTAATAGTGAGCGGTGCACCGTTCTCATTTTAGTCTGGTCATCCACTGGCGCAATGGTGTACACAACACCACTCGCCCTTGTCACTTGATAAACCACTGGGCTCCACAGGTCCTGGATTTTATGGCGGCCCCTTATACCATAATCACGAAGGTACACCAGCTGACCCTCCACAAGTGGTTCATCCCTGACATGCTGATCATAATGGGCCTTGCGCTTATCAGCCATGACCTGCAACCGCTCTTGTGCACCTGCAAAGGCCACTTGGAGCCTCGTCTGATGCTCCAAAACCCAGTCATGCACACTACCTTCTCTCAGCTGGGGACCTCGCCCCAGCAGAAAGTCGACGGGCAATCTGGGCTCCTGACCAAACATCAAAAAATGTGGTGATTCCCCAGTGGCCTGATGAGGGGTGCTATTATAACTAAACACCACTTGGGGAAGACAAACTACCCAGTCTCGTTTCCTGGACACTGGCAGTGTACGTAACAAATTATGTATGGTGCGGTTAAACCGCTCGCACTGCCCATTGCCAGCCGGGTGATAGGGAGTAGTACGAGTCTTCTTGATGCCATAAAACTCACATAACCTCACAAACCTATAAAACCATTCTGTCACCAGGGCTTGGGCCACTGTCTCAGCACGCTGGTCCCTGGTTGGAACTGCCAAAGTGTACTTACTAAAAACATCAGTCATCACCAAGACATTTTCTACGCCCAAGCTCGTAGGTTCTAAAAAAGTCCACTGCAAGAATGTCATTCGGTTTAGATGAAATTAGCCGCCCCATAAAGCCTTGAGCCAGGGGCTGGGTGTCTTTATCTGCCTGGCACCGATCACACTCCTGGCACCAAGTCGCCACATCTGAGGACATACCCGGCCAGTAACATCTCTGTCTCACCAACTCATTAGTGCGTTCCCTACCCTGATGCCCGTGTTGCTCATGCAACTGCCTTAAAACTTCTGGCCTCAAACCAACAGGCAAAACAAATTGCAACACCTCCTCTTTACCATTAGGGCAGTGAATTCGGCGATATATGCTTTCGTCATTCTACACCGTTCAACTGGGCCAGGGCGAATACCACGCTTCCAAAGTTGCCACACTTCCTAATAACAGGGTCCGCTGCTTGCAATGAACCCAACTCTCTAGCCGAATACCCAGGAAGCGTGGAGACTGCACATTGTGCCGCTATCCCACCAGGGTCGATCCCAGCTAGCGGCCATAAAGACTCTGGAATTACAGTGCCGGGGGCCAACACTTCCAAGGCACTCTGCTCTAAGGGATCCCGCCTTGAAAGTGCATCAGCATTTTCATTACTTTTTCCTGACCTTTACTTGATCTCAAAACTTAACGTCGCCAATTGAGACGCCCAGGTCAGGTGGCTAAGGGGATTGTTATCTGTGAAGACAACACACTTATTACCCAACAGATACTCGCGGAACTTCTCTGTCATGGCCCACTTGACAGAGAAGCTTCAAAGCTGACAAACTCCAGCTTCATAGAGCTATAGTTGGACATGTTACGCTCAGTGGGCCTTAAACTGCGACTGGCATAGGCCACTGGTTGTATCTTACCCTCGTTTTCCTGGGACAGGACTGCCCCTAGTCCTTGATAGCTGGCATCAACCTCCAGGATAAACGGTCTAGAAAAATCAGTGTATGCAAGTACCGGGGCAGTGGTAAGTTTTTCTTTAAGTCCCTCAAAGCTCACCTGACATCTCTCATCCCAAGCATCAACAAAACTCCTACGTATCGGTTTCCCCTTTACACCCACAAATTCCCCTACCAGCCTATGCAGCGGAGCTGCCATCTTGGCAAACCCCTCTACAAAATGCCGGTAATAGCTGGGGAAACCAAGGAAGGATCACAACTCCGTGACACTAGAAGGTCGAGGCCACTGGGCCACAGCCTCAATTTTACTAGGGTCTGTCGATACCCCCCTAGAAGAGATAACGTGACCCAAGTATCTAACTTCTTGTTTCAAAAAGGCACACTTCCCTAACTTGGCTTTTAACCCTTCCCATTTCAAACGGCCCAGAACAACCTCCAACCTCTCTAGATGTTGAGCAATAGAGGTGGAAAACACCACAATGTCATCTAGATATAAAAGTAACGACTGACACTGATGATCCCCGAATAACCTCTCCATGAGTCGCTGGAAAGTAGAGGGGGCATTGCACAACCCAAATGGCATACGATTCCATTCGAATAAGCCAAATGGGGTGCAAAAAGCGGTCTTTGGCTTGTCCCCCTCTGTGACAGGGACCTGGTTATAACCACTGGCTAAATCCATGGTCGAGAACCAACAGGCCCCTGTCAGTGCATCCAGCGACTCTTCAATCCGAGGCAATGGAAAGGCATCCCGTCTGGTCTTGAGGTTTAACTGACGGTAATCTACGCACATGCATAGACTACCATCTTTCTTTTTGACCAAAACAATTGGAGAGGCGTAGGGACTACAACTCTCCCTGATTACCTGAGATTCCAGCAGCTGATTAATGTGGGCCCGAACCACTTCATACTCTGAAGGGGGTACTCTGCCACACGCACTGCCACACGGGAACATCATCTAACAATGGGATGTCATGAGAGATCAAGGTTGTACATCCCAAATCCCCATCATGCTCTGAAAACACTGTCTTATACTGCAAAAGCAAAGCCTGAACTTTACCTTGTTCTGATTCAGGCAAGGCAGTCAGATCCACAGCCGCAATCTGTTCTTCTACCAGAGAACTGGCTACTTGAATAGCTTGAGAGTAGACACTAGTGGCAGACGATCTAACTTCCGCAACGCCGGATGGCTTGCTAACCACATGCACTCCAGTCAAGGTCCCTAAAATTCTACGTGGAAA
>JAUCMS010000038.1:2954830-2975393 GCA_032357445.1 Enteromius radiatus
ACCCCTACTGTCTAGATATTGTCCTGAACTATGTGCAGTAATGATAATAATACAATTCATTGACACTGCTGTCCTGAGATAAGAATTTTAATTTTTATGTCACATAAAATAACATTTCCCACATTTCTGGAATTTCATTCCGTACAGGTACATGCATAGCAACACATTTTTGACACCTTTTTTTTTTTGTTTGTTTTGAGCAGATTATTTAGTTTTTTCTGTAGGAAAGATTACAACGAGTCATCCATACCAAGTGTAAACCCTTCTCCAGCAAGACTTTAGTAAACACTTCACACAGACTATTTCTGGGGGTCCAAGTAAAAAAGTTACCCTTTCATAATACTGCTTTAAATAATGTTCCATCTTTTAAAAAGTATTGCATTAGAAGCCAAATATTTAAAAAGAGAAAATGAATCAGCAAACACACATACAGGTCACTTTTTAAGAAGAGTTCTGCATTGACAAAAAAACATATGGAAGCGTAAAGAAACATCAAGGACAAACTAGACTCTACATGTATTGACAATTATTAATTCAGAAAACTTGATTGCCATATTTAATGTTGACACATTTTTCAGCCAAGAGGATACTCCGCTATCTGTCGATTTTTCATTTTTAATCAATTTCTACCATTCTTGTGGCTTCTTTCTGTAATTGTAAAAGAAACATTCAAGAGACCTTCCAACAAACCTGTTTTTCATCTCAGATCTGCATTTTCTTTTTAGAGCTGCAACTATTATTAAATAAATAAATACATAAAAACACAAAAAACTATCAACACACAGTATTCCCAGCAAATATTTTAAAATGTTCTAATAAATGACTGTAGGTTAAATCTCCTGATTTGATTGTCCTCCTGCTGCTGAGTACACCAGCATGGAATTGTAAAAATGTCTTGCGTTGTTGACCACAAGGGGAGAAACTGGTGCTTGTGAAAATTTAATATGTCCACTTTAAAGAAGAGGGGGCAAACTGTCACTTTTAGTCAAGGAAAACAAGTGTTCATTGTCCGATTTAAAACAGCAGGGCCATTATCGAGTGGGTAAGTTGTCCCTGTCTCTGTAGATGTTTAGGCGCCTGTCTTTATAATGTCCCCGGCCATTTGAATTTAAGATGTGATGCAAGTTAACAGCTCTAACATTTGTGGACTAGATTTAAAACTGGGTGCAGGTCCACTATTTCACATGCTCTGCTGTGTGTGACGAGCAGTAGAACTTCTTGTGTGTTATAAAGTTTGAGAGATTGTTGAACTGGATGTCACATGGACGGCAGTACTTCACGTTACTTGCGGTAGAAATGGACCCATTCAACACTCTTTTGAAGCTTGTCGAGACTTCCTCAGTGTTTAAAGATGGCACCAGCATTGTGCTTTCCATACAGTTGACAGGACTATTTGCATGGCTGTCCAGTGTAGGGGAAGCATGTTGTTTATTTCCAGAATCTTCCATCTTGTCTTCAAGGTCAGGGTTGTCCTTTAAGGATAAAGACTTCTCAGGGTCATCAGTGCTAAGATGGCTTCCATCAGGCATCGGCTGGTCTTTTTCCCCCTCACAGCCCTCGTTTGGACTCTGTCTCCATTCGCTTTGTGAGACCAGCATCCCTGTAGCGTAAGGCCAAATTTGCTCATCGGGTCTCATTTTTTTAGCAGGACTTGAGTAACCACCAGAGGGCTGAAACAAACTCCTCACATCATCTTTTATGGGGATTGGTTGTTCTTCGTTAGAAACTTGGATGTCAGAAGTTGCATTTGTGTGCTCAGTCTTTCCATGTGGAGCTGGGAGCTCAAAGAGTGCGCTCTCTAAAAGGGTGCTAGTATTTCTAGAAGCTTCCTTTTTGATGCTTTTGTTCTCAGCAGAAGTGTTCTGCAATAGAGTACCTGGGCAGAAGTTCTGTTTGTGCTTGAGATAGTCCTCAACCTTGTTGAAGCTTATCTTGCACACAACACACTCATGATAATCCATAAGTCCTTTAGAGGAAACTGAAGTTTTGCCAAACTGTGGCATGCATTTTTTACTGAGATCTATAGGTGCATCGCCTTCTTCCTTAGGGATTGTATTACATTTTGACACAAGAGCTGATTTTGAAACTGTCAGTGAAGCCTCTGGATATTTGGGTACTAACCCCTGGATCATGTTGTATCTCTGATGGTCCCTGAAGGTATCCAGAGTGTCCTTTGACATATATGGACCTCCTATAGTGGGCAAACCAAGAAATGATGGCATACCCATAGGAGGCATTTGTTCTTGTTCAGGAGTGGCCAGCTCATATGCCTTTCTTCTTTTACGGGGACGTACTGCCTTCTGATTGGCTGCTCCTTTATTGTTTGCGCGTTTCACTTGAGGATCATGCCGAGTGGCACAGTAATACTGCTTGTGCACCATGTAGGTCTCATGTCGACTAAAGGTGATCTTGCAGGCGTCGCATGTTGTGTGGTTGGGGTCAGTTTCAGTGGGTGGCATTTTCTGGCTTTGTAAATCCAGCTGTGTACCATTCGGTCTCTCCTGTGCACCAGATGGAGTTGACGCTTTTTTAACTGGCACCGACAGTTCATCTGTCACTTTTCCACCTGCGATGGGATTGCAAGGATTAGGCTCATGCCCTTTCACTTCAGAGGAATGGCCGGCATTTAGCATAACAGCTAAACTAGCTCCGATTTTTGGGCTTACAGTGCCTGCTGGTTTATCCAGGAGTCCAGGGAAGTCATGTGGCTTGTGTGTGTTTTCCCAGCGACTGTTGCAGTAGTGCTTCTTGTGTACCAAATAATTATCAAGGTTATTGAATGTGATATTGCATTCAAAGCATGTTGCTCCTTTTGGCACAAGTGTACTGTACATGACTGGAGGGTAAGAATTTCCCCCGTGACGTAACCGACGATGGACCAACTCCGACATTTTGGCCAGTATCTCAGAGGCTTGTGGGCCCACCGTAATATCCTGTGAGAACGGGACATGTGGTATGAAGGGGGGTAAGGGAAATGCAGGAGGCAGGTGGTGTTGAATGGGTGAAGAGGCTAAACGGGGACTGGAAGGTTCTGATTTCACTCTGGAGTATGAAACACTTGCCTTGTTTCCTGAGTTTCCCTCACTCTTAGTAGATGTCTGGCTATTTTCCGTGCTTTCCAGCTCTGACATTTGACTTATATCACGATGTATTGTGCTTTCGTTAAGGTCTTTCATGTTTGCATTAGCTCTGACTTGTTGAGGACTGCCTGCAATGCTGCTAGGAGAGTGATCAGCTTTGTCTTCTTTGAGTTTGTTAACCGCACAGCTATGTCCATGTAGCTCCTGGTGTTTGACCAGTTCTCTGGGGGTTTGGAATGTAAAATGGCAGTGACCACATCTCAGGCCGGTTTGGGACAGATGGGAGAGAATGTGGTGCTGGAGTACCATAAGGGTTTCAGCAGTGTAGTCACAAATTGTGCATTTCAAGCTGCTTCCAGTAGTTATCTCATCTGACCTGAGACCTTGATAAACAAAAAGAAAACAAAAATGGTGTTAATGAGCAACACTACAATGCAAAGTTGAGTGTAACCAAGGCATACAGTTTGAAACATTTCCTTATCATCTATATTAGGGGTGCCCAATCCTGCTTCTGGAGGAGCAACATCTTGCAGATTTTATTTCCAACCAGCTCCAAATTGTTTCTAGTGAGTCTGAAAACCTTGTTGAGCTGGTATAGGATGGTTTAATTAAGATTGGAGCTAAACTCTGCAAGACCCTGGCCCTTCAGGAACAAGTTTGGACAACCCTGCACTATATCCATAAATGCCTGTGCACTTTTCTACGGAACTACCAAAAACATCTTAAACTAGCCTAAACTTATTGGTCTCGCAGCCTGACCATGTGACACTGAATCTCATCTAAAACCATCAATCAGACCAGGGGCATCCAATCCTGTTCCTACCCAATGTCCTGCAGTGTCTCCAAACTCCAAACAGCTCCAACAAACTAGTTTGGAAGTTTTTAGTGGGTCTGAAGTCCTTGATTAGCTGATTGGAGCCAAACTGTACAGAAAAATGGAACTCCAGAAACAGGTCTGGACACCCCTAAAGCCCAAAGTGTGCTTCATCTATCCACATTCCACACTTCGTCCATGTGATGCAATTTTAATCATAAGAAGTGTTCGGGGATTGTCTGTGCATAACAGCGCATGCATGAGATGAATGTTGAGAGTTGGTACTGCACATGTGTTGAACTTGTCCATGCATGCTCATGGACAAGTTCTGAAAGCTGTGTGTGTGGCTGCGAACGAGATGGAACAAAACACAGAAAGTGAAGTATTCCTGACTAGACCAGGCACAGGCAACACTGGTCCTGGAGTCCCACGGTCCTGCAGAGTTTAGCTCCAATCCTAATAAAACACACCTGAACAAGCTTACCAAGGTCTTTAGGATTACTAAGGCTACGTGCAGGTGAGGTTTTTCTTCAGGGTTGAAGTTAAACTGCAGGATAGCTGCACTCCATGGCTGATGTTGCTTATCCCTTAACTAGACCAACCTGACCAGACCAGTTAAACAAGTGTGTCTTTCCTATTCGTGACTGGTCAAATAGTTATCTGAAAAATAATGTCTTCTTGGTCTACTCACTGTTATGTGTGGATAAGTGCATTTCCAAGGCATGCGAGCCTGCAAAGCTCATATTGCATTGGGGGTATGTGCAATTGCGGAGCATTTGATGGCTGTTATTGGCGTTTTTCTCTGCCACCATCTCAGGGTCCTTTTGTCGCCCACTGCAGTAATACATAAGGTGGGCCTGGAGGTTTCTTTCACTCCGAAACCAGATGCCACAAGCCTTGCAGGGGAAGATGTCTTCTACAAAGACAGAAATAGACACAAGCATATCCATATTGTATTATCTAAAGCTTGTGAAAAAACAGTATCTAAAATTGTATGGTGGGGTCAAGAAATCTGAGACCACTAGAAAACTACTTCTATTTAACTTTTTTGTCATTTAATACAAAATTAATCAGTGACCTTGAAATAGTGCAGAATCTTAAATATTTCTTATTTGGTTTATAATATTTTTTATTTATTTTTTTTTTTTTAAAGTAAAAAAAATCCTACATATTTAATGCTTTTCACCAATTCAAAACAGAAAGCATTATTCAAATAATATAACAAATACTATAAATTAAATTCTGATAATATAAGGCTCAACAGCACATCAGTCCGGATGCTGGAATACAATATATCTGTAATTTTGAGCATGCAGTAAAGGGATGAACCAGATAACTCAACCCTATAGACCTCATCAAAGCAAATGCTCTGTTGTGTGCATCAAATTCTTGTTAACTATGATTAGAGAATGGAAGAGGGTAAATATCTAATTCTTGCAAAATTGAAGGTCAGCCTCGACCCTTGGTAATTCTCTTATCCATGGCAAACATGCACATCAGAGCTGTGATGACTCTTTGACATGGATTTCCATTTTTAACCAAGCACATTAATCAGTCTGTCCACTGTGGCAGAGGCCTGATAATGTAGCACTCACTGTTGATGATAGCGCCGGGCAGTATGGACGCCATGGCTGCTTGCTGAGGAAGGAGTTGGATGCCATCCAGCTGTCGGGCCGGGTACATCCCTTGACCGTAGGGAGTTTGGGCTGGTGTTTGAAGATGTGAGTGCAAATCCACCACACAAGCTGCAAGTTCGTCTCCTTCCATGATGTTTTTAGTTGTGGAACACCACACATGTCCTCCTGTGAGAAAAAGCAAAGTTTGTATTTAATAATACTGTGCATGCAGTTTTTACGAGAGGCTGATGCACAGGTCTACAGAGAGTCCAAACAAAGCGTTCTGATGAGAGGGGGTTAAAAATGTACATATATCTGAGTACTTGATTCTGATTGACTGGCAAGTACGCATTAAAAAATTTTAATGCACAATTTTAAAGTTAAAACTAGAATCTGATACTATAACGAAGTAATGAAAGTCATTTTCCAATAAAGATTATCCTTGACAATGAACCCATGAAACATGCCTTGTAGTGAAATATATTAGGATTATAAGAATTAGACTACATATTTTGCTTAACATGAATAATAACTGGTGCTTTCTACAACATTCACTCAGAGAACAATTTTTTGTTGCAAATATTTTTCTTCCTCTCCTGGCATTGTAGTATCAATACAAGACCTCACAAAGTTGTTTTTCAGAAACAGCAGTAAGCTTCCACGTTTATCTATATTCAACAAAATACACAGAAATCAGCATAGTGTAAATAGAAACATAATACTTTTTTGAATCCGCATAGGCTGCAGCACGCTGTCCTACACACGAATGCACTGCTTTGAAGCCGCAACAAACAAGTGAGGGACAAGTGTATTACCGAAGACGCTGCCGCTAAAGAGAATGGACATCTCGGATAAAAGTACAGCATTATCAAATTGAAGGGCTGCGGATGAAACATTCCACTGGAGTCCGCAGAACAAACTCATTAGCCAGTTAAAAAGAAGAGGAGTGCTTTGTGACTGAGATAACATTTATCTGTCTAAATGACGGACTTTCTGTCTGCGCGTCATCTTCCATTGAGGGGATTAAAGTTTTAAATATGACTATTTACAAAAGTCTGGAACGCAAGATAACAAGAAGAGACATGATATGCCAGCACTAAATGCTAGAATTAGGACGTGGACTAATTGGGGAGTTGGACAATGAGGATGAAGTACACTCAATGCTACCTTTCAAAGATGCGTGAGCGCTCTCTGACAGCATGTCGAAGGAGAAAAAGCGACCTGTGACGCGCTGTCATGCCTCCCGCGGAGGAATGCTAATTGCATGTGCTTGGACGGGACTTTTTGGTATTGTGGGTCTGACATGAGAAACGGATGTCCATTCAATAAACAAGATGTTTAAATGCAATTGTGTTTTTTGCATCAGTAGCTACCCAGTACAAAGTTATTTATAATATCCCACTCAACAATAGTATGCAATTTGAAAACTGGTTGTTTTAATAACTGATGTTTCTGATATTTTGTAGATCCTTCATGGTGCATATTTATAGGACATATACATTGCATACGTATAATATATAACATTTGCAATAAGCCTCAAACAAAGCTAAAGCTAAATAAAAGTGTCCTTTAGCCTCTGCCCAGCCTGTTCTTGTGTCTCTGCTATTTTAGTTCTGGCAGTGAAACAGAGCAATCTGTCTGGCCAGCGTTTATTTTGGCACGGCACACTGTAGTGAAGACAATGAGAGGTTTAAATGCATGTGCGTGTGCGTCTTTCCTCCCTCCCTGTTTTATCCTTGAATTCAAGCAAATATTTGGATCTGCCGATAAGTTTCTTGCTCATCAAAGCTGGGAAGGAAATCAGAAAGCTTTATAGTGTTTGAGCGTGCAACATGACTTAAAAAATAACGTTAATGCTGAAGGGGAACAGCATAGCAATAGCATTTTTGGAGAATTGACTGTACAGTGCTGTATGGACGGACAACTGTGGTCAGGCAAATGTTGCTTTCTGAGGACAGCATAACTATCAAACCTTCACCACAAGGTGGCGATGTATTCACCTTTGAAGGAAGCAAGGTCTTAGGTTCATTCATAAAGGAAATTAGATTGCTGCTCTGTTAAATCTTGATTTTTTTCCCTGTCAGTGCTGTTTTTTAGTTGTACTTTTTATTTCAATATACATATATGCATTAACTCATATATGTATGTGTGTTAAGGAGGAAATATGCTAGCCATTTCAGCCTGAAGAAATATCCTGAATTCAGAATAATTCAGCATCTGTATGATTCAAGTAAGCAATAATAGTTTTTTATGGAAATTTAAAAAAATATGCATTATTGTTTAAAAGATTGCATTCAATGTATGCATGCATTTATCCTTCCTTTCATTTATTTATTCATTCATACATTTTATTTAGAAATAATCAGATCAAATGTGACAATAAAGACACTGAAAATTAAAACATATTCTATTCTATTACATAGTCTATATTCAATTTCAAAGAAATGCTATTCATTTGAACAATATGAATGATGCTATACATCAAAGAATCCAAGGAACAGGATTTCAACATGGAAAATGTTTTTTGAGCATAAATAAATCAACAAAGAAACGCATAAAAATAATAAATGAAGAACTTAATGGCCCCAAAACTTTGAATGAAAAGAAAACCAGCTTCTATAGGTGATTGGTAGATCTGTTCTGCTCATATGTTTCATATCAAACAAGAATATTAATAAATCTTTGCAAAGCAGCTTTACAAAAAATGTTAGATTTAATCAGGTTTTAACTAGTGTTATCAAAAATATAAAATATTTTGTTTACATAATATGTGAGTGTTTACTGTGTATATTTATTATGCGTATAAATACAAACACATGTATATTTAAGACAAATGTATTGATTATATATTAAATATATTTATATATAAGACATAATAATATAAATATATAAATGCATGCACATATATTATGTAAACAGAACCTTTTATTTATTTATTTTTTAAATAAGTTTTAAGATAGTTTTAACATTCTGAATTGCTTTCTTCATGATTCTGGGTTACTTTTAAACCCTATTTTAAATTACAAATATGATTTCATTTTAAAAAATACAATAAATTTTGCCTTCTCTTCCTCTAAAAAGCAACAGCGTGTCGCGTTGTCAGAAAACAATCTACATAATTTGGCTTCTGTGCTAAAACCATCTTTATTAGTTCTTTATTATCTTTATTAACTGTGTTTAATGAGGAATTCCTAAGAAAATGCATTAAAAAGTGTCCTACAAAACCCAGCATAAGAGCATGAGTTCTTGCAAGCGCAGCAGCAGTGTGTGTGAGAGACAGCAGGGAGCTCGCTTTCACTGCTCCCTTCCATAAATCACATCTCTGCCTCGCTGCATCCCAGAGTGCATCAGTCATACGGCTCCGGTCCCCCGGGGGCCGCCCTCATGGAGCTCCTGCATTCCTGGCCAGTGCCCCGGGTATCACCTCTCCACCATCTGCCCCTCAACACCTGCACCCTCATTGATCTCCTGGCCCATGCGCTACATCAAACACACACCGGAGGCTTCCTGTGAGGCACGGCCAGTCATCTGGCTGAGGAGCAGGGTGTGAAGTTATGCCTCTCTCTGTATATTCATGAGGCGGTGCAGTCGCTGTTTATTTTCCCGCAGCACACCACACCCCCGGCTTTCAGGTTCGAATTGAGGAGCGGCAGTAGCTTGACAGGTCGGCCAAAAAAAATTAACCCGCCGTTTTCCAATTACTAAATATGAGCTTTGAGAAATGAATCGTCTTCCTGACAGCTAGCCTACTGGTCCGGCTAAAGCCAATGCTGGCAGAAAGTGAGATTTCACTGGCTGGGTGAACTAAGCTCCTTATGAGTGACAGGTCAAGGCCTGCGTCTGTCCCGCTGTCCTTTTTCCTTTCTTTTATGTCAGTACGACAGATTCAATATGGAATCTGAATGACCTTGAAGAGGTCAATCTTTGACCTGATAGAGATGAATGGGATGTCAGCACTTATCAATTAAGGCCCTCACTTATGGAGAATGCCTTTTTGCTCTTTCTTTAGGGGTAAAAAAGATGTTGGACATTTTGTTGAATAGGTGTTTACACTTTATTTTAAGGACAATTGATCACTATTAACAATTAAGGGTATAACATTTAATTTTGATGGTCCCTTTTGAACAGCAACTTACTCTCATTAAAATATTAGTACACTGTCTGATTCATAGTGCTCCCAACAATAACTTTGCAAGTGCATGTCAACTTAACCCTAACCCTGCAAGTCAGCTAATACTTTAGTGAAAGTTAGTAGATATGTAGGTGCAAAGTTACTTATAGTCAACAGAATGGGACCATAAAGGGGCCATGAATATAAAGTGAAACCCAATTAAGTATGAATAAATTCCTTGCTTATTGATAGTTCGTAGTTATGTTTAGGCATGGCCATGCAGAATATGTGCTTTATAAGTGCTAAGAAACAGTCAATATGCTGTAAAATGCATGCTAATAACTAGTTAACTAGTGCTCTGCATGCTTTCCTCTCAGTAACAAAATAAACACATAAAAAAATGGCAGCGGTGAGAAAGCAGCAGTAAAGAAAGCATCTGATCATAGAGATGTGGGTAAGGTTTGCACAAACTCTGCAGTTAGGCTTTCTGGTCAAGTCGCATCCAAGTGCTATGTTATTAAAGCAGCTAGATTTACAGAATCTGTCAGTGTGTATTTTAATTACAATGTTCACTTCTACTTAAAAAAAAAAAGTAGAAAAAAAAGCTCTCCGTTGTGCTCGTTTTGTTTCTTGTGTCTGACATCAACAGACTGAATAGGAAAAAACATGAACTGGAGAATAATTCCACGTCAATGAAAATGGATCAGTTGTAAATTGAAGGTTTTTACCTGTTTCAATCTCCCAAAACTGTGTAAATGCAGTTATGGCCAAAGGTTTACATGCACCTTGCAGAATCTACTTTAATCTTTTGACTTTAAATCTTCACATTTAATTCAATGCATGATTTACCATATCTTTGTAATTATCTGTGACATTTACAATTTCAGTTGTTACAAAGTCACTAAATTCCTTTAGTGAGCAACGGTGATGCATTCCACTAATAAAAGCAGGAACTTAATGTGAAGTTGAAGATTTTAACTGCAGCTACACCTCTGAGAAACACTCTCACACACACACGCGTACGCGTGCACACAGATGCACACAAACAAACGTGTCTAAATATGGGACAATTTGTTTGTTGCCGCACCTCAACACCCCTATGGAAGCCCCCTGAGATTGGCATAATGAAAAGCAATGTCTCCCACTTAACACCGGGATCCAGGCGCTCTCTCTGATAGAGGCCGGGGCTGTTTATTAAATGATGGAATTTGGCTGTTTCTTCCGCAGAATGTTATCAGCTGGAGAACAATCGTGCCCATGGTCGCACCCTCACTGGCTCGCCCGGCTGCTCATTAGCCACAGCATATTTAATCCAGAAGTTTCTTATCAAACGTGACACCTGCATCTCCGAATGGCACTTTCCCTGTTCATTGGCATGTATTTGGGTGAGTAGACTCCAAGGTGCTTTATGGAGATTAAGAGAGGAAGAGAGAGAGAGAACGTGAGCGAGAGAGTGAATGAGCGCTTATTTTATCATTTAGCGGGTCTGGACCGTATCCAAGCAGTTTTTGTCTTGTTGTTGTAATTAGAAAGCCTTTAAAGCGATAACAGCTGCTGCTGAATATGAATATGGATAGAACCACATCAATTCTGCCTGAGATAGACCCGCTTCCCATCCTCCCTCCCCCTCGCTTACTGTTTTTCATACTGCGGTGATCTTAATAAAGACGGAGGAAAGTGTAGCTAGCCGCTCGACTCAGTTATTTTAGCATTTCTGATTGAAGTCTTTCTTGACAGTCTCTCTGTGTTACATGTGAAGCATTCAAATCATAGACTCGCTGACAGGCAGCAACTCATTTCCATATCCCAATGTGTAATTAAGCTTTGTGACAGCTCTTTAATAGCTGCGCTCCACGCCGTCGGTGCTATACGTTGCACGGCTGATGTGTTGTTGAATTGAGATGCACATACACTATATGCGTGCTTGAAAAGTACAATATAATAAGAAAACAGATTACACATTAATGTAAGTGTGAACGTGAAGCTTTTTAAACAAATATGCAAACATAAAGGTGAAAAAAAAACACATGTAAATGATAACAAGATAAACAACAAAGGGAAACATAAAGGTGTAAACAATAACGAAATAAGTAAGTAAAAAAAAAAACATCACCAAAATAGGCAAACAAAGGCAAACACAAAAGCAAATCTAAAGGGAAAAGTAAACATATACGTTAAAAGAGGTAAACAAATCCAGGTAAAAGGGAACATTATTATGTAAATATATGTATACGCAAAAATGAACATTTATAAAGTGGTTAAATGAAACGGTATATAAATAAATGAATGTAAATATTAAGGTAAACTTTAATAAACAAATGCTAACCCTAACCCTAATCTTTTATGTAACATAATTTGTGGCTGTGAATTTGTATAGCGTGTGTTTATTCTAATATGTTTTAGTTTTGTGATTTATGTTATATAGCTTGTACAGCACTTTGGTCCTGTGTGTTTAAAAAAGTGCTTAACAAATAAAGTTGGAAAGTTGGAATGGAATGGAATTAATACAAGTAATCTAAAACTAATAAAACCACATATATATATATATATATATATACACTGTATAAATGTAAATATTTACAAATTCAAATGCAGAATAGCAAATGTAACAAAATAGGTAAACAGAGGCAAATCTAAAGGTAAATGTTACTAGAACCAATAAATGTAGAAGTAAACTAATTTAATGGCAAAGGTAAAGTAAACATTAATAAGTAAACAAAGGCAAGATAAAAGGAAAATGTAAAAAGTAAACATAAATGTAAACATTAACAAAATCGGTAAACAAGAGCAAATGTAAAGCAATTGTTTACAAAACTGGTGAAAGTAGGCTATATATAAATGTAAAGGATAACATGTAAACATTACCAAATTAGTTATTTAAATGTAAATGTAAACAAAACAGGTAAACAGGCTAAATCGAAACATAAATATAAAGACAAACAAAGTCTGGTGATGTTGCAAGCTAGATTTTAGATTTCGTTTCCCCCCTCCAAATCTGTGTAATTGTGTTAAATAAGCAGCTGCGCTCCTACACTCATCCATCACCTTCTCTTTCACAGGAATTGTTAGACACACAACAGGGCATTGCCAGGCCTCACTAGGGATTATGGTCGATGACTGACATACCATGCAAATCACTTTGTTATTTCTCCCATGCAGTAGATGGTCACTGAGCTCCCTCTGGGAAGATTTCTTCCTCCCGCTGGTCCTATAGAGCAGCCTATATAGTCAGACCGGTGAGACACTTTGATCTGTGACTGAAAAACAACTGCAGCTTCTATAAAAAAAAAATAAAAAAAAAACATCTCAGAAGGAAATGTTTTACTTTTATCTTGGGGTATTCAGTATTGTGGCTTGGGACCCTCTGCTTTTTTCCAGGTAATGGGATAGAGCAGGAGAGAGGGTGGGAGGGACGGAAGGAGGGAGAGATTGGGAGAAAGGGAGGAGAGATACCCCTCAAGCGAGCGCCTCAGTGGGAAGAGGATTATGTGCTTCTGCTTTTCTACCTTCTAGCAAAACTCCTGATTGGTTTCAGGAAAACTCAATTAAACTTTGTCTCTGTCGACTTCGTCTTCAGTGAGACTGAAACTGACATAACACAGTAACCCTGAACCGAGAGACACATGGTAGATACAAGATTGCTGCATTAGATAATCAAAAACAATAACATGACAGAAGAATTCACCAAAAATGCCTTTAATTAAAATGTCCTTAGGGACTTGTTTGTCTTTTTCTTTTGTGACTGTGATTGTGACTGTGTTGATGCATTGTAAATACATCAAATTATTACACTGAGGACCTTAAAGACAATTTGGAAAACAACTGAAGGAAAATAATAAATTAAATATGCATTCTCTGTTAAAAGGCATTTAAAATATTTTCAAAAAGGTTTTTATATATTTTTAAAAAATGAATTAATATATTTATTTTTAATAAATAGAGGAAACCTATACTTACTTACTTATTTCCTGCTTCTGCTGAAAAAAAAAACCCAACTGAATTCAAGTTATGTAATTATAATTGTGAGGGTGTATGGGTGCCAGAATGTGGTTTGTATGTGTGTACAGAGTGTGTGTGTGTGGTGTTTTTTAATACACTGCACAAATATGCTGCAAAATTAAAATTGGTGCTAATCATTGACATATCCAAAACTGTAATAATCCCAAAAAAACCTGAATTTGCATTAGCATTTATTATATGGAAAACGATTGATTGAAAACAAATGTGCTATTATATTAACAAACTGACTTTTAAAGGTTTAAATTCCTGAAAATGAGTTCATTTTGATAGTTTTGACCAGGATCGATAACCTGATATCAAGGAAAGCAGAAAAAAATATTGTGATGTTTTATGACTGTTTTGCCAAGTACTTCTGTGAAACTTAACTTGATGGGAATTTATTAAATCAAAAGTTCAGAAAGTTCTCATACTGCTTAAACCTGCAGGCTTTCTATGAAACATAAAAGGTAAAAATAGAATTTAAAGAATCGTTTAAATCTGTCAAGCTCCACAAAAGAACAAAAAATAAAATAATTAAAAATCACAGATTTAATCACAGTCATTTCTGCTTTCTCACATTACACAAATGTTGTTCTGTTCCTCATCTGAAGCTGTTGCGTATAAAACTAGAAGTCCTGGAATATATTGTACAGAGTATCTTTTTTAAAAAAAGCATCTAAAGACAGAAATGTGATGTAAATTGATTTTACACTAATAACTAATTCAGTAAACATGAATAGATGTTAAAATTTAAACTGTAAGGTTAACTGAATCATCATTTTAGGTGGACCAGTTTTCTAGGTGAAGGAACTTCAAATTCTCATAATAAACATATACTGAAGCAGCATTATAAATGTTCCTCATGACTTTCTGGCTACTATCACAGGAAACTACAAGTGATAAGCCAACGACCATCACTTCCTCTTGCTATGGTGTGCCAGGACTTTTTTTCTTTCTGCTGACCCCAGATTCACCTTAACGGAGCTGCTCCTTCCCATCACAGACAGCCATAAGCCTGTCAGATATCAGTCCATCAAGAAATGAGACAGAGGGGGAGAGAGAGAGACAGCCAGCATGAAATATGAAGGGAGGACAGCGAAAATCAGAGGGAGGGAGGGAGGGAGGGGGGGTTGATAAATCAAAAGATGAGGTCTACATCGTCTAATGACCAGAATAAACCTCTTTCCTGTTCAGTGGCAGAGCTCAGAGTCTCTGCAGTCCTTAAGCCGTGTCCCTCCTGATCCAGACATCCACTGCCATCAAACCAGGATTTATGACGCATCACAACCCCATGACAACATCCAGCAGCTTCATAATCTCATATTTTTTCTGCCCGTGCCTGACATTTTCAGCCTCGACATTCACTCAAGATAAGCCAAAAGCCCTCTGACAGGATAGAGAGCACATATAAAACACACGCTTAAGACTTTTACTGCCCCCTTCGCCGGAACTCATCAGTTCATGAGCCGTGTGCCGAATGCAATCGACGCAACGTTTCATATCAGACAACTCAACAACCCATATGCTGTTATAGAAAACACCAGACCAGAACCACTATAGACTCTCAAGGGACTTGCTCACCCAAAATAAGGGGTTTTCTAACGGTCCAACCACTGTGACACCACAGCTGTTGTGTTTACAACTTGACAATGATTGCTTATCATTATATCATTACTATTGTAGTAAACTTCTTGGACTGAATGAATGGTGTGTAATTGAAAGGACATTAACTTAAATGGACAGTTCACCCAAAAATGACATTTCTGTTTTTAATTCATGACATTCCAAACCTGTAAGACCTTCGTTGATCTTAATTTTTTAACCCGAAAGCTTTCTGGCTCTGCATAGACAACAATGTAACTGACACGTTCAAGGCCCAGAAAGGTAGTGAAGACATTATTAAAATAGTCTGCGTGACATCAGTGGTTCAACAGTCCTAACTACCCAAGATGTCCTAACTACCATTCCGGGCCTTGAACGTGTCAGTTACATTGTTGTCTATGCAAAGCCAGAAAGCTCTTGGATTTCATCAAAAATATATTAATGTGTGCTCTGACGATGAACAGTGGTCTTACAGGTGTGGAACAACATGAGGGTGAGTAATAATAACAGCTTATTTGGACTCTCACTCACTGAAGCTAAGCAAGGCTGAGCCTGGTCAGTACCTGGATGGGAGACCTTCTGGGAAAACTAGGTTGCTGTTGGTAGAGGTGTTAGAGAGGCCAGCAGGAGGTGCTCACCCTGAGGTCTGTGTGAGTCCTAACATCCCAGTATAGTGACAGGGACACTATACTGTCTTTTGGATGAAAGTTAAATTGAAGTCCTGACTCTATGTGCTCATTAAAAATCCCAAGACGCTCATTGTAAAGAGTAGGGGTGTAACCCTGGTGTCCTGGCCAAATTCCCACAGCTTGATCAGCTCAATCTCTCTCTTCTCTGCACCTGTAGCTGCTGTGTGGTGAGTGGACTGGCGCCATTGTCCTGTGGCTGCTGTCGCATCATCCGAGTGGATGCTACACATTGGTGGTGGTTGAGGAGAGACCCTCTCACGTGATAAGTAAAGGTAAACTTTTGGCAATACACAATAAAGTGCGTCATTCATTCTGTCTTCAGTTAACAAAACTAAATACACATTATTTGTATATCATCTAGTACGGTCAAACAATTAATCACAATTAATTGAATCCAAAATAAAAGTGTTTTTGGCTTTTAATTGCATAATAGGTGTGTGTGCTGTATATTTATTATGTATATATAAATTCACACCCACAGTATATATTTATAAAATAATTACATATACACATATACATATATTTATATATTATATCAAATATAAATGTAATATATAAACAACATGTGTTAATATTGACATAATAAATATTCACAGTACACGCACAAATATTATGCAAATTCTGGTCTCTGTTGTTAATTTTAGCCTTTTAATATTATTTCACAAGTTCGCTCTTACATCTAATCAAGCAAACGTATTTCAATGACATAAAAATTGCATGACTGAAGCCACGCAAAACTTTGGACCTGTATTCGATTTAGGACCCCATATGATAGTGGCCTGGGCCTGATTTGAAAAAAAAAAAATCTGATTTGTGCTGTTCAGACTGTCATAAGAAAATCAGATATGGATCACATTTGGGCAAAGCCAGATTTGGGCCACTTCAGCCTGCAGTGTGAACCTTAGCCTAAGGTTCCATCTTGCCCACTGATCTATATTCATCTTTATATAGATCAGTGAATTTGTAATTATGATGACATCTAGTGACATTTAGCTACTTTCAATTAAAAAGGGCAACACTAACACACACACACACAGAACAGAACAGAAACAATTTCAAATCAGAATCTAATCAAACCTATGAATAAGAATTCAATTGAGCAAGCAAGTAAATTGTGAAAACTAACATAGTGCTATGATATTTCATCACCTAATCCAGAATATGTGACCCTGGATCACAAAATCAGTCATAAGGGTATACTTTATACATCATCTAAAAACTGAATAAATAAGCTTTTCATTGATGTATGGAATTTATTAGGATAGGGCAATATTTGGCTGAGATACATCATTTGAAAATCTGGAACAAGAGGGTGCCAAAAAAAAAAAGTAGAAAATCGTCTTTTATTCTGTCCAAATGAAGTTCTTAGCAGTGCATATTATTAATAAAAAAATACATTTTTTATATGTTTACAGTAGAAAATGTACAAAATATCTTGATGGAACTCTATCTTTATTTAATATCTTTTTTACATAAAAGAAAAAACGATACATACAGTATATTGTTGGCTATTGCTACAAATATACCCGTGCTACTTCTGACTGGTTTTGTGCTCCAGGGTCACACATATGTGAATACATTCTATACTCCGCACACAGTATAAAGCCTCACTCAAATAAGCTAACTCTGCAATCAGCTTGAGTACAGTAAGCCGAGAGTTTGTGAGATATCCTGCAGCCCCGACCTAATCGATCTCGACCCCTTTCAGTTCCGTAATAACTTCTCCGTTGAAAGCCCTTCAGTTCATCAGCGTTGTCTTTTAATTAAACGCAATCGCTGGTGCTGGCGGAGCGGAGCCTCCTCCGGGGGGCGGTGCTGTTTGAATACACTGATAATAGAATTTGACATTGCTAGAGATGTTCAACCATTATTCTATTTCTCTGTGTTCTCAGATAAGTGCGATAAAGGCCTTTAAGTCTTTCATTTCCTCAAGTCTTTTTTTCAGAATGGAGAAGGGATTGTTCTCTGTTGAACTTACACATGTACTGTAAGTAGATTAATCAATTAAGCCCCTGCAGATAATAAAAAACTGGAGCACTTTAGCGGAAATATCACTTTTAGTCAAGGAGAGCGAGTGCCAGCAACAAAGAGTTATCTTTCTGCTCTTTAAACATTGAGCATTTGTTCGTGGAATGGTAAGTTATTACCGCTCACTTTTTCTTCTTATGGGTAAAAACGGGGCCATGGCTTTATCTTGGAAAAGGGCACGTGGTTTTTTTTAGATTCACTGTACATGTTTAAGACCCCATGAAATCGAAATTAAGAGTTGAGCTGTAGCCTTCAGTCCATGTGTGCTAAAGCTTCGAGGACATCTGAATATGACAGTGCAGGAGGTTTTAAACTTTTTGATGCCACAGACCTTCAAATATGATAATGAGGAACACCCTTCCAAAAATAAAACACAGATATATGTACTGTTGTATATATATATATATATATATATATATATAAGATTTGTAAGATTTCTATTAGGCTCACTGTTTCATATTTGAATACGTTTTAAAATGTGTGTGTTTGTTTAAGTAAGTGGATGAGTGTATATATATTTTTTTTTATGTATGGACTTTTTTTGTTTGTTTGTTGTTTTTTTGTTGTTGTTGTTGTTTTTTGAAGCATTGACATTTTTGATCAGGATATTTGATCAATATAGAAAGTTCAACAGAACAGAATTATATGAAACAGTAAATAATTTACATTACAAACCAACTGTCCTTGATGCATAAAGGTACACTTATTTTTAATCTTACTAACGCCAAACATTTGAAAAGCAGTGCATTTTCATGTATAATTACTTTTAGTAATATAGAATAATAATTTCATTTTGAGCTGTATTTTTTCATCATATATATTTTTCATCATACAATAAAATAGTTTAATAAAATAGATATTTAAATCATGATTTTCAACCAGTCGTGAGAAAGCTAATTGAAACAATGATAAATCTCTGTACATTTTAATTATACATATTTCTTTAAAAATGACATTTAACCTTAATGTAAAAAAGTATACATTAATAAAATTTTATTTAAAAATGATCATTAACATTTAACCTTAATGTAAAAAATATTAATTTAATTTTATTAAATTATATTTTATTTAAAAATTGACATTAACATTTAACCTTAATTGTAAAAAGTAAAAGAATATGTTTTTTTTTTAATTTAATTGTTCAATTTTATTTAAACATTAATATTTAACCTTAATGTAAAAAAAATATTAATTTAATTAAATTGTATAAATAAAATCCAATAACACATTCCGCTACCTTGTTTCCTATTACATGAATCAGTAAATCAAAAACACAATTTCAGTCAATAAAAAGGGTCTTGATCCAATAAACACTGACACTCTAAATGACCCACAACACACTAACAAAATCATGCATTTAAACATTTCTTCAGTGGTGTTCAGTTGTTTCACAGGGTCTTTAACAGCCCGTTCAGCGGTGCACTTTCTCAAGCACAGAAAACATCTGTCAGCCTAAAAAGAATAACCTCTCACCTTTGCTGTACACGGCGCAGTTGCTCTTTCCGTCCTCCGCACTGACCCACATCATGTCCATCAGCCAGCGAGGACCTCCGTTCAGCCCTAGCGAAACCTGCCACACAAAACACACACCTCAGTTTCGTCCAGATTATCTGATCCACCACAGCCTCTGACCCAAAACTTGCCATTATTTTGTGTGAAAAATGCATCAGAGGGTATGCATTAGACAAGCTATCCAGTGTCAAGTGAGCTTGTTTAAACAACTTGAGCCATGAATTTGTCTATATCTCTAAGTGTGTGTATGTGTGTGTGTGTGTGTGTGTGTGAGGAGAGGGGCAAGCGGGCCACACCCCGTCCCGTTCACCATCTGAATGGCTGCATTGTTAGAGAGCCTCTGAATGTTTCACCTGATCCGATCTCATCCTCTGGGAGCTCTGGGATCCAGAAGAAGCGGATGCTGAGCACTGATCTTTAGACACATTGTGCCCTCTATCACAGCATCACAGGCTCCTCACACCCACACACGGGGAATTTAAAGAGCTGGCACAGCTTTCAAAAGGATTTGATTTCATAACTGAAAACGGAATGACTGAATTAAATAGATATTTCTGGAGAAAAAAAAGCGTGCTCTCACAATTGTGTGACATCCGTAATGTTGCAAAATATGCCCTTGTGAAAAAGAAGAGCACTTGATTGTACTCAATGTGCACTTGTGGTGTGCTTCAGTATATTTATAAAAAAAATAATAAAAACTGTGCTTAACAAATACAATATTAATGAAAACCAGTTTGAAATGATTCGAGCTTTGTGACATGGTGCATTATCCTGCTGGAAGTAGCCATCGGAGGATGGGTACATGGTGGTTATAAAGGGATGGACATGGTCAGAAACAATGCTCAGGTAGCCCGTGGCATTTAAACTATGCCCAATTGGCACTAAGGGGCTTAAAGTGTGCCATGAAAACATCCCCCACACCATTACACCACCAGCAGCAGCCTGCACAGGGGTAACAAGGCATGATGGATCCGTGTTCTCATTCTGTTTATGCCAGATTCTGACTCTAACATTTGAATGTCTCAACATAAATCAAGACTCATCAGACCAGGCAACATTTTTCCAGTCTTCAACTGTCCAATTTTGGTGAGCTTGTGCAAATTGTAGCCTCT
>JAUCMS010000038.1:2975493-2990932 GCA_032357445.1 Enteromius radiatus
CATGTGATTGGTTGATTAGATAATTGCATTAATGAGAAATTGAACAGGTGTTCCTAATAATCCTTTAGGTGAGTGTTATAAATGTTTGTAAGTACATTCAGCAGCTACACATATTTCATTATGAAATTACATATCAAATGAGTCAAAAATACTGTAAATGTCAGCTAACTGCAATTAACAGAAATGTAAACTTTAATACATTAAACTAAATTAATTTAACCTATAATATAATACATTTAATTTAAATACTTGCATTAAACATTATATATACTTTATTATTTTAAGCAATATTGTTTCTATAATAAGTAGATAAAAGTATGCTGTATCGCTCTGTTTCTAAGAGGTCATAAAAACACAGTCATGTCAGGCCGGTCTGGGATTGACCAGTCCACAGGAAGGTGATACGATTCAGCAGAAATGCAGATTTGGCCCGAGAGAGCCTGCAGAGATAACCCTCTCAGAATCTGTAGAGCACAGGGATATGAAGAGATGATACTGTTCTAGAGCCGGACCTGTCCCTGCAGGTATAGCACAGATCATATCCACTTCACCACAGGACTGGGATCATTTCATCTCAAATTACTAAATTGATGACGTGGGGTTCTGCATGGGGTTCATGCACATAAACGCAGACATTATGCCAAACTACATCAAAATAAATCTTCACTGGAAAAATAATATTCAGAAACTGCTCATAATTTTTGTGTCTTAATAATTCTGAGCAGTGTTTAAAAAATGTTGAGATCTCTTCTGAAATTCTAAAGAAGATCCTTACTTCCTTCCTTTCTTTCCTTCCTTCTTTACTTCCCTCCTTCCTTCCTGACTTAATTTCCTTCCTTTTGTCCTTCTATCCTGACTTAATTTCCTTCCTTCCTTTATTACTTCCCTCCTTTCTGACTTCATTTCCTTCCTTCCTTCCTAACTTCCTTTCCTTCCTTCCTTCCTTCCTTCCTTCCTTCCTTCAAGGAAGTCAGGGACTTCATTTCCTTTCTTCCTGACTTATTTTCCATCCTTCCTGCCTTCCTTAGCTTCCTTCCTTCCTGAATTTCTTCTGTCCATCTTTACTTCCTTCCTTCTTTCTTTACTTCCCTCCTTCCTAACCTTCATTCCTTCCTTCCTTTCTTCTTTATATCCTGACTTCATTCCTTTTTTTTCTGACTTCCTTTCTTCCTTTCTTCCCTTCTTTCTTAATTCTTCACTTCCCTCCTGACTTCCTTTCCTTAATTCCAGACAAAAGTGATGGTGAAAGTGAAATTAAGCTTTACTATGTACTTTATAAATGTTTTCTTAATCTTTTTGTGATTAATTTGGGTTGAAGAACAAGTTATAAACAAATCTGGTACCACTTAAAATTGTAACCACATTTATATTATTTGTACCACAATTTATACAAGAATGCATAATACAATTTTTTTTCACTTTTTTTTTTTTTCTACTGATGCAACAAAGTCCACACGTTTAGATAAATACTATTGTTATTAATATAATGCAGCTCTCTGGAATACTTGAATCTGGTTAACATGTCTGGAAACATTGTGCATACTTGGTTCACCTTCCACGTGCGAACCGTGTACTCACTTACATTATGTCTGGTGTCTGTTTTTAAAGCCTCACCTTCAAAACGGAGAGTCAGAAAGAGAGAGAGGTTTGCGTGGATCTGACTGTGTGGGAATACTTCATGAAAAAGACAGAGTCTACACAGCACTCCACTCTCCTTGAGTCATTTCTTTCTCTTTCTGCCTGTCTCTCTCTCGCTCTCTCTCCACTGAATCCTCTTTCTCCTTATCAGGCCAGCACAGGCCTCCATCGGCCTCTCCCCGCTCTGACAGGAGCAACAACAATGGGCCTGAGATACCAGTCCGCTTCACAGGGTAAACCTGCCACGGGCACAGATTACCCGTGACACACACACTCGCGCTCGCTCTCGTACACTCCAAAACACAACACCGCCTTCTCCAAGGCTTCCCAACACACAAATGGACACAAAAAGTGTTCAAACGTTTTCACTTCTGTCCCTTGCTCTGCTCTCAATCGGTCTGTCCGGTCTCTATGCCTTACTGTAATGACTCACAATTCAAGACTGAGTACAAAATAAAACATTATGTTGACCTAAATCCCAATAGCACATGCATTATTAAAATTAAAGGTGCTTTGCAATGCCACAGAAGAATGTTTTTGTCTAAATAGTTCCATACAGAACCTTTAATATCTAAAGAATATTTAATTTGATATCTACACATTTCAGTTTGATATCTGAAGAATATATTTAATTTCTGTTTCACAAAAGCTTCTTTGTGGCGAAAGAAGGTTCTTCAAAATATAAGAGATGGTTCTTTAAAGGAAAACTTATTCGTGGAACTAAAATGGTTCTTGTGTGGCATCGCTATGAAGAGCCTTTTTAGCACCTTTATTCACTTGTAACAAATAGGTGAACCCACCTTGTCACTTCCTCCTGTTGCCGCCTCAATCTTCCCAGGGAAAGGTCCCCATGTGGTACCCAGCAGAAGTGCCTGACAAGAACAAATCCTTCTCTCTCCTTCTTCACCAACCATTTTCAGCTCCCCTTAGAAGACAAAAGATTAAAGTTATGACACAAACAGAAGCTCAGTATATTTCAAATTAGTTTTTGATGTTGTTCTAAATAAATAAGTAAATAAAAATTTATTAAGTTAAGTTTTTATCCAAGTATAATACAGCAGAAACTTTTGGAATCTGTTCGATTTTTTGAGAAGAGTTTCTTCGGTTGTCCGAGGCTGCATTTGTTTGATAAAAATGAATACAGTAATATTTTGAAATATTACTACAATTTAAAATAAATGTTTTCTATATGAATATATTGTAAAATGTAATTGATTCCTGTGATCAAAGCTGAATTTTCAACATTACTTCAGTCTTTAGTGCTACATGATCCATTTATAGGATTCAGGATTTGAATTTGATGGAATAGGAAGTTTGACAGCATTTATTTGAAATAAAAAAATATTTAATCATCTCATGTATATATATATATATATATATATATATGGGTAGTTGACATAGTGTGTCCTATGGTGTGACAGGAAAAAATGTAAATAAAATAAAAACAAAAAAACATTGAAGCATTGAAGATAAACCTCTCTCATGCTATTTGTCCAAAAAAAAAAAAATGAAGACACATTTTTTTTAATGTTACTTGTATGTTAATTTCTTTTAAAAACAAAAAATCCACATTTTTGCTGTCACACCACAGGACACTGTACAATTTTAATTTGTCAAATATATATGGGTAAAAAAATGATTCTTAATTTTGCTATAATTGTTTTATTATTTTAGTTAGCTGTTCTTTTTGGTTATTTTTTTTTACTCTAGTCAAAATAACTCCAGCTTCAGTTTGATTAAAAGTTTTTTTGATTTAAAAAAACAACAACAACATTATTTCTGAAAAATTCAGTTATGTGTTTTTGCAAATGACCCCATCTATATATATATATACACACACACACACACACACATTGTACATTCTTTCAAATTGTGTATTATATTGTATACATTGTATGTACATTTGAGTTGCAGGGAAACCCACCTGGGTTGACCTGGGGTTTAGTGCCTTCCTCAAGGGCACAATGCTGAAAGTTCATGGGGTTTAAACCTACATCTACACAGTCACCAGCTGAGATCTTCAACCAAAACACCACAGCCCTTCATGAGCATTCTAAGCCCTGGTGTGAGTGTGTCCCTCCATTAGCAATCATACACCCATCCGTCGGACCCTCTCCCGGGTGACCCTGCCTGTCTCTTTGATTAGGCTTTCGCTCACTGCTTTGACAGCGCTTCAGATAAGGTGGATTAAGCCTCTTTCTGCTGGAAGTTTTGATGTGAACAGTGCAGAAGCGTGTTAAATTATCCAGTTTCAGGAGGAGATGCGAAATGCCGGCAGATGGATTGATAAATAAAGAGAATCTTGAGGCAGTGCTTTCAGGAGATCAGGGTTAAGCCTTTACACGCATCCCCTCTCTGGATTAATAGATGTCTTCAACCACAGAAGGGCACTAATGTGAGGCATGATTCAGAAATATCTTATATAGAAATATATATTTACTTTGCACACTAGTACTTTACAGAGGGTGCGATATGTTTGCACTTTAGAATAATTTAAGGACATTAAAAATGGGTAAATATGTCTTCGTAATTGGCTATATATATATATATATATATATATATACATAAAAAAAGTTAATAATTTTTTTTATTATTATTTGAGAGCTGCAGTGAAAATTGTTTTTTTTTTCAGCATTATGGTAATTCTATCCATTCACTTTCACTGTATAGAAAAGAGCATGATTAAGTTAAATCTATAAAACAGCTGACCTGATTAAAATGTAAAGCGAAGATGAATGAATTCTGTGAAGTGTCAATACCCCGAATAACATTTAGATCGGTGCACATTGCATCAGATTGCTTTTAAACATGATTTATTTTATTTTATTTTGCAGTGTTGTGCATTACCAGGGCCAAATATTGCTCCTTAATTGAAAAGTAAATTTCTGACTCCAAATCCATGTGACATTCATTACTTTGTGTAACATGAAAAAATAAATTTTGATGAATGATGGTAACCAACCAATTCGGCTCTTTTATAGGATATACAACATGAACAATAGACATTCATTATAATCATCAGGAATGAAATCATGGTCATTATACCAGAAGGCCTGATGGATGATGAGGTGAAGTTTTATCATTTTGATGACAAGAGGCGGAGCAAGTTACTGCATTGTGAAAATTTTTTAAATCTCTGAATTAAAGTGCACAGATCATTCCCAATGACAACAGCAATGTGTACTCAAAAAGGGTTCATTTTGATTTAAAACTAAGAACAAACTTCATTTACAATTCAATCAATGTTCGAGAAAACTCATGTTAAAGGCTATTTCAACATCACACTATGGAAAGGATTTTTCTTTCCAAATATTTTTGTACCGTTCCACTTCAGTGCATCAAATGAACGTTAGGACACTTGCAATGAACTACACTTCATCTCCAAAACGTAGTCACACTCCAAAGCATTTCAGAACGCAGGAGAACTATAATAAACAAAAGTCATTATCAGAAAAATGACTACGGGAACAGCTCCACTGTTCTTCTACGTCAGAGCCAAAGTGAAGTAATCAAAAGCAACGTCTGCCACAGAGAAACCAGCCTTTTCTGCACCTCTCTCCTTCCACACTGTCCCTCTCTTCCATCTCTCTCTCTCTCTCTCAGTGGTCTAATCTGTGAGGGACTTAAAGGGACCTTATCTCCAGGCTCTCCTGCTTCATTTCATGCTTGATTTACTTTAATTTGTCTGATAGGGCAGCAGGATTTGGAGACGGCCCATCTTTGGCTTGGGTGACGAGTGAAAAAAAAAAGCCACTCTGATATTTCTCTGGCACATTGTCGCGGGTTTTTGACTTCTCTCCTCTCTCTCTGCCGTGAGTTCCTGGAGAGAGAGACGGGAGAAGGGCGAGAGAGAATGAGAGAGATCTCAGCGCGGTGCAGCAGGCTGTTTGAGTGTGCTCAGAGTCGAGCAGCCAGAGAAGAAAGGGATTGTGGGAGTGTGGCGTGATTGTGTGATGTAGTCTTTCGCAGGCTGAGATGTCGGAGGCAGAGTGCACTGCGTGGATGAGTGGGGTTCAAATGCACCGACTGACCCGGACACACAACACACATGTTACTCATGTGTTATTGAAAAGTATGCCTCATCTCTGTTTGTGATGTAATGGGTATCGTTTATGAAACGCAAGCAGAACAAACATTTGTGTAAGTTTTGGTATAAATGATGTGGTATAAACACAAGTGTGTGTGTGTGTGTGTGTGTGATGAAAGTGTTGTATAAAATGTGTTAATTTAGTCTTTGTTTAGTAACTTTGTTTAGACAAATTGTAGACTATTGTGTTGTGTAATCCTTATAATTTGGCCAGTATAAAAGTAAATGCATAAATGTGCATGTAAACACTACAATAAGTTTGGGTGGGGTGGTTCAAGATGAAAGTTTAAGATTTAAACTTTGATATTATGGTACAAAAATTCTGTAATTTTTGTAGTAAACAATATACAACACACACAAACATACACACACATATATTTTGATTAATCCATATTATTTGACCAATAGATAAAAGTAAATAGATAAATCACAACATAGCTGTAAATTCAACAATAAATGTAGTTATTATGCAAATAACAGTGACAATTCTGCAATGTTTTGTAACAAAAGTGCACTTAAGATCTCTCCAATGCGCATTAATATCAGACATACTTTAGCCAATTCATTCATCATATTAAACCCCATTCAAAGGTATCTATCTGTCTCTCTTCCCCGTCGAGGCCCTTTAAAAGAGAAGCGCAGAGTTTCGACTTCCTCTCGCGCGCGTTTCGGGTTAAAGCGATTTGCTCTCCGGGCTCTTTTTTTCAGATGGAATAAAACTGAGGAATAAATTCAACTCCCGGCGGTGAAGGGCAGATGGCTTCACACTGACAGTCTCCGTATTTGAAACTCGCAAAATCCACCTCCTCCCCTCCCAAAAACCAGCTCCAAACCAGAGAGCATTGAAATTCCCCTCGCGGCGCTGCGCGGGATTTGCTAAACGGCGGGGTGTGTGTGCGCGCGGCTGATAAACGGAGTGATGATCCAGCAACACGTCTTTATCCTCGCGCTCCGCTTTAATTAACGCCGGCTTGTTTGTTGAAAAGATGATTAATATGCCAGTGAAAATGGCCTAATTGAATACCGCAACAACCCACACAATCAGGGAGGAACACGCTGTTTTGTTTTGTGTAGATTAGCCCTTTTATCAATGTCATTATTTATATTATTATTATTATTACGTGGTATTTTAATTCGGCTGACAGCCCCCCTCCTCCACAGCCCTGCTGCAGGCGTAAGGGGGACATGCGTATCGCCCCGGCAGTGAATGAGACACATTGTGTCCGTCTGAGGAGGGTCAAGAGGAGCACACAAACTTTTGTCACACAGTCACGGATCTATTGGCTCGGGACGGGTTTTGAACCCAATGCTGTCTAACAGGGAGGAACTTTACAGAAAGGTCACATGTAACTTTTAAGTGAGTTATTTATGTTTGTCTGTTTTTAGGTTAGGCTACCTCAGAAAATGAATATCGGTCTGATTTCAGCCAAACAGCCATCTTTCATCATTTTAAAACCTCATTAAAAATGTTGCCACAACTGTAAGAATGTACCATTAATAGTTTAACAAATTATTTATGCAGAAATTAGTTCTGCTTGCATTTCATGAATGTGGTCAAAAAGACTAAAACATAAAGATAATAATAAAGACAATCCAAACAGAAGTAACAACTCATCTTAAACTGATAAACAGATTGTAGGGCGGGGCTTAATTGTAAACAGCTTGTTGATTGGATGGAAGCAGATGTCCAATTGAAGGAGAGGCAGGGTTTAAGATTGAATAAAAGTAACATTTGGTAACACTTTATTGTAACGTACATTTGTTCCACATACACTGCAAAAAATATATATGACTTGTTCTCACAACTTTTTTATTTTGTCAAATTAACATGTTGATATTAATGTTGATTAATATATTAATATATTGATATTTAAGCTAAACCATTTTTTTTTGTACAGAGCACATAAGAAAAATGAACAGTAAAACAATGCTAAAATTATGTAGACAACTTATAATAGTCTATTTTCTTATTTTAACAATCCATGCACTTACTTTTCTTTTAGCTCAGTGTTTTTAATTAGAAATTTATGCTGCCTCTTTTCTGGTGCCTTTGTTACAGTGTAGTTACAAAGGACCAGGTAGTAATAAACAATATGTCTATAATATACTGTTGAGGATTAGTTAGGGTTTAGTTGGTTATGCATCATTTACTATTATTACTACGGTAAGCAAACTGAAAAATGTATTTAGTGTTGGAGTGGAGTCATTGTATCACTTTAGTCTCATGCTACCATGTATAATGTAGACATCTGTGGCTGTACGTCAAACAGTGTGTATTTGAATGTTTATCAGGTGAAATATCTTCATTGTAAGTGCGTTACTATGATTTATGATTGTTTGAGGGACACCAAAAGTTGCTATGTATACTTATAATATAATATATAGTTTGTTATGTATGAACTCAGGCTTGAGAATATCTTCCGAACCAATCTGAAAACAAGGAGGCCAGGGAGATAATGAACTCCCTCAGTCTGACTCGGTTCATTTCCCATGATGCTCTGTCTGAATGTCAGAAGTCTGGAATCGGTCTCTCTCTCTCGGTCGGATGTGAGCGCAGTGGTCAGCCGCTCTCGGCTCTGGTTTACATGTTCTCCGCTGCGTTCCCGCTCCCTGTGTGAAAAGGCTTTAGGGGGCTCAATCAGTGAGACTTTGATGTCGACTGCAGCTGTAATGATTTCATATTGTTCCAGGGATTTCTCTAATCCACTACACTTTCATTAAAATCCCTCGTTCCATCCTGCCTTCTTCTGAGGGGCCTCAGACAGAATCAGCTCCTCGCGTACATCTCTCACTCTTTTTATTTTTTTCTGACAATCATTCCCGTTTCCTCTTCAATATTCATAGGGAAGTTATAACTGCAGATGCTAATTCAATTTGAGATGTTGGAAGTAGTTCCAGGCAATGCTTTAATTCGTAAATGATGAGGTCCAGGAACAAGGACCAGTGAAGGATCCGGCAGGTTATGAGGGTCACGAAACAAAAGAAAAAGATTGTGGTGTGACACAATGAAGCTACCTCACTCACTAAAATTGACAAAATAACTTGCACTTCAAGATCAATCAAGCTAGCTGTGCTTCTGAATCCAAATGGCTGGATAACAACATTCAAAGATTTCTCTAGTGTGCATGCATCCTTTGTTTTGTTGTGTCATGACACTTGCTCGAGCGTGATGTGTGTTAAAACCACGTTCAGAGAATGCATTCAAATAACTAGTATATCTGCCACCACTTTTCAATGATTAAACAAAAACTGCATTGCTGCTTTGTTTTAAATCTTTACAGTGATGTCGCTGTTATTAGCAAATATTATTACACTTTTACACTTTATTTCCCATGAAACATACACTACTATTCAAAAGTTTGAGTCAGTAAGAAACTAATACATTTGTTCAGCAAGGATGCATTAAATTGATCAAAAGTGATGGTAAAGATTTCAATAAATGCTGTTCTTTTGAATTTTCTAATCATCAAAGAACTGCGTTAAATATGAAACAGCACTGTTTTCAACATTGATAATAATAACCATATTTCTTGAGCAGCAAATCAGCATATTAAAATGATTTCTGAAGGATAATGTGACACTGAAGACTGGAGTAATGATGCTGAAAATTCAGCTTTAAACATAGAAAGTAATTAAATTCATATATAAATATATATTACAATAGAAATCAGGTTTTTTTACTATATTTTTTGCAGCCTTGGTGATAATAGAGTTTTTTTAATGGCAGTTTACAGTAAGCACAAGTGGGGGGGTTTTATGAGGCATATTACATCCACAAAATAGTTGTCAGACCCCAGATACAGTATAACCAAAAACACACCAATTCCAGATATTCTGTGTCTATTGTCTTGGCATAGTGAGACTCGAAGTGTTCAGAGAAGACAAAAACATTGTTTCCTGATCAGATAAGAGAACACTGTGCCTCATTATTGTTCGAATGAGTCTGTAACCGAACTAATCATGTTTATTCAGATGACTGGAGGGAGAGAAAGAGAAATCCAGAGATAGAGAGCGCAACAAAGAGCGTGAATAACAGTGTGCTGTGATATCTCATACCATCAAGAGCTGATTACAAAGACCCATGATCAGATATAAAGATAGGAGACAAGTCAGCTCGGTTTGGCACTAGTGACTGTATTGTGTAAATCTAGTGTGAAACGTAAGATAAAGCGCCTCCCAAAATGCCATTATTACGCTATCAGATTTCATGCTTTTAAAGAGGACAAGGCTTACTACAGTACATCATCCAGCTGCACCTTTCAGGCTTACTTTACTTATGCTGTGCAGTTCTGGCATGTAAAAAAGCTGTGTTTTTTTGTTGCATTGTATTACAACTATATTTAGATTTTCAATATAATGCTATATGTAACTTTGCAACTATATAATCTCTTATTAGAGTATTAGTAGACTTGGTCCCACTTTATATTAAGTGTCCATAACACCTATACTTACATAGAAAATAGATGTGTAAGTAGTACTGTATGTAACCACAGAGTAATACACATTGATACATAGTATCTAAAGCTCTAATATTTATGTAGCTACACACATGTGACTGGTGTCCAGAATGTTACACTTTCTATTAAGTGGACAGTTCCTGAGGAGTTACCATGTAAGTACACTGGTATAACTCCAGATCCGACTCCACACACTTTACATATACCTAAACCCACTCATCTCCACCCCCTGGACCAAACTGTTCCAATTACTGTCTGTTACACAAGTACTTAGTGAAGTGGAAAAAGGTGTTGTTACCAATGTCCTGTTACACATTTGTAAGGGCTGTTACATGTGTGTGTTATAGAAATATTACAGCCGTAGATACTGCACTTACACCGTGGTTACATACTACAAATACATTTAGTTACTGTAAGTACACAGGGACACAATATAAAGTGGGAATGTGTAGGGGGTAACACATTATAAATACAGCAAGGTACTTAATCAGATTGCTTGTTTAAGTAACCAGTAAAGAACCACATTACTTTTACATTTACAATTAAATAACTGACTTTTTTTTAAGTAATGCAAGTACTTTGTTTAACGCAAAAGTAATGTCATGCATTACTTTCAATAAAAAATAGCTAAATAATGCAATTAATTACTTTTAATAATTATTGTGATGCATTACTTTTAAATCCATATTTCCCTAAGACTGTTAAGCAAACAGTATATTAGTACTCAAATGATTGCTAGTTGAAATGTATGTATATGCGTGTATATGCTAAGACTGTTGAGATGTGATTGGACGGCTGTCTTACTTGGGCCGTCCCACTCCTCTGCTGTCAATGGGCTTGGTTGGACTCTCTCTTCTTGTCCGTCACTGTCTTGTTGCTCCACCTTTAGACTTCCACCCATTTCACCTGTATGAAGACATCAAAGTTTAATGGTTTTATGGGTACAATAAGGGCTAAACTGTAGCACAGTCAGTAAACCGAACCACGCCAGTCGCAGCATCTGTTCATGTTCTTTCATTTAAAACCCTTATTCCCTGTAATTCCAATGTGCAGTTTCTCATTTTGGATTCTTTCAAGTGTCTGCTGTGGGATTTTATGCTCGTTTCTTTGGAGAGAATGGAAAAGAGACAGAGAGCAAGTCCCTGGACCCACCTTGATCACAGACCGGCTGCCTGCGTTAAGCCCTGTGACGAAACTTATTGGAAATGTTTAATTACAGTGTTGGGAAAGAAATTAAGCTACAAGATGATTCCTTAATTAAGCTGTGATTAAGGATTTTCTGCCTTTGGCTCTGACACCATGGGCAAAGTACTATTTAACACCGTCACAGGCAAGAGAAGTTAACTCCAAGAACAGGCCTATTTACCTCAGATCCTCACACAACTTCACACACACACACACACACACACACACAAGGAATCAGTCCATGTCCTCTGCAGACAGGAAATTCCTTTCTGGCGACTAGAATGGATAAAACCGTATGATCTTAAAACTCAAGATGAATAAAAACAGGGACACAGCCAAGTATTAAACCTTCTTGAAGGGACAAGACAGCCAAAATACCACTTAAAAACTGGTACATGAAACCAGAGGGTTAAATGTGTTCAGATAAATTTTGATGAGGAGAAAAAAAAGAGCAATATATTGAAGTCTATCGATTATAATTACTATATAATTTTGAGAAATTGACATGTTTACTAATTTCAAATAACAAAATTGTAGTTTAAGTAATCCATTACATTAAAGGTTTGTGGTAATATAATCAGACTGCTTTTGGAATACTTTTGGATTACTTTTGACCTAACTTGTTTATTCCATTGATTTAAATAGGATAATCCTGTTTAACATACAGTTGTGCCCTTGCAGAATGTGCAAAATGTTAATAATTGAAACAAATTTTTTAGTACTGTCCTGTATAATCTATTTCACATAACATATAATTACATATACTCAACAAAGACAAAATAACAGCTTAAACCAATGACTTCATTGAACCTAATAGTACATGTCATTTCCTGAATGATCCACAACTGTTTTTATATTTTGTAATAGTTGTTCATGAGTCCCTTGTTGGTCCTGAGCAGTTAAAATGCCTGCTGTTCTTCATAAAAATGCCCCAGGTCCTGCATCCAATCTTTGGTTTTCCAGCATTTGAATGCTTTTCAAAAAGTGACCATGATTTTGAGGTCCATCTTTTAAAACTGAGGGCAATTGAAGGACTCACAGGATACACAGCTATTACAAATGGTGAAAATATTTACTCATGCTCAAGAATACAACACAAGCATTAAAAGCTGGGGGATGAAAACTTTTGAACAGGGTGATGATGTGAAAATTCTTCTAATTTCGCTGTAACGATTGTATTTTTTTATTTAGCACTGTACTCCAGAAGCTACAAAAAACCTACATGTTTTCCAAAAGACAAAATAAGTACAATTTACCCTGATCATCCAGTTTAAAATGTTTACATCCCCCAGCTACAGCTGTTAATGCATTGTGCTGGACAGCTCTAAATACAACATGCCAGTATTTTACGATACCTCTTATTTTGTAAAATATTTTGCACATTCTGCAAAGGGGTATGTAAACTTATGAGCACAACTTTATAAAAAAATAAATAATTAAATGCTATTGTGTGGAGAATATGCAATCATGTAATCAATAAAAACGTAACTGTAGTCTGATTACTAATATTTTAAAACGTAACGTAATTGAATTACAAGTAGGCCTAATTTTGGAATCAGTGTAATCAGTTACTACTCAAAGCTGTCTGTCGGCAAGCAGGTGCATATCAGGAAACATGACATATTTACAGAGCCATCTAGTTGTTCTCAAGTAATTAATCAGCTTTACTGCCACTACTATTGTAATTATAAATATGAAATCATAACTTTATCTATTCAGTTATTTTTGACATTTCCATTATACAGTTTGCAGATGAACTATTGTATTATGACTTATTACAAACCTCAGCTGGAAAACTGACGTTCTTACATATTTATTTATTCATGGCTGAGTAATTAATAAGCAATCCTACAGTCCTGAGAGCGGCTCGGAATGACCCCGCTGAGGAAATCATAAACGGTAAATCATAACTCATTTTCATCAGGTATAGGTGTCATGATCTATACTTTTATTCTTGACATTTCCATTATACGGTTCAGAGATTCAAAAAGCAATTATGTGATGAAGTGAGGGAGGAGGAAAAAAAATCAAGAAAAACAATAAATATTCAAATATTCAAAAATGCATTTTGCTACTGCCCTTCAAAACTTAATAGGTCAAAACATGAAAAAGAATCGCCCCTCTTGCTGCTCAACAAGAACAAAAGAGAACCAGCACACATCGTTCCGCCAATTGGGAACAAAAAAGCGCAAGTGATTGTTCTTTTGAAGATTTCACCCTCGCAGGCAAAGTTTATGCACTTCACTTTTGCCGTCGCAAACTTTTGGACGTCAAGGATACCGAAACAGGCATTTCAAAGAGAAGATTCATCGTTTACAAATAGAAATGCATAACGTCAGGACGCGGAGTGAATTTTAAATGGCTGGGGGGGTCTCTGAATTATCCCGTTGTGACGGTGAGGTGTGGCCGGCAGAAACGCCTGTAATTGAATTTCAGTTCAAAGAGCTGATGCTATTAGCCTGAGTTTGATGGTGGAGGCCTGCAGCAAATACTAGCAGCTCTGTTGTTATTTACTATGACCAATAACCCTGTTAGTAACATATACAGTAGGTCTTCCCTCAAAATGCCATATTTCTTCAATCTTCTCTTTCATATTCAAATTCAATTTCAGCACAAAACCAAACACTGCTTTGAGCGAAATGCTCTGCAGTGGGAAGGTGGGGAAAGATTGTGGGCTCCAGAAAAGGTCTGATATTTCTAACATTTATAGAGCATTGTGAAATACAATAGAAAATCCACAACCCTTGATAGGATTGCTGTACAGAAGTGTTTGTTTGTGTACTAAAACAAGTCCATATGTGATTAAAAATGCTCAATTTTATGCGCAATATATAGATTCGGGAACCCGATTCACTGTTAACTACGTGTTTATTAACATGCATATTACTAGCATATATGGCTTGTTTATTAGTAGGCTACTTAGAAAATGGATAGTTGCAGTCCTTGATTTTGATTGGTCTGGTCTGGTTCGAAGCTGTACTCTGCAAACATATTTGTTTATGTCTCTGTGTTGCTCGGCAACCACTGTGTTCCAACCACAACCGCTTCTGAGGGACTACATTGTTTGGCGGAAGAATAATGTTTTTATTAACATCATTACACTTTATTTGCTCAGTTTCATTTTGTGAAACCTTACTGCATTTTATAAACCACACGAAGCCGTGGTTTACAGTTAATTTATAACAACTAAGGGGCCTAGTTAGCCATGACGCAAAACGGAGGCTCTTGGGGCATATTGCTTTATTTTATAAAGCACATATTAATCAAGATCTTTTAACCTGAAGAGTTAACTAAGGCAAAACTCTGGGTTAATAAAAATATGTGTTTCCTAATCTAAAGTGGTGATTTCCAACTGATTTTTAACAAGATACATGTTTTCTAAGATAATCTTTGAGCTCACCATTACTCAAGTGATCTCCATCTTTAGAGACAGCGTTCTCTGGGTCAGAGTAGTAAAGCAGGTCATCCTCCACAGACCCATCTTCTTCTTTCAAGATCTCTTTCTTCTCTGTCTCCTCGGAGTCCGTCTCAAGTCCATTTTCAAACACACCTGTCAAATAACGGAGAAACAAGCACACAGCATTAGCACTTCAGAAGATTCGAAAGTGAATTCATCTTTGTCCTCACTCTTCTGAAAAAGAAGGACACTTTCATAACCTTTTATAAAGAGTACTGTATCAAAATAATACACTAAATGTATTGGTTTCAAACACTTAAGTGCATAACATTCATTAGAAGCTTACATTTATATTAAATATTAATATATATTATATAAATATTAATGCATATATTCAAGTTAAGTAGGACATTTGATAATTACTTCTATTGAAGTAAGAGCACTTAAGTGGCATTTTAATGCATTAGAATTATATTATCTGCAAGTAGAGTTAAAAGTAACATTACAAGTGCACATTTAATACAATTAAGTGCATTCTTCTTTTTTACAAGGGCATTGTTAAGGCAGGTAATCGGGCAGGTATATAAAATATTAAAACTAGTGCTGGGCAATGATTAATCGCGATTAATCGCATCCAAAATAAAGTTTTTCTTTACATAATATATTTGTATATAC
>JAUCMS010000038.1:3002593-3017646 GCA_032357445.1 Enteromius radiatus
TTTGATACAAAAATTTTTTTGGAAAAATTTTGATACACTTCAAATGTTTAATATATATATATATATATATATATATATATATATATATATATAAAATGAACTTAAAAACATGCTTAAAAAAAATTCTAAAAGTCTTTTTTTCTTTTGAAAGATTACAGAGATGCAAAGTAACATTTCAGACGAGACACTTTGTTCATTTAATCTACAGCATGGCAGTCTGTAGACAGACATTTAAAGATAGAACAAAAAAATCAAGTATTCAAGAGAATTGTGTAATATTATGTGTAACATAAATTCACGCGCGCACGCACACACACACACACACCCTAATTTCCAATTCTGTGAATAAGTCATAATTCATTTAAACAAAAGTCCTCAGTACATCTGCAGCCTCTTTTAGTACCTTTTTACCGCAGACAAAAAGTTACAAAAGCTGTCACCGGGGCAGTACCTTTCCAAAACCTATGCAACTCATTTATACTTAAAGGCTGTAAATTAGTACAATTAATGTTCATATTAGCATCTAAGGTGTGCTTGTGAGTTCCTAAATAGTACATTCCTAAATGTACCTTTTGCCACAGCTTTTGTACCTTGTATCAGAAATTATTTGCGGTTTTAAAAATCCACAGACAGCAAACATGTCCTCGACATAACAATGAATTACATTTCATCTTATGACAAAAATAGCTGATCAGCAACTCGTACCACTCTTGCTGTCATTTACTTGGCGATCCTGCCTTTCACAGACCAATAATTTGCCCAAATGTACACGCGATGGGCCGTGCAGGTGATAAGAGGTTGAGATGAACAGCTGGTAGCAGCCTGTGCTGGAGATGCTGAGCTGATAGCACTGACGTCTACTCTCCCACCAAGACACCTTGGCCGTCCAATCTCCCTCACCATCAAACTCTTATTACAATAAACCCCTAAACACCAGCCGAGGGGGGGAGGGGGGGGGGAGATGACCCAAAATGCCCTTTTATCTCTCCATAAGGAGAGAGACAGATCCTTCAATGGGGCTAAAATAGTGGGAGAAGAGAAAATACATAATTTATCACCATATTATCGGAATATCCAGGCGGGCTAATAAAGAGAGCGCGGACTGACTATTCCTTGTCTTATCATGCGAAGTGGAGGATGGGGGAGGGATTATCAGGCTGGAACAGACTGCCGGCCTGGAATTCTAATGGTAATAATGGGGTCTCTGATGGTATATCTTCCCCAGCTTATCAAGCCCATTATCTGCCCTTATCGCCACAGTCATCGGGGCAAATTAATGGAGCTCTTTCAGTGCTCTCGCTTTATCTGCCTCACAGAGGGCACACCAGAGAATGGAATAGGCAAAATATGAAAATCCAGGGTGAATCGCAAGGGTTCAGATAACAGGGCAAACTCTGTTCAATTGAGAACAAAATGTAACCATAAGAAAAAAAAAAGAAGAGAGAGGAGTGTTTCTACCCATAACAACCTCTTTGTCCTTTGCTGTGAAGCAGGTGGCTGGCTCTTTACAGGTGCTCTAGCCTACAGTCATTTCAAGAAGTCTCTGCTGTGTGCTAGTGTTTCAAATCGCTCCTGAAATATGTGGGACACGTCTGCAGATTGAGATATCACTACAACTGCCTTCTGTATAATGCAGACCTTGAAAAGCAGAAAACAGACATGATGAGAGCTGATATACCCGGACTGCTAAGCAAACAGTTTCATCACTTGCAGAAACTCCAGCGCAATATGCCAAGGCTGAGAATAAACAAGGCGTTTTGGAGAGCTGTCTTTGTGCTGCATTATAAAAAAAAACTAAAAAAAAAAAAATAATATATATATATATATATATATATATATAAAATTCACACAGTGCAGACCAAAGCACTTCTCTGTAGTTCTGAGATGAGTAAACAGATACTTGCAGATGTTTTGCAATGTTTGGATTATTCCAAAAATAAAAATAAAAAAATGTTTACAGGTTAAAAGCCCATTTTACATTTCTAGCATAAAAGAAAAAAGTTACTAATTGAATAAAAAAAAAAATTAATTGTAGTTAATAAGTTCTTTAAAAAAACTATAATTCTTAGTCATTTACCAAATAAAAGAAGAATAGCAGTTAATGATGTTAAAGTCTGATAAACATATAAAACTATAAAAAAAAATAAACGAGCCTCTGATCCACATCTGAATGATCAGCAATCGGTGTATAGCCTATAAAATATTAAAATGAAACATCAACTTAAGCTGAACCTATAACTACTAAAAACTATGAAACTACTATAAACAACCTGTGCTGCCATCTGAAACAATGCACGAGTAAAATCCGCGTTGGCAAACTCACGTTTGAATTGCTTAGGGTTGCTCTGTTTCCTCCGGGACATTCCTGCTCCGCGCACTGGACTCGAGATTAAAAAACGATACCGCGATTCATCCAAACCCAGATAAACGCGCTGTGTGTAAGACTCGGGTGTGTTTGGGTGTCCGCCTGATTCCAGGTCTGGTCGTGTAGAGGGTTAAGTTGTGCTGTGATCCAGGCGCACACTGACAGCGCAGATGAGCGTGTGTTGTGCTTTTGTTGCAGGAGGTTTGAGCGCAGCGGTGCGCCGTAGAGCTGCAGCAGCTCATACACACTCCACACACACACATTCACTGCACTCCAGTACTCACGAGCTGTTTGCTCTGTGCCCTCGGGATGTCCAGCCACGGTGAAATATATGTAACTTCCCGGATTATTAGGAGTTTTGTTTTTGTTTGTTTGCTTGTGAACCAGTGCAGTCTTGCCCTTTTAATTACAACAAGCGTTTTTTGTTTTGTTTATAATAGTAGCTGGAAATATTAAATACAGAGCAACACAATGTTTAAATTAAACGGATAATATACTGTGGCTGTGTGCAAAATTGCATGCTTTTTCACTGTATACAGCATTTGCATGGTTTGCACATGGTTTGTCTTCCTATGAGTCTATGTAATGCCAAAGACTGCTGCCATAGACTCATCCGTAGGGTCCTGCAAAGTGTATTTGGTACAGGAAAGGAAAACTGGATTTGTGCAACCCCATAACTACAATAGGCTACCACCTGCTCAATGGACTCTTTCACAAGACTGTGATGACGCGTTTAACGGTCAACAGCATGGTATATCCTTAAAAGTTTTCTTATTTCTATTTTTTTTATGTATGCACATTTATAACACAATTCTTTGTATTATATTACCTCTCTTTTGACTGTCTCTCTCTATTTTTATTTTTTTTTCTCAAAAAGTCATGAAAACACTATCGTTGGACTTTTTCTTTTGCTATTTGACAAATAGCAAAAGAAAAATATACATCTGTGGTCCCATCCCATTCACTGCTATTCAAGTTTACCCAAATATGACGACTTCCACTACGGAGAAACCCGGAAACGTGAAAAGGGTCCATTTAGTGTGAGCAAGTGAACAGCACCCATCACTTTTATCATGTCCTTGTTTATCAGATTACAAAGAAATAAAACAATTTTACTTAAAATATGAACATTTATATTTCTGACCTGATGGCTTGCTGAATTACACGTGCAATATCTTGCACGTTACATCCTGTTTGGCCAAAATAGGCTGTTTGTAGTGTTTACTGCAAGTGTTCCATTCTAAATGTGTCACTATTTGGACCTGATTTTGATGCATTCTGATTCAGAAAGGGTAAAAAAAAATCTGTAACGTCAATGACTTCAGTTCAGTTTAACAATTAGTCATATACTTTTAAAGAGCATCTTTGCCTTTTTAGCCATCAGGACATGCAGTAAAGAACAGCAGGACAAGGAAGATAGGGAGAAATGGAAACTGAAAAAGGAACATGGCAGATGCCAGATTCAAATTTTTAAGCATGTTGTGCCAAACACTGCGTCACTTCAGTTGCAACATGCAGCTTTGGCTTCAACCTTTGTATTTATACAGATCCAACACATGATAAGAACCCATGATGCTGCTCAGAAAATCATGCGCCACGACACTGAATTCATAATCATAAATAAAGAAAGCTATTTTATTTGTTCACATGCTCGGGTCATTTTAATCTTTCCGGGAGGGAAAATTATAATTTATTATTCTTTATAAGATGGACATATTTCCTGAATACGCTTTATATCAGTCTTTTTTCACTGTCCATAAATATAATGTGCATGCCCTATCGCTCCAAAATGATCCAATAGTGAGTTTTCACAGAAGTACCACAGAATAACTAAACTTGGTTCCACAAAGAACATTTCAGCTACCAGCTCTTTAAAGATATATATATATATATATATATATATATATATATATATATTTATATACATATCTTTAAATTGCTATACATTCTCAGAACAAAAAAAGATATGAAATCTGGAGGTACTTTTTTCAAAATGTAGAAATAAGTACTATTAATATACACTTTAAGAGGAAACACTGCAGGCAAAGACCATGTTTTTTCATGCACCTGTCAAATTTTTTTATTTTTCATAATGTATTTTTTCAGGCTAGTGGAAAGAAAACACCCAAAATCCACTGTTAAGTGTTTGTTTTATAGCACTTTATCTATGTGTGTTAATACATTTCAATTGCAGTACATAGTTGTAAAGGCCGTTTTCTCAAAGAGTTTTACTCCTACTCACATGCACCCTTTAGTAGGTACAGTCCCAGTCCCAGTTTTATACTTTTATATTAATGTGCAATGATGCAGGTATAACAATATCTGATGTAAAAACATGACACAATAAGTGATGATGTTTGATACAAGAACCTTTTGTTTAATGTGAAAGTGATAAACATTCTTCAAGGAATCATTGATGCCAATAAGGAACCCTTTTATAAAGAGTATATGCACGCTAAATTCATCCATAGCCAGGAGACTAATTTCTTTAAATCCAAATGGAAGAAAAGTGTGTCACCTAAACAGTCCCATGCAGTGTTGTTTGTAATTTGATGCATTTTCAGGCTACAGATGCTGAGATTTAGCAGGATGGGAATCATGTCTTCAATCTAACGCTCAACTAAAGGATTTGCCCCTCTCTTTTTATGGGAGATATCAATAGAGAATTGAGTTCCATTGAGACGCGGGAGCGAGCATGATAAGGGCGGGGGCGCGCCAGAGATGGATTAATTATGAGCGAGCATAGAAAGCAGGCTTATCATCACTTAGCACAGGAGACAGGCTCACACGATCACAGAGCATGGATAAGACGGGAACAATGCCATGCTACCTTACAAGCCATCGCCTTACTTTTTTATAATTAAAAACTAACATGCAATTATGCCGTATCTTGCTCAACCGAGAGGGCGATGTAAATAACTGTGCTGTAAAATTATGGCAGGGGAAAGACAGTCTATATAAAACACAGAGGACGGAATGACCTCTGTGAAACACAAGATACCAAACGGGTGAAAGTGCATCACAGACACTTAACTCCTAAAACTAAAGCTTCTTCAGTGGCTCTTTCAATAGGCTTCTGTCAAGAAGCATCAGTCACTCTACAAGACGTTTATAGTTCTTTAGAGGTTATTCTTTTTATTATTTTTACGTTATATCCTTCAGATTAAACCATTTCCTGATTATTTAAAGCACAAACACAAATTATTTTAAAATTACTTTAAAACATTTTTAATTGTGTATTTTTGTGCTTAAATGTGCACTTGATTAATTTTAAGACTAATTTTATTCAATATTTAACATTAATATATTTTAAACATATTAGTTGCAGCTTCATATACAAATGTGTAATGTATTTGAAACCATAACATGCAAGTTTCAATAGAAATGATTCCAATTTATTAATTATTCCAAAGAATATTCCAATTTCTTACAAATGCTTGTCATTATGTTCATTTTAACCATATTTCAGAAATAATGATTTTAAAAAAATATTAATCATAAAGATTGTTATTAGAATTATAATAATTTAATATTAATTAATAAATTTCATTTTAACACACAATTAAGTGTCCAAAGACAATATATTCATTCACAGTTGTGTGTATAATTGTAAAGTATTTGTGTAATACATTCTCTTTTTAAGTATAGGAAGGCATTGCTGGAATATCTTGTTTTCAATAAACTTCAGTATATAACACTTCTCTTGTTTTGCTTCATGTTCTAAATGAAGGCTCTGAGTTGCCAAATGCAACAGCTGCATATTTTCAGCTCCACCTTTATTTAGATAAATAAATAAACAAATTCATTATTAAGCAGTCCAAGGAGACTTTAACATTAGAGCTGAAGCACTTTATTTTCAGAAGCAAATCAGATCTTTCATTATATTCAGGGATTTATGAGCAGGTATGAACCTATATTTCCTTTCGACTTCATTACAAGAGTTGAAGTGATTAAATTCTTTGATGCATTAATGGTATAGGGCTATTTTTAAGATTTTGAAAGAAATCGCGGTGTTTGGTGCATTCCCGTTTTCACTAGCCATTAATGTTATCACAAAAAGGAGAACATAAGGGTCAAAGTTAATAATTCATGATGGTTTGGATGTAAAATCACATCCTAAATGGTTAAAATGGCTTTTAACTATACGATCCAACAAGTCTCAAGAGATCTTTCTCGAGGAGCTAGAGGCAGACACAGTTCTGACTTCTGTCATCTGTTTTTTTTTTTTTCTGCGTGCATCTCCATGCATTTTTCCCCATCTCTCTGAGAAGATTGACTCGAGCAGGCACAATTAAGGCATAATTCATCCAGTTACTTTATCTGGCTTGTCTGAAGCCCTCAACTCCTTGCACCTAGCTTCCATCACCTTCACATTTCTGTAGACCATTAAAAGGATATCTGATAGAATTATAGTGTGAAATGGGGTAGGGTGAAGCCTGCGTAATGGGTTTTGCATATGTTTTCGCCTCTGGCGTGAGATATATTTGAAGTTCATTTTTAGTTCATTTGATAAAATAAATTGGCACAACATCATCCCCGCCAACCTTTTAACCACCTGTGTGCTATCCATAAAGAGCAAAAAAATGCATCTAAAACGGCCAAATCTGGCTAAAAGAACTCAAATCCTGCAAGTCTGCTTTAACTCCCCTTAAAAAACAAAGTAGAAGATTATATTTACAGTAAGGCAAGCGCATTTAGTTTGATGTATTTGTCTCTATTGCTCCAACATTGTCTGCAAGGGATATTTGGTAGACAATGTTATCCTTTCCTTCAAATTGAAGGCATATTATGTGAACATATGGGTCTTTGGTGATAAGCCGCGAATGGCAAAAGCTGCTTCCTACTACCTCTGATGTTTACTTCTGTGGTCTTACCACATTTACTCAGTGCAGGGGGTGTTGGGAAACTCTAAAGGCTTGATTCAATTAAACAGGAAACAGATGCGCCGGCAGAGCGTGGAGGTCAGGAAAGCGATGCGGTGCAAACATGGAGGACGAGACGCAACGCGCGTGAGAGGAAGAGGAAGCGCGAGCGGTCCTGACTGGTGAACGTCTAGTCAGGTGATGTCAAAGTTATCTCGAAAAACAAATGAAATTGTCATTACACGGTTCGTGGAGACGCACGTGTCGACTGGGGTTGCGAATCTCGTCCGGTCCGCTTATGTTTGCTGGATTAATAACTTCATTCAAAGGCTTCAGGCGGGAGGAAAGTTAATGGTGACAGTGGCCCAGGTTTTGCGCACCCTCAACGAGCCATGAAATTACTGCATGCCCCCTGAAAACGCCTGCTGATGGAAAGGGAAGGAGCAAGTCCTTGGGGCCCCAAATCGGTGGCTGTCACACATGTACACGGACACATACACACGCTGTGGTCCTATCGCACATCGCTGATTCATGAGGAAAAAAAGTGTCGCTTGTTGCAATCTTGGATACTAAATGGCGCTGCATGCTCGGAATCATTTTTTAAGTGAATATTATTTTTGGTAAAGAACTGTCACAAATGACATCTCTTTAATATTTCAGTTGTTTCTATTTAACAACGAGATTCAAAGGAGAAGATCTCAGTTAGTCTCCAAAAGTCTTCAATCAAAAGGTTTCAAGAAGTCAAACATTCCTCATATTTGTTTCATGACCATTCAAGACCGAGCTGTGCTAACAACATGCATTTTAAACTCATATTTGGCGGTTGAAAAGATTATTAAAGTTTTCAAGTCTCTTATTGTCACCAAGGCTGCATTCATTTAATTTAAAATACAGTAAAAACAGTAATAATGTGAAATATTATTACAAATTCAAATAACTGTTTTCTATATGTATGTTGCAGAATTTTCAGCATCATTACTCCAATCTTCAAGTGTCACATGATTCTTCACAAATCAGTCTAATGCCAACACACTCTCACAATGAATTCATACCTAAAATGTTGCTATACCAACACTAACAGACACTAAACACCGTAACCATAGTATATTTTTTTATAAACAATTTTTTATAAAAAATTTTTTTTTTTACAGTGTTAGACCTCTTTTGAATGAGGATAGAACTACATTTCATCTATATTTTTTAACCCTTATAACAAATTATATGTTTCTCCTAAACAACATATCTAAACAACATATCTCCCTGCGTTTAAACTGAAATCAGGACTTCGGTCGGACTTCTTGTTTCCCAAAAAAGACTCCAGTCATCTCACGTTTCCTATACCATTTTTCTATGTTGTGCAAATGTCGCAAGCATTTCCTCTATATATAAACAAACAGCAAGATGCAATGTACCATCACATTTAGACACATTTAAACACTCACACTAAATGAGATTTTACTGACTGACCGCAGAGGGAGCGAAGCGTCAGACTCGTCATTATTGAGACATCACCTTAACATCCTTTTGATAACTGTTATATTTCACTAGCTGTTAATGAGAAATAATTAATTGTGTAAATGCTACTCCAAAAAGCGTTATTAACACTCTCTTCAGGTCAAATCCAGAGGGGTTTCTGTATGCCTGTAAATGAGAGCTTAATTAATTTAGGCCCTGCCTTAAGAATTGATATGAATTGTTAACACTGTATGTGGCCTCATTAATATGCGTCCCTATGGGGCTGGACTGCTAATCATCACACATACTAACCACCTGACGGAGTCTGTGTGTGCGTCTGGCCTTCGCACAGGCACCCTGACATTGGGTAATTAATCATTAAGAGAACAACACCTCTGCTTATAACAGTCGCACAGAGCAAATTCAGCCCCTTGTCACGCCGTGCGGGAATATTGTGTTACACATCTTTAAACTCAGAGTCTATGTAATTAGACATTTTAACAGCAGTTCTGTGTGCTTTTAATGTGTACATAATATATATTCATGTATATTGCTTAATATAATTTATAGAAAGATCTTTAATGTAGCAAAATCTACTATAAACCTATTATATCTATTATAAATGCAAAAACAAAGATTTTAAGTAAACTAAATATGCATAAACAAAATTCAAGCAATAAAGTACGTGTGTAATATGTGTGTATACTGTGTCTATTGTTATGTAATTTATATATATATATGTGTGTATGCATGTAAATATTTTCAGAATATATGTGTGTGTATTAATGTATGCATAATAAATATACACAGTATATATTCTGTTAAACTTTATTAAGTGTGATTAATTGTTTAAAAGCAGGTTGAAAATACAGTAAATGTGTATCTAAAGGCTGTCGTTTTCTTTAAATACATAAAAATACATAATAAAAATATTAAGAACATTTAATTCATCATGATTATCCATCAAGTGCCACTTTTGTACAAACAAGTAGTCTTAGACATAGACAAACGTTGGTTTCTTTGGAAGATGTGCAGTCAAATATATACGTCTGGGTTGACCAATTAGCATCCAAGACAGAAACTTCATGTTTTATAATTAAACTTGAATAAGTCTTAACTTAAGTGCTCCCAGTGTTGGATTGAATGCCACAAAATCCATCAGTACATTCCCTTACCTGATTTGATCCAGGAATAAAATTCAGCAATTTTGCATTATCTACCAGCTGTGTCCATAATGTTATCTGATTTTTGCAAAAAAGATCAAATATACTTTATATAATTTTTTGTTATTATATTATATATAATTAAATTTATTTGGTAACACTTTACAGTAAGACTTCATTAGTTAAAAATGGTTAATGCATTAACTAACAATCAGCAATAAATGTATTATAGTATTTATTCATCTCAATCAATCAATCCCTTTTATTTATATAGTGCTTTTAACAATACAGATTGTAGCGAAGCACTGAACATACATCAAATGCTGAGATGGTGTCTGTAATCAAAACGACAATAATCACTAGAAATTAGGTGCCCCCAACTAAGCAAGCCAGAGGCGACAGTGGCAAGGAACCAAAACCCCATCCGTGAGAGAATGGAGAAAACAAAAATTTGGGAGAAACAGACTTAGTTGGGACCAGTTCTCCTCTGGCCGGACACCCAGCATCTAATCTCCAGTTCAATTTTAAGTGCATGTCAGATTGTGCAAAGGACTTATAGTGTGTGTGTGTGCATTTGATTCCAGTGATCTGTCCACAGGGCTAATTTTCTTGTCTCTGATGAAGATCATCTCTTTGTGCTGATACACCATCTGATCTGGATAGGGACAGAATAAGAGACAGACTAATATTAGCGTAGATGCCATTCTTTTTACAATTTAACAAGTGCATCGTGTGTTAAGGGGAGTGTTCCCGGTTCTGGCTGATCTAATTAATGCAGCCTAACAATCCTTTAACTGATTTGATTAATAGATGTGTATTAGTGAGTTAAGTATAGAGATAAGTAAAGAGATGTGTCTTTAATCTAGATTTAAACTGACAGAGTGTGCCTGCCTCCAGAATAGTATTAGGTAAATTGTTCCAGAGTTTGGGGCTAAATAGGAAAAAGATCCGCAGTACATTTTGATATTCTAGGTATTATCAAATAGCCAGAGTTTTGAGAACGCAGCGGACGTGGAGGACTATAATGTGATAAGAGCTCGCTCAAGTACTGAGGAGCTAAGCCATTCAGGGCTTTATAAGTGATTAACAAGATTTTTAATCTATACAATGTTTGATGTTAGGGAGCCAGTGCAGTGTTGACAGAACCGGGCTAATATGCTCATATTTCCTGGTTCTAGTAAGGACTCTAGCTGCTGCATTTTGAACCAGCTGTAGTCTAATATAATCTTTGTTACCTTTAATAAAAATACAACATTGATATTAATAAACATTTACGTCATTTTCATTGTTAGTTTGTGTTGATAATGTTAATACCACAAACTAAACCTTATTACACTAACATATTACCAAAAGGTGTCTTTTATGTAAAATCCTCTGCATGCAAATATAATTAAATGTATCAAATATCAGATTTGTCAAAAAGGTCAATCTTAATTACATGATTTAATTTCCTAGTATATACAGGTCTGTGATTTTAATAGGGATGACATAAAAACAAAAGATTGTGAATTTTAGATTGAATAATTCACAAAATGTGAAAGATGTTGGAAATGCACAAATACTTCATAAATTATTAAATAACAGCTTAACCGTTTATGATAATTAATACATACATAAAGTGAGACGTTTTTATAAGAAAATAATTATCAAGTACACTGTAAAAAGTGGTAACCTGGTTACTTTAAAGCACAATTTTTACCTTATTTAAGATATAGTAAATACTATTTTAACTACTTTATTTAGATGTTATCATTATAATAAACCAAACTAAAAAAGTAAATATTGCCAATTTTTATCTCTTTTTTTAATATTTAGCAGAGGAAACCTTAAAAAAAAAAAAAAAGAAATAATAATAAAATCAATATCAAGCACTTTGTTGATTAAAATTGTCTTACCAGTGGGTTTACTGAAAAATAAAGCTCACTGATGCTTCCAGTCGTTCACCACAACAGCTCTTACATTGTTTCCCGACTTCCTCCTTTCTGTCATTGACATTTTCAGCTTAGATGAACTTTGGCCCATTATCGTTTCCAGTGAGACAGGTGCAGCTTAATGAATGCTCCCAGTGTTTAATTAGCTCCCGGTGGGACAGCAGACAGGATTATCAAATGAACAACTCCATAATTACTATCCGTCAGGCGGCTCACTTCCTCTGTCTGAGAGCATCCTCTCCTAGCGCTGTCACTGCCGTAGCATCCGGAGCATCAAAGCAGCCATGAGGGCAAGACAAGTCGTGACGGGGGGCGAGGAGAGTCCAGAGGTCTTGGCACAAAGCCCTGCTTCCTCACATAATGCCCAGCACCTGATCATTAGGGGTTTGATAATGGCACGCCACCATTACAGTTCCAATATGCAGAGACGACGTGTCAATTAGCGACTGAGAGCTTTGAACCGAAGGCAGAGCATCAGTGTAGTGCTGGTAATTAACTTAAACAGTAATTAGGCTTCTGTCAGAGATTGTCGTGTCATAACAAAAGATAAAGACAGCTGTTAGCTGCAAGGAGACAATAGCGCTCAGAGTGTCATCTACATATACCAGCATCTCTTCTAGAGTTATGAAACATCCATCATTGTGTTGCTTCATGGTCTGTATCGTACAATGAATATCTTTATTTACTGAAAATTCAACTCTGATCATCAGACTCATTCTATTGCTCTCAAACAGCAGCTATTTAGACACTTGTTTAACGGTCATTGCACCAAAAAATGAGCTCAAAAGGCATTTATCTAAAAAAAGGAAAGATTGTTCTATTAATTAATTGATATTCTGTTAAATAAAAAAGAGGCCATGACATATTGTGGTTGACAGACATTATTGGATGACTTTAATAGTTAATATGATGAACTACACTAAAGAAATGGACTGTTTTAAGAAGATCACTTACTATGGAAATATACTTTTTAAAAAATTTTAATTTAATTGAATGTTCTTTGGGCACTAAACTTAATGCTGAAATTTAGGCTGGTGGTGTGATCGCAACATCATCACCCATGATGCATCAATGCAAAATGAATCAGCTGATATGACTGGAGTCTTTTCAGACAGGGTTTGAGTTAAGCCAGGATTACATCATAGTTTAGTAGGATCTTTTATAGACTTTGTTTTGAGACAAAACTAGCACTTATATTTAAGATAAGTTAGTGTTTCATTCAGTTAAAGCAGCCAAGACATGAATTTTAGGTTGAGACTACACGTTTAAGCTTTAATAATGCAAACAAATTTAAATTCTGAGATAAAAAGAGCAATTTTTCAGTTTCAGTCATCATGCAATTCAGTTTTTTTCCAATAGTGTCAGTGCAATCACGTTCACATTTTTTTTTTCAACTGCTTACACAAAATCTTGTGTAAAGCAGTTGAAAAAAACTTGTCACATCATTTCTGAAACCTGACACTCAAACACCAGAAGCACACATCAAATATATAAAGCCATACACCTTTAGAGAAACCAGACTCAGTTGGGAAGGCAATGAGATTCATTTATTTGTATATTTTTATTTTTATTTTTGTTGCCATATATATACGAAATGTGAGCAATGACACCAATGCGATATGGCATTTTTCAGAAAGAACAAACAACATATTGAATGTGTCCCTTTAATTTTACCACTCACCCCTCCCCAGCTCAGTTTGTTCATTGGTGTTTTAATTAAAAGGCCTCAAGGCATGAGAAAGCATGTGGCTCATTGTGGTTCTGCCCTTTTTCAGTATGGCTGAGTCTTGTAGGAGATAAATGCTGAAAGGAAAAATATGGGAGCAGCTAATCTTCAAATCCGTGGCATGCGGCGAGGTGACTGTGATAGAGGGAAGGGCTGCCGTCGATCGCAGCGCTGATGAAATGGAGGGGAAGCAGATGGGGGAATCTCACAGTGTGAGGTGAAGAGAGGCCGCTCTTTCAAATCAGCAGCAAAGAGAGACATGAGGAGACGCAGAAAAACATGCAGAACACTTGATCAGCAGCAGCTCACAACTGCAGCTCGTGGACAGCATCTGTTACAATAATACACTTGCTATGAAAGTCTGATGACACTGACTTGTTCGTTGTGTTCTTCTCTCTTTTTCCTTCATTCAGATCAGCTAAGCTCAAATTAACTGTTCCATTTATACACTTATTTTCACATAGCTTTTAGAAACGTTGTACATGGACGCATATGCGGTTGCCATATATAAACCGTGTATTAACAGTTAACAGAAGCAGTGCTATTTACAGATAACATCTTAAAAGTATGAGACGTCAATAAACAAAAAACATACAATCATGCTTGCACAGGTTCTGTGCGTTCCACTTCACTAATAATCTCTGCGTTTCATTCAGGCTCAAACTGATAAGTAATAGACGACTTCATTATTTACAATACAACAACCAGAGCACATGCGCTGTGCTGAGAGGCGGGCCGTTTAGACACGCACTAGAGACAGTTTAGCCAATCACAACGAGTTTATTGTTGGATCCAATATAGCCCGAAGAGAATTGTCTTTTAGTTTTTAATATTTGTGAAAATCCTGTGTGGAGTTGCACCTTGTTTGTAAATGAATCTGTGATAAAATGATGTGAACAAAAGACCTATGCTGCGTCCGAAATCGCTTACTTCTCTACTATATAGTACGTGAAAAACAGCATGCGAGGCGAGTAGTATGTCCGAATTCATAGCATTCGAAAATCAGTAGACGAGAAGTACCCGGATTACATACTGCTTCCGGCCGAATTCTATAGTAGGCATACCATGGACGCTTTCCAATCCGAGGCTCCGGGAGAGGAGGCGTCATATTTGAAAAATGGCAGAAAGTTGAGACGCGGCTCATTTCAAGTGTAAGTACCTCAGGAAAACAAACGTTGTTTATTGTGATTAAATTACACTTGTTTAACACAATCTAAATAAACGGATGACTTATTAAAAGTTTACATTGTTGCGCTGTTGTGACGACGCATGACACGTGACAACATCAATATGGCGGATATAGAACGTCCGAATTCCATTCATACTACCCCCATTCATACTATATAGAACGTACTGTTTTAACGGTCGGGCAGTACGTTCAATTTTAAATGTAGTATGCGATTTCGGACGCAGCACTAGTTCTTACTGATGCACTAATGGCGCTTTTCCACTACACAGTACCAGCTCGCCTCAGCTCGACTCGCCTCAGCTCGACTCGGCTCTGTTGGTTTTCCACTGTGTAAAAGTTGTACCTGTACCTCCACGCGAAAC